>OX453067.1:20590614-21053839 GCA_949699795.1 Spicauda simplicius
CTTAATGTTTCCTTCATTTACGGGCTACCAATATATTATACAATTTAAAAACTAATCGGCTTTTTGTTTGATACAATTTGAACCACACAGTAACAGACGGACAAAAATTTGAAAATGATTATTAATACTTATTCTCAGTCCTCCAAACTATCTTTGCCAATATACGCCATATTCAAACACATTGGCAAGATACTGGAGCTAACTTTCATTACCATGCAAAAAATCATGATTGTAATCATATATAAAAAAAATGGATATAAATAAGAAAAAAGACAAACCCGCTGAGTTTCTTGCCGGATCTTCTCAGTTGAGGTCGTGTTCCGATCCGGTTGTAGTGTAAGAAAAAAAATGAAACTGATTTTTATTGTTCTTGTAATTCTGACAAATATATAAGTATAGTGTACATCTGATTGCACTTTTTGCTAGTCAATTCACGTGTCTATTACACACATGCTGTGCACCTGGGAGTTATTATCAGATTTTATCGCATTGCATCAATATGCAGTTAATGCGATAGTGTTTATTTATCGATCAATTGTACTGATTGACGCTTGAATATGTAATTGTTAAAAGTGGGAGAACGCTTGGTGATTCGAGCAGAGGCACAAATATTTCTGCCTAATAACAGCAATGTTATGTACTGCTTCGCTCTGTCTGAAGGGTGTAATGAGAGAGCATACTTATCGACGCAACTTAGCCCTCAGAGGTAGCTATGCCCCTGTGTTATTTTATCTAAAGTAGCCTATGAATATGCAGTCCACCTGATGGTAAGTTGTCACTGCCGCCCATGGACTATTCTAACGTGAAGCATTCCTTGCGTTTTGATGGGTGTGGTTGCCGGCACACTTTTATATGAAGTGACCATGGGCGCCAGTGACCACTTACCATCAGGTGGACTGCATGCTCGTTAGATAAAAAAAATAGTAAGTGGTCAAGTGGTCACTGCCGCCTATGATCAGTAACAAGTTAACCACTCTACACAGAATTGAACTTGATTCGCACACAGATCACAGATAAGTTATCGCTCGTAAGGCTTAAGATTGTCCTTTAGGCAAATCAGCCGGCATTCAAGCTCTTCTATGAAACGCTAGAAATAAGTGTTGCAGTGTACCTCCCCAGTCGAACCAAATGCATTCTACCACCTTGATACGATGTAGATACACCTGGCGGTATATATCTGGTTTTATTGTATTATAATATCACTATGCAGTGAACGTGACCGTGTGTTAATCGATCAATTATGTTGATTGACGCTTCATAACAATAGTAAGTAGATAAAAACAACGATGATTATTTTATATCATAAGCTATATTAATCCATCTATTAGATCTTTGAGGTCCTCTGCTGGACATATGCCTCTTATTGTGGGACAATTTTGCTAATAGTAACGACAATTGAAGGTGGTAGAACCAGCGTAGTTCGGCCGGGGAAGTGCCACTGCCACACCTACATATTTCTAGCGTGAACCCGTTCTTGCGTTTCGATGGAAGGGTGTGGTTGCCACACTTTTATATGAGGCGACCATCATAGTCCTCGGGAGTAGCAAAACATCTGTGATTGACTTCAGATGGGTCATGCTCTGTATGAAGTTGATTACAGATGTCCATGAGCGGCAGTGACCACTTACCATCAGGTGGACTGCATGCTCGTTTGCTACTTCAGTTAGACAAAAAGTCACCGCGCCTCGCATGCATGTTGGTTACCGCAGTGTGTAATGATGAGACACACGAAATCTTAACTTCCCATCTCCTCGATTTAGTTCCTCAGTAGCCTCCTACAAGATCCACAAAAAAAAACCCTCTTTCAAGTACCTACAAGTAGTACTATTCAATTCAATTCAATTGTTAAGGTGGTGTTTCCATGTTCATCTACGTGCAAAAATCTATTTTTTGCGACATTAACCCAGTTTTAGTTATTTAGTTAATTTCACATTTACGATTGTGTGTATCAGAAAATCGATCGGATCTTTGTATAGTGTTGTACCAATGTAACCAAACACTTGACATTGTTCTTTTCGTCGAAGGGTCCGTTCCAGGTTCTTATACGGCCAGATAATCTAAATAATTAATTTAGTACCCTGTAGTTCCGGAGTTTATAAGATCTAAGTGTGAATCCAAGGCAACCTTACCTAATTTTAGTCGCGAGTCCTGATTTATGATCACCTAAAAACATAATAATTTATTATTTTAAGTACCCATTATAGGTAGACTAAAACACTCCAGTAAATAACAATAAATAACGAACGAGCATATCATCAATGTTAATTTTATTTATAAACAAACAGACGGCACGATTGTTTACACGGGCACACTTTATTACGCTAGTTTCTTGTAATATTTGCAAATTCAGCGGCCTCGTGTTTCAGCAAATCGTTAAACTCCGTTTTATATTTATGATGTCACAAAGGAAACATAAAACATTACATGGGCGATGACGGCTCTTCCGGTGTTTTCATTGCTGTGGAAGCCCAGCATTGGGAAAGTAATGGACTGACGACAAACTAAGAACTTTCATTTTGAATTGGTCAAAATTTATTGATTCTGCTTCACATCTATAGCGACAAAATTCTTTGACAAGTTTCGTTGAAAAAATGTAGTCACTAGCTTAGTTTTTTTTATTAGATTGAACTAGCAAGCGAGCATGTAGTCTACCTAATGGTAAGTAGTCACTACTGCCCATGGAAATCTATAACAACTTTATATAGAACAAGGGTTAAATCTGAAGTCAATCACAGATACGTTGCCATTCCCGATGACTATGATGGTCGCATATAAAAGTGTGCCGGCAACCACGCCTTTTCATCGAAACGCAAAAATGCTTCACGTTGGAAGTAGATGAGGCGGTGGTACTTCCCCGGAACTACACGGGTTCTACCATCTGCAAATTCCATTATCCTATCACTGGCAGATCCAGATATTTGTATCATACTTTACACAGTCGTAGGTTTTCAAAGAATTTAGTGATAAAATAATCTCGTCTTATTTCTGAAATTTTGACGTACATAACTAAAAGGTCACGGTTAAATTTAGTTAAAATTTACATACTACAATTAGCCATGATTCTGTTTCTAATCTAATATATTCTGTTGTTTGTTTACGTGTCTATCGACATTGGTATTGATCGCTATCGGTTCTGCATAAACCTTTGGTATTAATATTTAGACACTTATAAGGATTTAAGGTGGGGAATATTGCCACCTTTGCCTTGATGTGTTCTGTTTTGAGAGTGTGATAAGGGAGTGGCTTTTACCCGCAGTGGGGCTTTAACTTAATTTTATATGTATTAATATTTTTTTCTATATTTTCTTTGTTACTTATGAATGAAATGAAATGTCTTTACTTTGCATAGGCCTTCGGGGGCGCTTACAAATTTTCAGTTACATTTATATATATTTTTTTACACTACCACCGGATCGGAACACGACCTCAACTGAGAAGGTCCGGCAAGAAACTCAGTGGGTTTGTCTTTTTTCTTTGTATATCTTTTTTTTATTTTTTTTATTTGCCATCTTGTTTTTACATGGGTAACAAAAGTTAGTTCGTTTAAATTTAAAGATCAATAAAGGCTTATTATTATTATTATATTATTATTTTTTCTAGCTTAGTCCTTAAAAGTAGCAACGCATGCACCTGTGGCAGATACCAGTGACAGTCCTATTAGGAATTGATTAGAGACGATCATGATGGCCGCTTACTATTAGGTGGAATACATGCTTTTTAGTAGCGAAGAAGCAAATGAGCATGCAATCTACTTGAAGGTAAATGACCACTGCCACTTATGGACACGTTCAATCAAGCCCTATCTGGGCTGCGTTGCTACTTCCTGGACCTCTGAGGACTATGTTGGAACACCTCGAATCAGTATGTCTGCATCATCACAAGATTCAAATAAAAATACAATAGCACTTATTTTTTTAAGATTGAAGTTGCAAACGAGCATGCAATCCACCTGATGGCAGGTGGTCACTGTCACCCGTGGGCTCCTGTAAGCAACTTCATATAGAACATGAAGTTCTATCTAAAATCAATTACAGATGCGTAGCTACTCCCGAGAACGAAGATGGTCGCCTCATATAAAAGTATGTCGGCAACCACACCCTTCCATCGAAACGCAAGAACTGCTTCACCCTAGAAATAGGTGTGGCTGTGGCACCACCTACTACCACTGCTTTTAGTAATAAGTAGGCGAGGATGTGTTGAAGTCGAACCATAAAGGGGTCTAATAAGTAAAAAAAACAGAAAATTAGTTATATCTATGTCGCTTTGCTACTTTTGGAGCGGTAAAGAAATGAACAAATGAAACTGACAGTAAAAATTCTGTAAGAGACTTTAAAAAAACTTACTTCATAGAATTTGTGTTTCAAATTTAGATATCGGGTCGTTGCCCTCGAAAAGGCATTTTTACAACTCAGTGGGCGTAAGAAAGTTTACTATAAAATTCTTTGCACTATTTACTTGCAACCTTGGAACTACAGTTCAGTTGTGCGCGTCAATTCACCAAAAATATGGTTTACGAGATCGTAAAAAAACGCGCTTACATTTATTTATCTTCCTATAAAATGTAACGTAATAAATGTAATTAGAATAGATAGCTCCATGCGTAGATGCCAATATAAAGTTAAGCAATGACGACCGCGGTCGTCAATGGGATAGCTGACCTCTAGTCAAAATTGTAGGCGCGCTTCTGTGCTTCGTAGGACTTAAACCGTCTATTATTATAAGCAATGTAAAAACAATACGACAAGAAAAAAGATAAACCCACTGAGTTTCTTGCTAGCTCTTCTCAGTTGAGGTCGTATTCCGACCCGGTGGTAGTGTAAAAAAAATATATTGTATGTACTGGTAACTGACAATTTGTAAGTGCCTCCGTAGGCCTATGGAAAATAAAGACATTTAATTTCATCATCGTTTAAGGCCTGGGCTATGAAAATTGGTGGCCTAATAAGATCGAACAAATATTTTACTTTTTAAGGCTTTTAATGCATTACGCATGCAACGTAAAGGCATTGATGCTTGAAGCGGAAGCTTCGTGGCTCTCGGATTAGTCTCCTGAAGAGTTTTAGCTTTAAAACGGTACCGATACAAATTAGTAACATGGTGTAGAAACTAGATTTAACGGCACACACGTTAACTATGTGGCAGAGAGCAAAACAAGACTGACCAAAATAAGTTTTTTTTTTTATATTTGTACCTAACGATAAGGCAAGATAAGATAATGTACAGATTTATTTGCAAGTGAAGCTCTGGGTACAAAATAGTTTCACAACGTCTTAATTTTAATATAAAAATGTTTATTCATATTTTATTAATACTTTGGCGTAATCATCTTTGAAATTCGTACCAGATATCGATGATTTAATTATATTCAGTAGGTACATTCACGGCTTAGAAAATTATGTAACCCCCATCTAAGTTTCTAGGGACAAATATCTGTAATTTGATTTAGGTAAACCTCAATTCTACATGCTATGTGGTACTACCGTCAGGTGGATTTCTTCTTTTAACTATTTTAATCGAAAAACTAATAATAGTTGAAAGAAACTACAAAAACACGCTTTTGTGAAAAATACACCATGAAGTAATTTTTTTTTTACAAATGTAAATTAACAATAGCGTAAAAATATGGATAAATTTGAATTAAGAATAGTGTAAACGAAAATTATTTATTGTTATTAAAAAAGCGGGGGTGGTTTTTAAGTAATTTATCAACACCTTGCAAAGCGGTTAGGTTTGGTTAGGTTAGCGGAGCGGTTAAGATTAACATAAAACTCCTGTGCAAAAGTTACGAAAATTTATTCCAAATCCGCCTTTTCCAGCCGGACGCGACAATCCTGATCGACGTGGCGCCAACCCAGGACTCAGGGGAGCAGGAGATCGAGAAGCGCTACACCCCGGAGCTGATGCTACAGCTCCACGAAGCCAAGTCAGACGCGCTGCTCCTCTACACGGAGTACTGCTCGAAGGCCGCTTCGGACCTGAAGACCTTCTTTAAGAATGTCACCTCCCTTGCCCAAAGCACGTTGCAGTCTGCGGATGATACTCTTCGAAGTAGTCCTGTGAGTATTTTAGCTTATTCTGTTAGTATACATTTGTTTTGAATGCCTCACCTCAACTTTTTTTTTTATCTATCTGAAGTAGCAAACGAGCATGCAGTCCACCTGATGGTAGTGGTCACAGCCGCACATGGACATCTGTAATCAACTACATACAGAACATGGGTTCCATCTGAAGCCAATCACAGATGCGTTGCTACTCCCGAGGACTATGATGGTCGCCTGATGTGAAAGTGTGCCGGCAACAACACCCTTCTATCCAAACGCAAGAAATGCTTCACGCTAGAAATAGGTGTGGCGGTGGTACTTCCCCGGTCATACTACACTGGTTCTACCACCTTGAAAATCTCTATTAAAATATTTATTCAAATAAGTCACATGTCATTAATATTTTCAGGGCAAGGGTTCCCTACTCATTGAACCTATTGAGGCTATTAACGTTATTTAAAACGGGATCATAAGAATGCGATTCTATCTGGATCCTAGAAGTTATCAGTCGTAGCTAATTAACATTAATTAAACGGCAGACGGAAGTTATTCCGTTTTAAATTCTTGCAGCACTTAACATGTATTGCCTATAATAATATGTACCCATGTAAGTCAGTCATCCGTCAGTGGCGAAATTTTAAGTAATTAAACACTAAAAGGCTTAATAGGTACTTAATATTTATGATGAACTGCGTGGAAAAGCCCTATACCAATCTGACACGCTGTGAATTGTGGGTTCGATCCCTGGCAGAATCATCATATATATAAACACGCTTTCTCGCTTTCTACACTCATAGCCCCACATTAGGATTTTCTCCGGTACCATGGACACACACAAGACAAACTCATCATTCAGAGACCTGTCTGGCCGTGAATCGAACCCGGGACCCATTGCGCGTCAGACCGGTATGGTAACCGCTCCGCCACGCGGGTCGTCAAATATATATGACTATGTCTGATATGAATGAATTTAAAGGACATAGTCAGTTTCTGTCTAGTTTTCCATGAAAATGTACACACATATAGAAGTCTAATTCTCAATAACCATTTAGTTTCTATCATGAAACAAAGACAGTAGGTAAATAAATATTTACACACACTTCTTTTCGAAAAGAAGCATTATCTGTTGAATTGTAATATTACATCATAAAATGATAATTAAAATTGTTGTTAGTGTAGAACATTAATAATTATAATTATTATATTTTCCACTTTTCTTATTTCTATTTAATCGCAAAAACTAAACGTAACAATGTATATGAGCTATAATACTCAGACCTACAGAAAAGTTTCGAGTTCATAGACTTTAAAGTTGTTAAATTATCATAGTTAGGATACGATAAACTAAAAAAAAGTAAAATTCTTACGTGTACATGAGATGAAATGAAACGATACGAAACGAAACGAAATTAAATTAAATTTAGAGAAGCTAGGCAGAGCGCCATACAAAAGTTGACAATGTCCTTTGTGGTCTGGGTGTTTATTTATTCGAGTTTGTGTGTTCCTATGGCACCCATGATATAAAAATACGAGCTTCGAGGCTTAGATATAGATCTTAATATCAATTGCAATGTTTAATCTTGATTATGCACAAAATTCGTAATATTCGTAAAAGTTCTTTACTTGTCACTCATATATTTTTATGTTGGTTACTTTGATTTTTTATCTAATAAATTCACACTGTTTTTATTTCATAATTGAAAGTGAGTGATCACTGCTACCCTCGGGCATCTGTGACCTCCTTCATTCAGGATTTCTTTTAAGCCAATCACAGGTGCGTTGCTACTCTAGAAGACTAAAATTTGCCTCAAATGTAAGTCATAATACAGAGAAACGTACGGCATAATAACAATTAGAAATCCGACTAAAATTTCACAAGATTAGAGGTCTATTAAATTAGCTCCTCTATACAACCATCCATTAAACACCTGCAAGAATTTAGTATACGATTTCCGTCCAAGTTTTAACCGATTATCTCATTAAAGGTGCATCAGAATTGCTCTAACGCAATTGGAGCCAAGGGCCAAAAATGTCATTAGAGATTGGCACCAAAACTATTTACGTTCAGATAGACTGAGTGCATCAAAACTGCGTTAGATCTGACTAGTCACTAGTGATGTGCGTAAATGTATGATTTGATTATGGACCTTGGAAATTAAAATTGAATATTGGATACAGAAGACGATACAATTTTAAATCTTTTTACCTGACTGCTTCAGGAAGGCAATGTTTTTCGAACTTTTTTCGTCAACCAATTATTGTCCCACTGCTGGGCACGGATCCTCTCTCAGAATAAGACAGTTTTAGGCCATAGCCTACTGCACTGGCCAAGTGCGAATTGGGGGACGAACTAATCTAATACATACTATGTATGTTTGTACATGCAAAGATACATACATATACAAGCATGTTATATAATTTTTCGAGATAATCCAATTACCAGTCATTGTTATTCGATTTATGAAGTCGGATCAAAGTGCGTTAGATATGACTAGTTTGTCACTGTAGTTCCGGGATATACGGTATACCATGCCTGTCGTCAATGGCGTAGCGCGGATCAAATAGACATAAGCAAATTCCTGTCAGCGAGGCCCCTTTGCGTGATTCTATTGGATGGTGCACTTAAAAATGCCATCGCGTTCTCCTCGAAAAGGCTTCGCGAGGCCTCTTTAAGTGCGAGGCCGTGGGCGATGGCCCACTGCGTCCACGCCTAGCTACGGTACTGCCTGTCGTAAGAGGAGACTAATAGGGGGCTTCAAATTAGTCCATCGACATTCGAAAGACGGCGATATACGTCGCACACCATTGTAAAGGCCAGAGAATGCTGCGGACGCAGCAGCTGGCACCTGGGAAGAGCCGATGGCAACACACTCGCCTCAACACACACCTCTGGTTGCGTTTACTTGGAGATAAGACTCCACTTCACAGCGGTAAGGACGGCTACAGGAGAGATTTAGCGCGCTAAATATCTCCCGTACCCTGGTTTCCCTCCCACAAAAAGAGCAGACTAGTCATTGAGTGACCAGTAACCTTTCAATATGCAAATATGTTTCAATATTACTTATGTATTTCTTAAAATTGGCAAACATTTACGTAGAGATAAATCATTGGCACTCAAAACCGTTAAGATGAAACTGAGTGCAACTCTTTTTTTTATCTGACTGAAGCAGCAAACGAGCATGCAGTCCACCTGATAGTAAGTGGCCACTACCGCCCATGAATATCTGCGAGCAACTTCAAACAGAACGTGGGTTCTATCTGAAGTCAATCACAATCACAGATGCGTTGCTACTCCCGAGGACTATGATGGTCGCCTCATATAAAAGTGTGCCGGCAATCACACCCTTCCATCGAAACGCAAGGAATGCTTCACGCTAGAAATAGGTGTAGCGGTGGTACTTCCCCGGTCGAACTACACTGGTTCTACCACCGTCAGACCGTCTATCGTAATAAGACCCGACTAGTGAACCGCTTAACGTGTGAATTTTATTTTCGGATCAGATAAAGATTAGCATTTGACTGTTATATTATTTTTGGCTGGGCGATAAGGCTAGCTATAGACTGTTTACATTGAGATAACATTGAGTGAAGTCGATTAAGATTCAAAGCGCCTGTTCGTCTGCCGTGATCTTTAGATTTAACTAGTGATGTGTCTGTGGACGAAATCTTATTCGTTATTTTTAGTTAAATATAAATTGGTTACAGAAAATAACGTAAAAATAAGAGTATTGTTAAAGATTAAAATAGAACAAGTTATATTAATAGCTAGCTTTGCTTTTCTTTTAAAGTTACACGCTTTTCATTCCTAAGGACCCCGTCACGGTTTCGAACTCGATTGTATTGGATGTACACCTACTTCCAACTTGAAGCATTCAGTGCGTTTCGATGGAAGGGTGTGGTTGCCGGCACACTTTTATATAAGGCGACCATCCTAGTCCTCGGGAGTAGCAACGCATCTGTGATTGACTTCAGATAGAACCTATGTTCTATATGAAGTTTCTTACAGATGTCCATGGGTGGTGGTTACCACTTACCATCAGGTGGACTGTATGCTCGTTTGCTGCTTCATTATTATATAAAAAAAAATGTACCTACTTCTAATAAATAAGCAATGTTATGTTTGGGCGTAACACTACGCTCATACGAGTAATACGGTAGGTATAAACTTCAGTTCTGTGTATCTACAATTTCAATCCATACTAATATTATAAATGTGAAAGTGTATTTGTTTGTTCCTCTTTCACGTCAACACATAGCTATTATATGATATGGTTTATATGCTGGCAGACAGTTAGGAGGGCGGAGAGTGATGTAGGCTACTTTTTACCTCGCTCTCTCATTCCCATGAGAATATCGATGTTTTGTTAGTTCATACATATTTAGTATATCCAGACATTGTTAATAGATGGCGTCAATAAAATTCATTTGCAAGTTCTGAATCACGCTATCAAATGCTAATGTTAATTCCCTTTGACCGTGCGAGCGAAGCCGCGGGTATGAGCTAGTTTCAATATAAAGATAATTATGACTTGTGAGTAAAAGTAATAAGCAATTTATCTAGCATCAAATATAATAAAATATAAAAATAATATTAGATACAAATTAAATAATATCAGTGTCCCATCACTGAACGCACACGTGAGTAACTAGGTCAGGTGCATTCCTCCGCATGCACGCATAATGCGGCACGCGTATCTCATGCAGCCACATGTTCTGATTATGCACACTCAATATGCATGCATGCACATAGACTGCGAATCGCTTCCGTGTTGGATCTAGTTCAATTATGGGTGTTTTGGGTGGGAAATGGGGCTACCATATGGGAGCGTTATACTTGAGATTTTAATCTCCATTTTAAAAACAAGATGGTATAAGGAAAATTAAATATGCAAAAGTATAAAAGAAACACATTGATTTTCTTGTCGGATCATCTCAATTGAGGTTGTGTTCCGATTGGCTGAACGTCAACGAAAAAATATTATTCCTGAGAACTTGTAAATACCTTCGTAGGCCTATACAAACGCCCATCTAGGAAAAGCCCGATGAGGCAATGCGCTCAGAGAATTAAGGTTACGGTCGTTTCGAGATTCCGGATCGTCTATAGCACCGAGGACGTCCACCGAGGGGGTTTTAGGTTTTAGTGCGGTTAAGAGGCGACTAAAAGGGGCTTCCGGGGTTGCAGACGGCTAGAGTGGGAGCTCGAACCGTTCGGTCAGGCAATCCCGGGAAGGACGGCGGTATGTGTGGTCGCATACCGTCGTAAAGACTAGACGGAGCGGTGGGCCCAGCTGCCCATCTGGGAGGAGCCCGATGGGGCAGCGCGCTCGGAGGATTCCGGTTGAAGTCGTTTCGAGATCCCGGAGTCCTCCTTTTCAGCGCCGAGGACGGCCACCGGGGGGGTTTTAGTGCGGTAAAAATCCCACATAAGCCTGCGTCACTTCCACGGCGTCGGGGACCTCTTAAAGGTTTCCCCTTCGAGAACAAAACAAAAAATAATCCCTTGTATGAAGGCTGGATAGTCTATAAAATAAAGCAAATTTGAGCGCGATCGATATTTTGATGGGTGACCATAACTTGTCATGTACGCTTACGTCAATTCTAGGTTATTTTAAGTAGTCAGTTTATCATAGGATACCAGACGCTAAATCTATATTCCTCGACAATATGAGTAGTTTATAAAATGAGACCAAAGCTGGTCGAAATTATCGAAACTACCCTCCTTGGGTATTTCGCACATAGATAAATACTAATATACTAATTTCGCATTTAATAAATCCAGATTGCTGGAGAGTGCTGGATAGGCAAAAAGTATATCAGTAGTAAGCATATCATCGAATATTGTAACACTGATCTATCAATACACAATTTGCTTATTAATATTAATATCGTTATCAAATTGATGTCATGCCAGAAAGCGCAGTGATGTGTAGTATGTCTGAAATTTTGAATAATTTTCTAGGAACATTCCCAAAAAAAAATGAGCTAACTATCGTATTTAATCTTATAATTTATCGATATAACGCACAGGTATAATACAAGAAACATAGCGTTAAGTTTTTTAGATGAGTATTTTAACAGCTGTATTTTTTAAGTTAAAGTATACTGCAGTTCTGTTCGAAACTTCCTTTGATGTCCACTGTAGGCCTCCCGTAAATGGCGCCACTCCAGCCGGTCCTATGCCCTCTGAATCCAACGGTTTCCCGCTGTCTTCTTCAGGTCAGAGGTCCACTTGGTGGGGGAGGGGGGGGGGGGGCGACCTGTACTCGTTTTGCTTAAACGTGGTCGCCACTCCAGGACCTTTTTCTCCATCGGTTATCGGTCCTTCGAGCTATGTCGCCGGCCCACTGCCACTTCAGCTTCAGATCGCATCGGTTTTTAAAAACACTGGAATTAGGACTCTAGGACTTAAGATAATCACATTTTACTTTTAAAATCATTTGAAGCCTAAGAATTTCTCGCAAAGAAACATAACGTGGAAAATAATCTTACTCTACTACTAATCTTATTTAATAGGGAAACGCATAATATTACGAGTAGCTGTTACATATCTTTTATGATCTTAACAAAGCATCTCATAGCAATAATTACAGGTCTTGATAGGCTACTTAAACAAGTATTTTATTATAATCGTGAATGATGAAACGGATGTATTAATTCCGATTAATTATTATTGAGATCATACAGAAGTTCTTTAAGGAACTTTAGCAACTTCTTAGAATCTAATATTTTTGTCTTATGAAATGAAATGAAATGTCTTTATTTTGTATAGGCCTACGGGGGCACTTACAAATTGTCAGTTACATTTTTTTTCTTACACTACCACTGGATCGGAATACGACCTCAACTGAGAAGATCCGGCAAGAAACTCAGCGGGTTTGTCTTTTTCTTATTTATATCCATTTTTTTTACTTTTATATATAATTACAATCATGTTTTTTTACATGGTAATGAAAGTTATAAATTAGTTTATTGATTATTTATTTTAAAGGCTATTTTTTTAGCTGATAATTGTTGCTCTTAGTAACAACAAACATGCTTCCTAGAAAGTTAAAGACAACGACAGGATAGTCGTGATAATTACTAATTGATTTTTATTAAAACTTTACAATGCACACTAAAATTTATATGTGTGTATTGTAAGATATATAAGTTGACTATTGTAACTAACATTAAAGTTACATTACGCCTTCTTCATAGGTATTTATCATAACTTTAGGTAAGTTAAGTATAAAGTCGCAAAAATGACTGTCTGAAAACCTGTCTTGACGAACGCTACAAAAATTATTAAAGTTAGATTTATTGTTAGATAATGTTTCGGGAGTGTGCCGTGTAGAGTCGGTCTTGGATAGCGCAACACTTTATAGGCCCGGAGATGTCGTAGGAAGTGACTAAGGGTCAATTTATACTAGCGCAGAGTCGAAGCGCATCGAAGCGTTTATCCAAAACTGAACATAACAAATTCAACCTTAACTCCACTTCGTAACGCTCACATTACTTCTGAGATTTTCAAAAGACGCGCGCATTCCTCGGAATTCGCGCGTTACCTACGGGTGTTTATGGGCGGCAATGACCACTTACAATCAGATGGATTGCATCCTCAATTGCTACTTCATTTTTTTTAAAGCAAAGTTGCGCATCAACGTCTTCCTATGTAAAAATAACAACTAGCGCAGTTATTAAGATGCATGCAAACCGCGGTGACTACAGGCAAATTCCCCCAGTTCATGTCCAGCTATGCGCTTCAAAAATTTGATGGTTGTAGCTGTCATGCTGCTTGTCTTATTAGGCAAATGCTCTTAGTTTTTTATATTAAATTTACTTTACGTACGATGGTGCATTTAGGACTGTCTCCCATGTCCTACGCAGGGACACCCTATAGTCAGTCTATAATTGTCCTGTCCGTGACTCTCGTTTTCGTTCAAGGGTGAGCCGCTAATTTGAACGTATAATTACATAACCAGTCGTTTGACGGATACTGTTGCCAAGACAAGTTAATATAAATCGCATACAACATGTAGTATTTCTCCTTGTTTTAGCGATAACAAAATAGTTTACATACATAGGTACTCTCGAAAAACATATCCCCTTTTTATGACGCAGTCGTTTTATTACTCGGTTAAAGTGTACAATTTCCTGATTTCCTCATTTTGTTTTATATAACCAAGGAAGTAGAACTAATATTACTACCCTAGTTACTACCCCATTTTTGTTTACGAGGGGTAAGGAGTGCGTGGAGGACTCCAGGATCTCCAACACAGCCGGAGTCCTCTGAGCACGACCCTTTCTGGCTCTTCCCAGGTGGGCGTGAAACGCTCACCGCACTTTATAGTCTTTATGGCGGCATGTGACAACACATGCCGCAATAAATATAAATGAATTTAAATTAAGAAAATAGTGTTAAAAATTTCAATGAATATGAATTAATAATAGTGTGAATAAAAAAATATATTTTATTTTTAAAAAAGCGTGGGGTGCTTTTTAAGATATTATCGAAATGATAATCACTCTACTCATATCTGTCAATAAAATATCTATAACCATTGACACCATGCACCCCACGCTTTTTTTAAAATAAAATATGTTTTTTTTATTCACACTATTATTAATTTATATTCATTGAAATTTTAACACTATTTTCTTAATTTAAATTCATTTAAATTTATTTTCTATTTTTTAGTTCGGTTTTCTATAAAAAGCGTGTTTTTTAGTTTTTTTAAACTATTATTTATTTCAAGACCAACGATACAGAAAACGTTTTCAAGTATATAATTTACGTTGCTATATTAACAATGAATCAGTTCATATTAATGGAAAATTAATAAGTAGGTAAGTACTTAGATACACATTATATTAATAGAAAATCAACAAGTAAGTATGTACTTACATACAAGAGTACTTACATACTAAGTATATGAGTTTATAATAGCAAAAACCAATTGCGTTCAATATGTTATAAGTAATGAATATTTTATTAGGTGTCGGTATGACTTCTACAACCTTAAGTACAATGTAATAATGTTAAACTTTATGACATTAATTATTTTTATGTAATACTAGCTGACCCGGCGAAATTGGATCCGCCTAAAAGTCAAAATCTAATATTATCAGTGTTCCGGCACTGAATTTTACATGTATTATACATAAAAAACCTTCTTTTTGAATCACACTACCTAATAAAAAAACCGCATTAAAATCAATGGCGTAGTTTCAAAGATCTAAGCGTACATAGGGACAGACAGCGGGAAGCGACTTTGTTTTATACTATGTAGTGAATTAGTGATGTATCTACTTGGGTCCTTGGACGAAATCAAAGGTTTAGGTATAGGTAGTTAAATTTTGACA
The DNA here is from genome assembly GCA_949699795.1 of Spicauda simplicius. Taxonomy (NCBI): domain Eukaryota; kingdom Metazoa; phylum Arthropoda; class Insecta; order Lepidoptera; family Hesperiidae; genus Spicauda; species Spicauda simplicius. The sequence goes on from OX453067.1 coordinate 20,605,998, forward strand.
TTTAGGTATCTCTGAAAGCACCCTGTAGTTCCGGGACCAGAATAGGGCTACGGCATCCCCTGCCTGTCGTAAGAGGCGACTAAAGGGGGCTTCCGGGGTTGCGAGCGGCTAGAGTGGGAGCTCGAACCGTTCAGTCAGGTGATCCCGGGAAGCACGGCGGTACATGTGGTCGCATACCGTTGTAAAGACTAGACGGAGCGGTGGGCCCAGCCGCCCATCTGGGAGGAGCCCGAAGGGGCAACGCGCTCGGAGGATTCCGGTTGAAGTCGTTTCGAGATCCCGGAGTCCTCCTTTTTAGCGCCGAGAACGGCCACCGGGAGGGTTTAAGTGTGGTAAAAATCCCACATAACCCTGCGTCGCTCCCACGGCGTCGGATACCTTTTGAAGGTTTCCCCCTCGACAACAAAAAAAAAAGGTATCTCTGAAAAGAAATCACGTTTTATGAAGTTGTTTAGCAAATGGCTACTGCCGTACATGGACGGCAATAGCCACTTGCCATTAGGAATTGTTTCTATTCTATCCAAATAAAACAAAAGTTCTACCACATATGCGTTGCTACGCCGAAGAGCGAGTTGATACGTCTGGGATAAGTAGGTATATCTCTGTACATAAGGGAAAAATGTAGAAAATAACCTAGAAGTGGGAAGTTTTCCTCAAGAAACACAGAAAAAGGTCAATCTGAAAGATTTTCAAATGAAAAAATACAAGCACACAATCTTTGAAGACAGCCTGCAAGGTCGTCATAAACATTTATTTAATAAACATACCATAAAACATGCACACAAAATGCAAGGTTGCATCTTATTAATGCATCATTTATTGCTTCCTAGCTTTTCAGTGGAGCGTTTGTGTTAATTGGTGAAGGTGTCTAAAATGATGCCTATATAAATCGTTGATTTATTATGAGTAGGTACATTTGAGTTGTTACCTGCTTGTTTAAATCTTTTTCAATTTTTTTTATAATGTAAAAGTAACAAACGAGCATGCAGGAGCATGCAATGCTCTTGATAGCAAGAGGCTACTGCCGTCCATGCATGTTTAGATTCAACCCAAATAAAACTTAGGTTCTACCAAATATGCATTGCTATCCCCGAGGACTGAGTTCGAAACAGAACACATTAGCGCTTATCACTGCTAAGTAGACATAAAAAGAAACATTTTTCAATGAGGCGACCATCTTACTCCTCAGGAGTAGCAACGCATGTATGATTAACTTCAGATAGAACCTATGGTTTGTATGAAGTTGCTAAAAGATGTCCATGGGCGCCAGTGAGGACTTCCCAACAGGTGAACTGCATGTTCGCTTGCTACTTCAATTCGATAAAAAAACATCCTATCAATATGAGATTTTCCACAGGGAACACGCAAACAGTTAATCTGAAAGATTTTCAAATGCATATTTTGAAAAAGTTAAAGCCGTTAAAAATCTTTGAAGACAGCCTGCAAGGTCGACATAAACATTTATTTAATAAACATACCATAAAACATGCACACAATAAAATGCAAGGTTGCATCTTATTGTTGCATCACATTTTATTGCTTCCTAGCTTTTCAGTGGAGCGTTTGTGTTAATTGGCTGTTAAAGTCTTTTGTTTCGTAAATAAAGTTGGTATTTTTTAGCGAACCCGTGCGATGTTTTGCATTGAGTTAAGAAACATTCTGAGTATTAGATTGTAACTTGAAGGCACCAATAATTATCTGCAACATAGTCTTATATCACTAATATTAATTCAAAAGCTCTTTCACGCTATTACGTGTAGGATCTCGCTGACATTCAGCACACGCATATTTTATGCCTTACATCAGCGATTTTAGGAATATGAAATATCGGATCCGGATACGAATTCCACCTTTTGTTTTTATAAGCAGTCTTATCAGTTATTATTCGGTTACGGTTACGGATCGATTTTTATTTCGGATATCCGATAGTTTCGGGTATGGTTACGGAGCTTCATAACCGCAGAAATAGATGAAGTCAATTTGGAAAAAAATTAACTATTCCAAATAATGATGTTAAGCTCTAAATTTTTTTAGCAATACCAGATATTGAATCGCATCTCTGTTTCGCTTTGTCGTTTTCTTGTCCACACTTTCTTCAATGAGATCATCTGAGGTTTCACCGATTTATTCGTTCACGTACATATCTATGCTACTTCTCCGATTCATTTAATATCGCTTCCAGCCATGACGACCGTGACGGTTCAGTAAATCAGATTTGGCTCAGACTTCACCCATATTTTGTTTTCCTGCCAAGTTTGCTGTCAGTATTACACAATTTTAGGGATTATCTATCATAAATGTAGGTTATCGTAAAAGTTTCTACAATTTAAAGTTATGTTATTTTTTTTAAACACGGCCAAATCGCAGGGCACAGTTAGTTTATATAAGTACCACTTCAAAAAAGACAAGAGACTGTTCACCGTTGCGTCAAGCGCGTGGGGTATACCTACTCATAATATGTATTTCATGATTGCGGCGAAGTCTCATTTTTTTATGTACCCACGTATCCAGAAAGCGGACTGGTTACCGTCACCCATGGACATTTTCAACACCAGAGGAGTCGCCAATGCATCGCCAGCTTTGACGGAGAGTTTTTCTTGCACCTTTCTTAAATAAGCCTATGTCTTAACGCTCCGGGGATTCCTCAAAAAACTTACACATATTGTATATAATTTTTATTTATACAAATTTTCTACTTAAGGAATTTCGTTTTTATTACAGCGCTCCTGCCGCCATGCTTTCCAAACCAAGGTGCATAAGATCGAGGTGGACGCCCACAAAGCCGCCACCTTCACCACGGAAAACCATCACAAGTTCCTTCTCGGGCATATGATTGTCTTCCGAATGCATTTGAATAAGGTACGGTGTCAACGCATTATTGTTACGTTGCTGGTAATGTCATCTTAAACTATTGCGCGTGAAGATATATACCCGAACATTAAGACACATACTTTACATTTTTTTATCTGACTGAAATAAGAAACGAGCATGCAGTCCACATGATGGTAAGTGGACACTGCCGCCCATGGATATTTGTAATAAACTTCATATAGAATATGGGTTCAATGTGAAGTCAATCACAGATGCGTTGCTACCCCGGAGGACCATGATGGTCGCCTCATGTGAAAGTGTGCCGGCAACCACACCCTTCCAACGAAACTCAAGAAATGCTTCACGATGGAAATAGGTGTGGCGGTGGTACTTCCCCGGTCGAACTACACTGGTTTTACCACCTCGTGATTCCTTTTAGTATTCATCCTTTTACTGTCCCAGTGCTGGACCACGAGTTTTAGAGAGAGCCTTAGGCTATATGGCCCTGGTCAAATGAGAATTGGTAAACCGCTTTTTTAAAAGAACTCTCGGGTATGTTATTTACGGTGGTTTCACGGAGTGTCTGAGGTTAGAACTTCGGGCCCTTGATTGGGAGGTCGAATTTGAGCTACTAAGATATCACTGCTTATTTTGTTGCTTTCCTTTCGGTACAACCTATTATTATCCCACTGCTGGGCACGGGTCTTCTTTCCGAATGAGAGAGTATTAGACCATAGTCCACCGAGCTGGCCAAGTGCGAATTGGTGGACTTCACACACCTCCGAGACGACACACCGACGACGACACTCCGATACACTCTCGGGTGTGTAGGTTTCCCACGATGTTTTGCTTCACCGAAAAGCAGTGATAATTCATTTCTAATACTAATGGTTGAAACTTGCCCTCTCAATCGTGAGGTCCGAGGTTCAAACCCAGGCACGCACTACTGATTTATGTTCGTATTATACATTAATTATCACTGCTTTTCGGTGAAGGAAAACATCGTGAGAAAACCTACACACCCGAGAGTTCTTTTAAAAAAAAGTTCTCGGAGGTGTGTGAAGTCCAAAAATTCGCACTTGGCCAGCGCGGTGGACTATGGCCTAAAAACTCTCTCATTCTGAGAGAAGACCCGTGCCCAGCAGTGGGACAATAATGGGTTGACTACACGCACTAATAATAAATCATGCTTTCGTTTACCACTACAAAAATATTAAACCAATTTATCTTGTGCTGAACAAAGTCTGAAGTATTGCACCAGTTCGACCTGTTCGACTACGGAAACATCTTTGTCACTTCACAAAGGTGTTTCCGGTCTCGAACAACAAATCCTTTTACCACGCTCATATTAAACTCAATACCTATTGAAAATTCGTTTTCAGAGTGAGGAGTACATCAGGAAATGTGAAAGGACGATACGGACGTGTGGAATACCTTGTGAAGTAAGACTATATTTTATAATTCTTAAAGAAGTATGTTGAAACCAAAGTTTTGTTACGAAATACATAGAAGAACGACTATGCTGTCCACTTGCTTTCTTCTAAACCTTGTCTTCAAATGGGTTGCCTAAAGTCGATCACAGCTGTTTATATCGGTTTAACAATAATACACAAAAATCAAAAAAAAGAAAATACCATATTTTTTTTATTCCGCTGTTCCTGGAAAACGTTCCCAAGATGCTGGTAGCATTTTTTTAAATAGTCAAATTATTGAGTGTAATTCGTGCCAGCTCTGGAGTCGCCAGAAAAACTTGGATCTACGCTTTGGTCGACAAACGAGTAGACAGTAGACAGTAGATAAAAAACTGCTTAGCTTTCAGACTCCTAGGCCCCAAAGTCACTCTAGCCACCCGCAATCCCGGATGGATTGCGGGTAGCTAGAGTGGGAGCTTGAACCGTCCAGCCAGGCGATCCCGGGAAGGACGGTGGTATGTGCGATCGCATACCACCGTAAAGACTAGACGGAGCGGTGGACCCAGCCGCCCATCTTAGAGGAGCCCGATGGGGCAACGCGCTCAGGAGATTGCGATTCGTTATGAGATCCCGGAGTCCTCTTTGTGGCGCCAAGAACAGCCAGAGGAAAAAGGTATGAAGATAGTTAAAATCATAATTTTAATTTATTATCTGATTTTAAATTTCCAGACAATATCAAAAGTGGTGCGCTGGCGGCGTCTCGCCATGAACGAGATAAATCGCGTGCGTGACGACATCGAGCATTCCCGAAAGGCCTATAAAGACCTGATAGTCCACGCCTTCCGTCGGCTGAATCATCTTCGGAAACACGCCAACACGAAACTCCAAACGGCTGTGGAGAAACTTCAGTCTTGCGCCCAAGATCCATATCAACATGATGAGCCGAAATAAGAGGATTTTTTTAATTCAGACTTAACAAATTTGGACTTCGAGTTTATTATAAAACGGCCTACAAAGCAACTAACTATTAGGGGATTTTTCCTGTCGCGCGAGTACTTTTCTTGTCATGAATGTCATACGCTTGCGTTTATGAAGATACTGTAGCGAGTTTGCACGCGTGAACGGGTCATCCTTGGGTGATCACGCGTGACAAAATTTTGATGCGACTCGAAATAAATTAATTGTTAGGTCATCGAGTTCAATTTAAATTGTGGTGCCATAATTATATAAGTTAAATATAAATTATAATATAGTACAAAGTGTGATTCGTGGATTTTATATTCTTATGGCTATGTTCTTCTAAACATTTACAAGAACAATTTATTTCCACTCATAAATCCCGCTGCAATAGGTTTTTAATCGTACCATGTATAACTTGAATCAATAAACATAACAATCTGTAAATGTTACTATAGAGTCTGTTATGATTGCATATAGAGTCCTTCAATGTTGGTTTGCTGTTGCACCGCCAGACCTATTTGTCACTACATAGTATAAAACAAAGTTGTTTCCCGCTGTCTGTCCCTATGTATGCGTAAATCTTTAAAACTACGCTAGGGATTTTAATGATTTTTTTTTAATAGATAGAGTGAGTCAACAGGAAGGTTTTTATGTTTATGAAATGTGTAGTGGAGAAACATTGATAATTTAAGATTTTTTACTTTTAGGCGGAACGAAGTTCGCTGTTTCAACTAGTGCCTAATAAAGCATTGTGTGTACTCATTTCAAGAGTATGGGTACGGGAGACACTTAGAAGTATATCAGTTTAATGCTGATCATCGGCCGGCCCAAGAGTATAGTAGTCTTATTACGAGTTTTGTACGTTTCCTTAAATTTTCATCATTGCTTAAGTTTTCCTCCATCATTACAAGATTTATTGCAAGGTATATCTGAAGGCAAAAACTTAATCGTACGTTGAGCATTGCAATATGGGCGAAAAGTAACTTGATGATGACAATGATGATCGTTTTAAGAAAACGTAAATACTCATATTATGGGCCTTGGTAAACTACATGATCGTTAGCTACTTATAAATAAAAAGATGGACATTGTTTTTTTGTTATGCTGGTTCTTAGTGTGTGAATAGAACACAACAAACCACTATTAAACTTATTGAAATACATTATGTATTGATTCAAGTTATACTGATTATACTGTACAACAATTATTGGTATGGCTAATGCAGTTTTGATGATGCTAACTATAAGGTATTTTTAAGAACAATCACTGTCAATTGTGTATTAAAATTGTTGATTAGCATAAAATGCAGTCGAAGCTCCTTATTCACGGTTTCTGCATTCGCGGTTTTAGTATTCGCATGTTAAAAAAAATAAGACCATTTCCTTGCATTCGCGGATATCAATTTATTTATTCGCAGATGTAGTCGGTACAAGTAAATATTTTAGGCGTCTTCTGTTTGCGCGTCAGGTTTCTCTAAATAAGCGGTCATTCGCGGTATGTGTTCGCGGCAAATAGGCGGAAGGTTAACCCCGCGATTAAGGAGCTTTTGATGTATATATTAGTATTTGGTGTATCTGTTTATAGTCGGGTGAAAGAGATAACGTAAGATTTTATGGGTAGAGATATTCTAAGAGAGCTATTTTATAAAATTGTAACAGGAATTCAAATATCGATACTGCAAAATCTGGATTATTCAAAGACAATCGAAATAAAAATGAGCGATATTTCTTTATATTTCAGACTTTTTGTATTTTTTAATATTTCACCAAATTGAAATTGAAAGTCAAATGGTATTATTGATAAATCTATATATCTAACTATTTTTAGTTGTAAATGTATACGTACAAAAATGTTTTTACTAAAATTTTGTAACAAAATATATTCCAGTGAGAATAGTGAGTAGTTCCTATAATTGGCATGAATTTCACTTACTATAAGTTAGGTGTCTAATAAATGTTATCGTTAACTAGGGACCACCCATAAATTACGTCACAAGTTACGGGACACCACCATACCTATTTTTGTCTAAGAAAAGAAGAGTTAAGTAAGGTACAGATTTCTATCTTTTTTTTTTATCTGACTGAAGTAGCAAACGAACATGCAGTCCACATCATGGTCAGTGGCCACTGCCGCTCATGGACATCTGTAATCAACTTCGTACAGAACATGGGTCCCTTCTGAAGTCAATCACAGATGCGTTGCTACTTCCGAGGGCTATGATGGTCATCTCATGTGAACGTGTGCTGGCTGGAGGTGTGGTTACCTCTGCTTAATAGTCGTGCCGGCAACCACACCTCTGCTTAATAGCAGCATTAAGGTGCTGTTTTGATCTGAAGAGACATACCTAGGTATCTGAAGCGTCCCACATAGACCTCAGAATGCAACGCATTTCTGGCTAATCTCAGGTAAGACTGATTTTAACTGGGTCTGATTACATATGTCCATGGGTGGAAGTAACTCCTCACCGTCCTCACCGTCAGATGGACTGCATCATTTGCTCCTTAAATTTTATAAATTCAAGAGTAAAAGCAAACTTCTGTTATTTGATTCACTTGAGAACAATGAAGAATAGGTATAAGCCTGTGTATCGCCTCACGGGGGCGCGTGACGTAATTTATAGGTGGCCACCAATCGTACTTAGTGCCACTGTGATAGATATAATTTATATTAAATTATTTTGTCAAACTAATCACGTAGGTTACGCACGCTAAGAGTACCATTACGGTTTTGTTAACATATTGTTGTTAATTTTATTACAAATTATCTAACGAATGAATATTTTTATAATAAAAAATAACATATTTTGGGTGTTTCATTTTCGTACCTCTTACTTATTCTATAAAATAGAGTATTTAAGTCAATTGTATCACGATATTGTTTTTTGAGTCCGGATGTCTTTTTATATCGTATTGTAGAAAATGAAATTTGTAGCAAACGCAGAAAATAAAATTTGCTTTATTTGTAGGTGGTAGAACTCTATGTAGTTCGTCTCCGGAAACACCGCCGACACATCTATTTCTAGGCAGAAAAGAATTGTTATAAAGCAATAATAGAATTGCCATGCGCTGCTGTACTGATTTGATTTACTTGGTAAGGCCAGTGACATAGCGCGGCCTAAGTAGAGGTGGACAAACCTCTATCAGTGAGGCCCCTTTGCATGATTCCATTGAAAATGCCTCCGGCTCCTCCTCCTCCAAAGTGGCCTCCCGAGGACCCTTTGTGTGCGAGGCCGTGGACGATGGCCCACTGCGCCTATGCCTAGCTACACCACTGGAAAAGGCCTTCGATCACTAGTACCTACCTATTAATGGTAAGGCAGTTATTCGAAGTATTCCCTGTTGGTCCTCAAGGAAAGCAACGCATCTGTGGCTAACCTCAAGTAGGTAAAAGTCAGTCGTAACTATACCGTTCGAGGCCCGTGGCAAAAAAATCGGAAGAGTCCACAGTGTAATAATATCATAGATGTTGGGAATTGGGATTCTCCTCTGACCGGGGGCTCCTTCCGGCTGGCTTCCTTCCTTACGCCACTGGTCTTACGGTTAATTACAGATGTCAAACCACTAAGAAGAAACCACCATTCATTGAGCACTGCTACTTCCAATTGGAACATCCACCACCACCACCTATGGCGTTGTGGAGACTTCAAATAGTATTTAACTATATGAAATGTACGACTTACTTATTATATGAATAATGCGACCACTTTAGCACTCGGAAGTAGCAACACATTTGTAATTGGCCTTACATAGAACCCTTTTGCTATATGAAGTTACCGCCAGATGTCCATGGGCAGTAGTGAATACTTACCGTGTACTGAACCCTCGTTTGGTTACTAAGAACAATCTTATAAATAAACGTAATAAAAAAAATCTTACTTCGGTACTCGGGGACTGCCGCGGTAAAGGTATTGCATGGCATCTTTTATCAACTTATGCAATTATAATTATTTATTTATTTATGCAGTATTTTTTTCATTGATACTAAATACTATTTCACACACAGCTGCTTACATATTCGTTCTATTTCCAAGCAGCTCGTCTCGATCGTACTGTCGTATCATATACATACACGTTAATCGAACACTCGGCCGCGTTATGTGGTAGGCGGAGTGGGTGGCGGGTGTTAGGTTTTTTTTGTTACGGAATTTCTTGATTTGGTTGCCCCGTTCAAAGCCCGCGATACAAGCTATGCAATAGCTTAAAAATGCTTCAGATATTAGTATTAACTAATGAAGTAACTAGTTAATGTAGTGCAAGGAAATAGAAAATCCATGAACCTGACCAATCAACAGTATCATTCATGAACAACAACAGATAAAACTGCAAGCGATATGATTAGATCACGCTAAGGTTATCATTACCCTTTGCAAGTATGGTCAGAATACTAATCTTATAATATTAATCTTAATAAAGGTATATTAAGATTAATATTATAAGATCTTATTAATATTAAAAATACGAAAGTGTGTGAGGATTTAGATTCGTGTATTTGTGTCTTTTTAAAAAAAGCTGCAATGTCGTATTTTGCTCAAATTTGGCACATACACAATTCTAGCAATTAGCACATGTGATACCCATTATCATCATTAGAGCGGTGATAGCCTAATGGTTAAAACTTGTCCTCTCAATCGGAAGGCCCGAGGTTCAAACCCAGGCACACACCACTGATTTTTCTAAAATTATGTGCGTATTAGAAATTAATCACCACTGGTTTTCGGTGAAGGAAAACATGGTGAGGAGGAGGATGGAGGTGGACTTTACACAATCGGGTATGTAGGTTACATACCCGATTGTGTAAAGTCCACCAATTCGCACATGGCCAGCGCGGTGGATTATGGCCTAAACTCTCTCATTCTCAGATAAGACTCGTGCCCATCAGTGGGTCAATAATGGGTTGATGAGATACCCATTACAATGTAAACGAGACCGACGTGGGTGAACCGCGAGAAAAAAAGAAAGAAAGAAAATAAGTTATACTAAAAATGTGGTGGTCCTTCTTGTGGTTATCCAACTTGTGTTTGAAATTTAATACGAATTCCATCAGTCATTATTAGTCCATATTAGTCAGAGTAAAAATATCCATCCATCCTTACAAACTTTCGATTAACTATGTTAGTAAAATTTACCTTTTCTGTTGACTGTACCATTGATCTTGGGTTAGATCGATGTTCAATAGTAATTGATGTACAAGTAAATTATACAATTCTGCAAGCTGAGGACGTGTGGAACATCTTCACAAATGTTACTTCGATGCTATATTGTTTGTGGGCTGCTAGCAACTTTTAGTATCGGAAAGAGTGAAGAAGTAAGTGACATATTTTTATCAATTTAATAAACTGTTATGTTATAAAAACATGATTATTAAATTACCTGGTCCATTTGGGGAATTGTTTTAAATTCAATAACTGTTATGATAAAGATAGGGTCAAATGTTGGATAGGAAAGTAGCCCAAATTAGTCAAGTGAATTAGTCTAGTGGTCAATCATGTGAAATCTGACCATGTTCGGGTTTGTCCAAGAGTATCAAGGTCTTCAAAAAAATATTATATCTAAGTAGCGTACCGGCCTATTCTCAGTATAATACTAATCTGGTCATATGTTGGAGAAAAAACTATATGTTTTCCTGGAAAAACCTATATGTGGAATCATTTCTGTTACCATACGAGTACAACTACATCTATATTCTTGGGTTCGAATGGTTCCTTTCAAGATACAAGAGTTTACGATGATTAGGATTAAAGTAAATCATACCAACCTTTAAAAATAATTTTGGAAAGAGGTACTTAGGCTTCTTTAATGAGGCTTATTATTTCCAAAATTAAATTAGAGTCCTTAAACACATAAAACTATTTTCAATTGATTTGACAGTGAGTAAGTACTTGTTTCGAAACCCGGCCAGTCTTATTAAATTACTTTACTTGACATTTACTTTCCATCTAAAGATTAACATAATAAAAATGTAAAATGAAACAACAATCCTATTAGATGAAATAATTACAAATGGAAAAAAAAGAAAAACCTGCTGAGTTTCTGGCCTCAGTTTCTGTACTGATCCAAACCGGTATTTGTATTTATGTAAAGTAAAAAGACTGACAGCTTGTAACCTGCAGGCTTTTAACAAATCAAGTCATTGCACTCCAACATCACATGTTACAGCTGACCACAAACAATGTAGGAGAGTTACTCGTCGCATACGAGAGTTACATCAACGCGTCTCTCACCATGGACAAGTCGGACAGAGAGCTGATGAGCAACTTCACGGCGGAGTTCCAGGTGAAGCAGGTGAACATCACCTCGTTCTACCGCCTGGACATGACCCGGCATAGAGAACGCAGTTACCGGGGCAAGAAGAATAATCCTAAGGTATTACTTTTTCCTATATAATTATTTTGGAATGAGCTTCGTCGTCGTCAACCCATTATTGTCCCACTGCTGGGCACGGGTCTTCTATCAGAATGAGAGAGTTTAGGCCATAGTCCGCCGCGCTGGCCAACTGCGAATTGGTGGACTCAACTGCGAATTGGTGGACCCAACTGCGAATTGGTGGACTGGTGGATTGGAATGAGCTTACTTCTAAGGTATTCGGGAGCACTATGACATCTAACAGAAAGATGCAAAAAGAGCATCTCTTCTTCAAGGTGGCTTATGCATTGGCGACTCGTCTGGCGTTGCAAAGGTCCTTTTTATCTTTTTCCCATCGGCCCATCTGCTTTATCGTTAGGTACAGCTATAATAAGTATAAAGTTTGCTTTCCGGGCTCCGAACAATCTGTGTACCAAATCTCAATAAAATGCTATCTGTAGTTTTTATGTGAAGATGTAGCAAACAAACGAAAAGCCTTACAACCTATGGCATTTGTAATATTTTTTAATAAGAATAAGATACAAACGAGCATTAATTCCACGCTATGGTAGGTTGCTACTGCCCGTGGGCATTAATCAACTCCAGATAAGATGAGTGATGCAATTATAGTAAGCCACTGCGTTGCTACTCCTGAAGAGTAAGTTGAAATGTTGCGGATAAGTATTTGTTTTTTATAAGATTGCAGTAGCTAACGAGCACATAATCCACCGGATGGTAAGTGGTCACTGCCGCTCATGGACTTTATCTGAAGTCAATCACAGACGCGTTGCTACTCACGAGAACTAAAATAGTCACCTCTTATAAAAGTCAGCCAGTAATTACAAGCTTTCACCGAAAAGCTAGAACCAAGTCTAGCGGTGGTAGGTACCTCTTGTGTCGAACCATATAGGCAAGGTTGTCAACATTTAAGTCAGCACCTGTTATATTACAATAAATAAAACTACTTGAATCCCGCAGCTTCGCCCGCGTTAACAAAAATCGATTGTCCCGTGGGAATAAGATATTTTTCCACAATAAAAAGTAGCCTATATGTTAATCCAGAGTGTCAGCTAACTCCCTACCAAATTTTATGAAGATCGCTTCAGCCGTTTACACGTGAAGAAGTAACAAACATACACACTTACAAACTTTCGCCTTTATAATGTTAGTAATGGTAAACGTCTTTTTACAGTGGAAGAACTGTATATCTCTACACCAAACGGATATAAATAAAGCCACGTCTTTGTACTTCGAAAGAGAAAGTGTGTGTCTGAAAGCTGCTAATTCAGCAGGGAAGGAAAAAGTGCAGACCATACGTCAAATGGAGAAAGAGGTATACAACTTACAATGTTAAGTATTCCTTTATGGGTTCATTATTGAGTTCCATCCATCCCCTAATGGGGGATCCTATTTTTCTAATATTTCCCGCATGGCATGCGTGCTTGTGACCGTAGTGGGTCACAAGCACGCATGCCATGCGGGAAATGGTAGGACATCTGATGACGGTGATGCCAATCTCAAGGATTTTGCATGCCTTTTACGATATCAACCGCCAGAGGGGCAGTTATCACAAAAAGTGTATTATGTTAATTCATAGTCTTGTAGATGTTAAACCTTTATAAAGGAAAAACCTTTTTTTAGATACGGAAATGGCGCAAAAGCTACAGATATTTATCAAACCTATGCAACAGAGACAATCCGGACGATCAAGACGCTGCCGGCCTTTGCTTAGTTCAAAATGTAAGTAGCAATTATTTTATTTGTGTACGTTTACTAACTTATATTTCCTTTCTTACTTTACTTATTTCAAAAATATAAGAATTTAGTGGGGGGAGTGGGGAGAAAAATTTAAAAACAACTATTTTATGCACCCATCCCGTGAAAATTTATAAAACAAAAGTACCAAGTGACGTTACTAGCGTTGTGCTATTCGATACCTTTTTTTACCGAATGAAGTAGCAAACGAGCAGTCCACCTGATGGTAAGTGGTCACTGCTGCTCATGGACATCTGTAAACAACTTCATACAGAACATGGGTTCTATCTAGAGTCAACCACAGAGGCGTTGCTACTCTTGAGGACTATGATGGTCGCCTCATATAAAAGTGTGCCGGCAACCACACCCTTCCATCGAAACGCAAAAAATGCTTCACGCTAGAAAAAGGTGTGGCGTTGATACTTCCCCGGTCGAACACTGGTTCTACCACCTTCAGTTACCCGTTTTATACATGTAATAAATAACAAGTAATTCGTTCGCCATCTTGGCACGTCCGCCATATTGGATTTGGAATGGCGTCGTTAGGCTAATCATGCATTAATATGCAAATCAAACGTGTATGGAAAATTCAACGCTACCAGTTTTAGATTAAAAAGTTTAAGCTTCTGTCACCCCTAAGATATGAACAATCCAAATGAAATAAAAGTGCCAAGTGCTAGTAATTATAAAAAACCCGTTTTTTCAGGTAAAGCGAGATAATTATGACATAGTCTTCCAAAGGCTTTTATTACTGAAGCTGGATGCCATGCAGGACTTCCTCGTGCAGCTCAACTACGCTTTATCTGATTTGGAAGACTGCCTTAAAACGAACCTCTCAAAATTTCTGGACAAAACCAGGAATATTATGGACTCGTTGCATGAATGCTATGACAAAACTACCAAAAATAATGATTATGAATAAAATTACTGTGTTTATTATTAACAATAAATAATATTTGATTGTACAGACGACGCGTATAATATAACAGTAAAGTTACTTGTGTATGTCGAGTTCTCTAGAACCAAATTTTTTTTTAGTTTGTATGGCTGCTTGTAAATCGAACCCGTACAACATGCACAGTGGCTAGTGAAAACTATGTTCTTAGTGTATAAATATAAAGAAAATGCGAATATTTTTGTAATATAATTTTGTTATATAAAAATATTTTGAGTTTTATATAATTTTATTTTATTGTAAAGAAAAGAAAGCTACATTAAAGGCACTGCACTCTTAACAATATATTTTAATTTTACTAAATTTCATTTCTTTTTGCATGTTATTGCATATTGCATATTGCGGCTCAAAGCCCGCGAGAAGAGCCATTGCATAGCTTTTCTCGCGGGCTTTGAGCGCGGCGAACGAATGATATTCCGTAAGGAAAAAACCTAACACCCCTCACTCCACCTACCATGTAGCGCGGCCGAGCGTTCGCTTAACGTGTGTGTATGTGTACATATATGGTAAGACAGTACGAAGCTCGCACGGATCGAGACAAGCTGCTCTGAAATCGGACGAATATGTAAGCAGCTGTTTCTGAGAAAGTATAAAGTATCAATGAAAAAAAATTGAAAAAAAAAGAAAAATATACTGCATAAATAAATAATTAATTGCATAAGTTGATAAAAAAATGCTATATAGCTTTACCGCGGCAGTGCCGCATTTTTTTTATTTTTATAGTCACGGGTTATAAACACTACATTCATGCCACATACAATAAGACGTTTTCTATAGTTTCTAGAATTTGAACCTCAAACTGAGAGTTCATGTTCCATCCATTAAAGTAAATTTAAATATCATTAAATAAGCGGTATACAAGGGAAAGGAAAAATGCATTTCTTGTACAAAAATACTGAATTTATTGCGTTCTTGTATTTAAACACAAAATGAATAGGTTTGTTTTGTAACACATAGATCCAATAAATATAAATTACGTGGTTTAAAGGTTTGATTGTACCCTGATTGGTTTAAAAATGAGCCTTAAGAAGACTTTATATAGGGTTATCAATGTCCCTAATGGACTCGGGTATATAAAATTATTATAAAAACGCTGATCTATCATAATACGTTTTCCTACCAATTTAGTAAGAGTAAATTAAAAAAAATCAGACTTATACCCATTAGCACGAGGGTCACAGATTTTACACTTAAATGTTCTAATAAAAACACGTTTTTTAAAACACACGCTTTCTACACTCATAGCCCCACACTAGGATTTTCTCCTGTGTCGTGGGACACGCACAAGACGAATACACAAACACCCAGACCCAGAACATGAATCTTAACTCATCATTCAAATATCGAACCCGGTACCCATTGCGTGTCAGACCAATATGGTAACCGCTCCGCCACGCGGGTCGTCTATAATAGGTCAGTAGAACATTTAAATGTAAAATGACAATAGTAATTTATATTACGGCCACCTTGCTGGGCAACTGTGTTTAGACTTCACGTAACTTGAGAAGCTATTAAAGTTTTCCATAGAAGTAGGCAAGCACATAATTCCGATTCAAACTATAGAAAATCAAACCAAGTGTTACATTTGAAGTCCATTTCTTTACTTGTGTTGGAATACAACAAATATCCAAGTCTTCAATGGCGCATAATATAAAACAGGCCGCTTATGATAAAGCTGGCAGCTGAGAAACATCATATATTTTTCTTTATAAGTATTGTTACTTTGACATATAATTATATATGAAAAATTCTTAAAGGTGTGCATTCACGTTACAACAGTCGCACGGACTGTCGAATGGACTGTCGCCACGACACTTCAAGTTGAATACTTCAACGGACCTGCGACATGACCTTGGTCGTACAGTCCGCCTTAGGACCAAGCCATTTACGATCGATCTTGTCGCATACGAACATAGTTCATGCGACACTCCGTGCAACCGTCCTAACGTGAATGCCCACTTTAATTGATAAAATCAGTTTTTCAAACGCAAGATGTATTTTTCTTTATCAACTGTGGCCAAATCCCAACAACTTGGTCCATTAGCAGCTATGAAGATAAGTATTCAGCTAAATCTAATAAAATATATTCAAAAACATTATTCATCTCGTATGACAAAACTTTTGTACAAGTTATAAAAATACTATGGCAATACATAATATTATTAGTTAGGTATTCATTATATTATATTATTACTTTCTACATTTGTATAGATGTCTGACTAATAGAAAAATACGTACATTTCCAAAATTATGTCCAAAAATATTACTTTCAAACAATATTTACATTTTTATCGAATATTTAAATAAATATGAGATTCATTTAATTCTTACTTTAATTAAATATATAAACGGCTAGTTATTACAAGGTGTTTGTTTTGTATATAAAATATACATATAGATATATTATTTTAAACTATGTATTCGTAATTAATGGAGTTGTGGGACTTAAACCCCCTATGGGGAGTTTCCTGCTGCCCATTTTCTGGGTGTTGTCTTAGTGGTGTGCGACATCCAGGGGAAGTGAAGGAGTGGTAATAATCAAGATCGACACAACCTGTAATCAATTCATTATTGTCCTATAGGACATAGTCCACCGCGCTGACAAAGTGTGAATTGATGGACTTTCACACATCACCGAGAACATTTTTATTTAAAGAACTTTTGGGTGTGTATGTTTCCTCATGATGTTTTCCTTCACTGAAAAGCAGTGACAATTAAATTTTAATACGCACATAATTTTAGAAAAATCAGTGGTGCGTGCCTCGGTTTGAACCTCGGACCTCCCGATCGAGAGGACAAGTTTCAACCATTAGGCTATCACTGCTCTACACGACACAACCCGGCACACTATAAATGTCTAAATGTAATACAATTGTAGCATCTGTATGTTTTCAAATAAAAACTTGCTATACATTCTAACTTTATTCTTGAATGTCCCAATATGACAAATCTAAGCTGGTTGTAAACAGATGCGTTTCTACTCTTGACGATTCATTGGGAATCTCAAGAGTTTCCATTAGCACAATTTGAATAAACACAGTAAACTAGCCGTTAATCGTTGCATAAATTTCAATTTTTAGACAAGCTTGGCATTTTTAAAACTAAAATATACGAATATTCAAATATTATCTAATCACTATATACAAAAACACTACAATGGACGTTGCCAACGTATTATTTAAATGACAACCTATTTCTTACCTGTAAATATTCAAAAATTACGTATTTTTACGTCCCAAAATATTATTAATATCGTCCCAAAAATATCGTTATTATTAATAACACAGTCACTTATACAACACTCCTCTTGTCATATTTTTTTATTAGAAATTACTGAGGTTTATTCCGTAGTTAATTCACTTCTCTTCTTTCTGTCCACTCCTTAAGCCTTTACGCACTATGTGTTACACGTTCCTTTTGATTGGAATAATACTCATATGAGTATTAGTTTCATTCAGCCCAGTCCTTAAGAATTGCCACACTGCGTATAATACGTTGCCAACATGCACTACACTATTTGAACTATATTTACAGGTCCGTAATCAGTAATTTTGAGGAGTATCGCTCTGTAAAAAGAAAATATTATAATTAGAAAACTATCCTACATAATATAGTAAACAGTGACTTTTTGTGATATAATTATAAAAAAAAAAACATGTTCTATTAACGGTTAAAACCAAAACAATCACAGAAACCATTGTTTTTTTTTCAGATGTGTGATTACACAGTAGTATACGTTTACTTTACAGCGTTTATGAAAATTACAAATTATATTATGAAAAAGTAATAATATAAAAAAACACGTATAAATACAATCATATGTTATGTAATGTGAATGTGTGAATACAATGTTATGTAATGCGTTAAAAAAATAAAAAATAATACATTGTGAATTTATTTTTATATAAGCTCAATTTAATTAAATTTAAAAAAAACAAAAGCACAGCGTGGGTACCCTATTATAAGTGTCAAGTACGTCAGTGCGGAGATACATTAATAGAGCAGTGTTACCATCATAGCGCGGCGAGCGCGGCGGGCCGCGGCGGCGGCTCGGGCGTCGCGGGGGACGGCGGCTTGAACGTGCTGCCCTGTACCAAATATACATATATGTAATATATATTTTTTTAATAATTAACGAGTACTCACAATGTACCTGTTAATTATTAAAATGTATCAATTTCGCGATAATACTAGTCAAAAATCATATAAAATAAAATTGTTTTGCGTGTTTGTAATATTGCATAAAAATTGGTTGGAAAAATTAAAATTAGTAATAATATATTTTTCTATGTTTTGTAACTTTTTATTTGTGTGTTTGGAATAAATACAAAGTTAATGAACTACCTTGTAGGCGAACTTCACCGAGGCGTTTCTACTTTATGATCTAGGATAGTATCTGTGTTGCCCCAGGTCTGTAATGAACTTCATACAGAACATGCGTTCTATCTGAAGTCAATCACAGATGCAATACTACTCCCGATGACTATGATGGCCGCCTCATATAAAAGTGTGCGGTTAATTATATCATGTATTAAGACATGAACAAAAGTGAGAGAAACCGTTGGATTCAGAGGGCACCGGACCGATTGGAGTGGCGCCATTTTAGGGAGGCCTATGTCCAGTGGACTCAAAGGCTGATGGACGGATAAGGTGTACCTGGAAGCCGAGCGCAGCCTCCAGCGGGGAGGGCTCGTCCCCCAGCGTGGCGTAGTCCCCGAAGCGCTCCGCCGCGCGACTCCCCTGGATCGTCGCGTACGTGTTGTCCGCCTGGAGAACATAATAATGAAATTATAAAAACAAAATGTCCGACTGCTTAAGAACAATGGATATAAAAGAAAAAAAATGGCAATCATACGGACAGCCCAATAATGCTTGTTGACAGCGTATTTTACGCAGTGTGGTAAGGCTTAATGACTAAGCTGAATGACAATAATACTCATATGAATATTATACGAAACAAACAGCAGCAAAGAAATATTATCAAACCTACCTGAAATCCCCTTCTTCCCTATGAACTTTACAAAGTTAATAAAACTAAAAAAGATATAATTAAATGTTGCATCGTCGACATGCAGCGCCATCTCTTGCGGATTAATGCAAACGTCAGGTTGACATTGTCTCCTGAGCGAAGTCGATTGTCGATTCACGTGATTACATTTGACAAGTGTCACTGTCAAAGGAAAGAAGATGGGCGATAGCCATCATGGCTTTTTGATCCGAATTTAGGAACAGCAGAGTTATTGGTGGTCACCACGTGAAGTTGTATCACTACGTTTGCTCACGAGCCTCACCTATTACCCTCGTTATGTAAAACCACTCACCATGGGCAAGTCACTAGCAGGCGGATCCACTTGGTCACCAAACACGTTCATGGTAAGCTCCTGCTCTTCGTAGGGTCGTAGCTTGCTCTCCAGCCACAGCGGGTTCTCGGTTGTACTCAATTCTTCAAGTATACGCCTTCGTGCTAGACTATCGCCCTTTGATGATTGCAGAGACGGTGGGGGGATGACCCTGAAAGGGGATAAGGACATATTAAAATTGGGGTAAGACTTGGCCAAGCTCATGTAGTAAATCCAGTCTTTACGGATCAAAATGTTACTAATGGGATAAAGTTGTAAGTTATTATCTGTTTGAAGTAAATCTTTATAAAATTGCCTCTTGCTTTCACTGCACAGTGACATATTTGTTTTAAGTTCATATTTTGTTACATGTGGCCAAAGATATGATCTTTTAAGAGATGCGTTGACTTTGTCTGCTCTGGTATCTACCTTTTGTTACAATGGGCTAAATTTGTCAAAAGTCTTCGGAGAACAAATCGGTGCATAAATCCTTATATAGATAAGGATTAACAATGAACAGAAGAAAACACTCTCGAAAAAATTTTTTACATAAAAAAAATATTGTGAGTTATCCATAAGAGATAGAGATATGCTAACGCGGACTTATTTGTAGCATTTTTGCAGATCTTCAATTCTCTAGTATCTCTTATTAGCATTGCTCTTACATATACATATGCACTAATTAATTAACTCCTATGGGCTAGGCCTGAAGTACGCTGCATCATCAAAGTTAAGGAAATGAAGGTCAAATTTTCCATCGTATTTATTAAATACATCGCATGTTGTTAATAAAAGACATATATCCGTAAGCAACAATTGGCTAACTCATTTTTCTTCTCTCGAAGGGGAAACCTACAAAAGGTATAACTGACGCTGTGGGAGCGACGAGGTTTTGTGTGGGTTTTTTACCGCACTAAAACCTCCCTGGTGGCCGTCCTCAGCGCTACAAAGAGGATTACGGGATATCCGAAGGATGATGCACGATGAGCAGCGCTATGAGCGCCGCTAACGCCGGGTCGAAACTGTCTGGGGCTGGGGAATAGATAGCTATTGAAGACCCTTTTTTTTGTTTTCGAGGGGGAAACCTTCAAAAGGTACCCGACGCCGTGGGAGGGACGCAGAGTTATGTGGGATTTTTACCGCACTATAACCCCCCCGGTGGCCGTCCTCGGCGCTGAAAAGGAGGACTCCGGGATCTCGAAACGACTTCAACCGGAATCCTTCGAGCGCGCTGCTCTATCGGGCTCCTCCCAGATGGGCGGCTGGGCCCACCGCTCCGTCTAGTCTTTACGACGGTATGCGACCGCCATACCGCCGTCCTTCCCGGGATCGCCTGACCGAACGGTTCGAGCTCCCACTCTAGCCGCCAGCAACCCCGGAAGCCTCTTTTAGTCGCCTCTTACGACAGGCAGGGGATACCGTAGCCCTATTCTGACCCCGAGGCTACAGGGACGAGCTATTGAAGACCCAAACGGTTCACATACCAATGTTTAAGGCAAGCGCACACCACGATGAAGGTGACGATGCCGGTGAAGAGCACGATGAGCAGAGCGATGAGCGCCGCCAGCGCCGGGTCGAAACTATCCGGGGCTGGGGAATAAAAACCACGTCAGTAATACATATCAGTTTATAAAAACGTTTATTAAAAGGTCGACGTCAATGGCATCTTATATCTCTCATCAACCTTAATTAGTCCTACTTAACGTTGGTGGTATGAGCAGTGATAGCCTAATGGTTGAACCTTGCGCTCTCGATTGGGGGGTCCGAGGTTAAAAGCCACGCGCCACTGATTTTTCTAAAACTATGTGCGTATTAGAAATTAATTATCACTGCTCTTCGGTGATAGAAAACATCGTGGGGAAACTTCTTAAAAAAAGTTCTCGAAGGTGTGTGTAGTCCACCAATTCGCACTTGGCCAGCGCGGTGGACTATGGCCTAAACTCTCTCATTACCAGAGAATACCCATGCAGCAGCAGCAGCAGTGGGACAACAATAGGTTGACGAAAGAACATAGGTCATAGATGCGATAGTTCTGAGGACTAAGGCTTTTAAAGCTTTAATCGAACTAAATGGATGGATGGACAGCGTTATTACCTTAGTATCAAATAATTAGCCTTTCAGAAGTTGCATCGTGTACCTATTAGATGTCCACGGGCCGGCAAGAATCATAGAAACGCATCAATAGACACGATTCCACCTTAATACTCAGAACAAATAAAGCATCTGCGAACCATTGACATATAAAATCTGTTTAATTTAAATTTAATTTAATTTAATTTTAATTTAATTTAATTTAATTTAATTTTAATTTTATTCCAGAAAAAATGTTTCTTTTCTTTTCTTTATTACTATTGTTATTATCATTTGACTTACTTGTTACTCGCTCCTTTTTGCAAGCAGTCTTCGCCTATAAATGTAGTTGCACTTAGCTTTTCCGTATTGTATAATTATGTTATTATTATATTATAATTGGTGTAAACTATGTAGGTGATCGAAATAAATAAATAAATAAACCATAGCTTCTTGTACTTTTGTAGGGAATTAAAAAAATAGTAGTATTTCCACATACCTTTTGAAGTGGCGCTAGCGGCGATGAGCGTCTCAACTCCAAACTCTTGGTAGACGTCCTTGAGCTCGTCGTACTTCGAGTCGATGGTCTCCAGGACTCGCTCCACGGGCAACACCTGCAGCGTGCTGGGGTCCACCGCATGCAGGTGGATCTCGCACCTGGGATAAATAAAAAAATATCAATTTAACACAATCACATTTAACAAGTCACAAGAGCCCTGTACTACAGATACCCCGCTCATCCACCAAGACTTAATGCATGTGTTACTTTTTTTTTTGTTTTCGAGGGGGAAACCTTCAAAAGGTACCCGACGGCGTGGGAGCGACGCAGGATTATGTGGGATTTTTACCGCACTAAAACCCCCACGGTGGCCGTCCTCGGCGCTGAAAAGGAGGACTCCGGGATCTCGAAACGACTTCAGCCGGAATCCTCCGAGCGCACTGCCCCATCGGGCTCCTCCCAGATGGGCGGCTGGGCCCACCGCTCCGTCTAGTCTTTACGACAGTATGCGACCACACATACCGCAGTCCTTCCCGGGATTGCCTGACCGAACGGTTCGAGCTCCCACTCTAGCCGTCTGCAACCCCGGAAGCCCCTTTTAGTCGCCTCTTACGACAGGCAGGGGATACCGTAGCCCTATTCTGACCCCGAGGCTACAGGGACGAATACATGTGTTACTTAACAGACAAATTAAAGTATAATAATATGTGATAACTCTCTTATTCCGAGAGAAGACCCGGGCCCAGTAGTAGGACAATAATGGATTGACGAGAGAATATGGGATGATCCGAAGATAATGGTGTTTTAATTAAAAGATAAAAATAGGAGTTTATTTATTTAAAAGATACATATTCGGTGCATATACACAAAAATACACTAGTAAATTCTACAATGTTGCAGTTATATGCACTTGAATTAAAGGATTGGACATCTTTTTGAAAAGGACATTGTAATCCAATAGTGTTTATCTATGAAATGGGTGAGATATTAGAAATATGTAATTAATTGAATGAAATGTCTGACAACGCTCTCTCGACTCTTTTAAGAAGTTGAAAGATTTGTTTAACGTGCTTGAGCAATAAATATTAAATCTTTTTTTTTTTGAAGTGGAACTTCTTTATCGGGGTTGGAAAAAAAATTAGTGTAACATTTTTTCGTTACGCGCCATCTTTTTCTGTTACGCGCCATCTTTTTTTTCCGTTACGCGCCATCTTTTTCTTATCCCTACCACGCGTGATATTAGATAGATTATCATAGATTAGATTATTAGATAAAGTTTAATAAAAGCCTTTTATTAAACTTTATCTAATTTAACTTTATTTAACCAATTTCTGTAAAGTTGCATATAGTAAATTATTTTTTGAAAAATAACGTCATAAAGAAATTTCACTTCTTACGAGTGTATGCTAGTACACGCACACATTTTTTTTTAAATATCCCTGAGTACTTTAAAATCGTCATTTTTATTATACTTGTTTGTACACAAATAAACAATTTACTTTAAATAACATCATTCCTATTTTATATTTTCCAATTTCATATTACACAAAATCAAAACAAAAATGTGTGTGTGTTACACACAAGGATGCGTGTAGCATTTAAATGTGTGTGTGTGTGTGTGTGTAACAAGGATGCGTTTTAATTCCTGTTTTTGTCCGCATAGGAGCAATAAAACTAATTTGAACATAAGTCGAAATCCCGTTTAAATATGAAATTAGGATAGCACATAGGTGGCAAGACGTTTGAAATCAAGACGAGGTATGTCGCAAAAAACTCATATGATCAAAAATATCAAATAAAGAAAATACGGAAAATCTCACACTATATTACAGATACTAACCAATCATCATATCGCCTATCAGCCTGAACCAAGGGCAATCTCCTTCCAGCCACCAGCAAGGCCTGGCCAGCGTCCGCCAGCCGGCTCTGCACGCCGGACACGGGGGCTGAGCAGCTTCGGGACACCACCATACGTATTAGGGATGATCGGTCGATTATCCATAGCTGAAATAGAATGGAGAAAATAGATTATAATAACTTAAATAATTTGTACGTGTGTTAAACGTCAGGCCATGTTTGTAGGACTTACAAAATTTGAGGGGGAGGGGGGACCTTAAAAGAAAGAAGAAACAATAACCTTCAAAAGGTACCCTCCTTCGTGGGAGCGAAGCTGGGTTATGTGGGACTTTTATTCGGAATCTTTATGAGAATGCATCCGGAGTCATTTGTGGACGTTTCTCGTCGGGCTCCGTCCAGCTAAGCATGCCAGAACAACACACCCTCTGGTGTTTACAACAGGATACGACCACACATACGTCCTTCCTGAAGTTGCTGGCAGGTCGAGCTTCAACTCTTGCCACCCGCAGACCCATTTAGTAAGACTCATTGGACGGTCAGGGAATACCGTGGCTTCTACAAGAACAATAAAGTTGGATCTAGGTAGTCTTTGGAACCAATTTGGTATCATTCGGTAATGTCATCTAAGGACACAAGTAAGTGGCCTTAAACAACGCATCTGTGATACAACGATGCATTCAATACACTTGTAGTTGACTACAAATTGAAACACTACTACAACAAACCATGGGTGGCAGTGATTACTCACCATTAGGTGGACTGCAAGCTCGTTTGCTACTTCAATTTTATAAAAAGTGTAGTCACAAGAATATAAGAGGTGTATGAAAACATGGGTATACTCACATAGACCTGTGCCTTCGCTTGTCTGTAGGGCGAGGCCACTTCTTGCGCGATGATGTCCAACACGAACCGGTCTTGATTGTACTCCGCCATGTAGTTCGCTGTCATGAGGATACCTGGGAATATCGTGTTAATTATTTTTTCTAGTGTTAAGCAGTTTTCGCGTTCCCGTGAAAGGGTGTGGTTGCAGGGTCACTTTTTATGAGGTACATTTTATTAATAGCTTAAAAACCTTAAATAAAATGGTGAATCAAAATCGTTTTGCGTATGTGTGTGTCAATTTTCGTCAAAAATAAATGAATTAACATGACTAATTGTAACATGTAACTTATAATGGCGTTTGTGCGGACAGCCGTCCGAGCGGCCCCGTACCACGGGGCAAACTGTAGATCAGCGCCATGTCCTTGCTTGTCTGCGCATGGCTTCGCTGAGTTTGACCCCATTCGCGGTAATTACAGCACATAATGCACTTTAGATAATTAATACTTTTTTATTTCTTATATTGTTCTTATTATTTTTTTTTTTAAACAGTCCAATTTGTAATTTCGCGTGTCATATATAGTCTATTGTACTCGTATGTCTTATAATAATATATGTTTTAATGTGTCAAATGTATCTACAGATATCGAACCAGTTGCACCAAATACAAGATTGGTAGATGATATAAAAAGTTTTAAACAATATTTAGTTTACGACTGAAGTTGGTATGACCTGGTGGCTCCTCCGAACCATATTCGATGTTTTTAATATGTAACGGGTATTTATGGTAATTAGTTTGAATTTGTTTTTGTCGATTTAATGACTTGAAATATCGGAAAAAAGAAATTAAAAACCCGCATATCATGAGAAACTGTTGCGTATTAAAATGCATGAAAACGGCGATAAATTAGTCTAAAATCAAAAAGTCATTCGTTCGTATGGTACAGCATATATACAGCACTCACCATCCTGACTGATGTTGAACGGCGACGGCACCACACTCCCGCTGGACTGGGAAACACCAAACTTGTACAGGTTGGACGCCGCCACCATGTACACCAGGGTTCCGTTCTCGTCTAGGTCCGGGTCGTCCGCCACTACTGAGATGATTGGCTCGTTCACACGCGCTGTGTGCTTTATACCTGTGGATATTTTTTTTACAAAGGGATTTTATTAATACACTTAGTGGACCTATTGACTGATATGCACTATTGACACAAATCCCCATTATCGGTGGTCTATGTCCAACAGTTAATATCAATAGGCTGATGAAATGGGAGAGATAAATGGTATAATTATTATTCGTTAAATAATATAAATAGCGATAAAAAGAAACAAAGTTCATATATGAATAACTGACGACAACGACCCCTCCTCGTCCCCTTTCTACTGGTACTCTCGTCAACCCATTATTGTCCCACTGTTGGGCACGAGTCTTCTCTCAGAAAGAGACAGTTTTAGGCCATAGTCCACCGCGGTGGCCAAGTGCGAATTGGTGGACTAAGGAATATAAATACATTTCTGAACCTACCCTCTCTCACTCAGGTAAATACAAATCATAGCTCACCGGCATAATATATCTTCTGTTCAAACTTGGGCTCGTTATCATTTTCATCCAGCACCTTAATTTTGACCATAGTGAAGCTGACGTCCTGGCTGTCCGAGCTGTTGTCTATTGAGTTCAAGATGGCCGCCGCGTGCTCCAGTATCGGGTTGTTGCTTGCGTAGACCGTCATTGAGTACTCGTCGTGTTTTTCTCTGGAATAAAACAATACTTGAATATATTAATTTAATTTATTTGCGAAATACCAGCAGTGATAGGCTTATGATTGAAACTTGCCCTCTCGATCGGGAGGTTCGAGGTTCAAACCCAGGCATGCACCACTGACTTTTCTAAAACATCGTATGGAAACCTTCACACCTGAGAGTACTTTAAAAAGAAAAGTTTTTTATACGAGGCGACTTTAGATGGAACCTATGTACGTTGCTTAAAATGTCCACGCTGCAGCAGTTGCCACTTTCCAACAGATGAATTGCATACTCGTTTGCTACTTAAATTTTATATGATTACAAATATTATCACGGAATTTATACATTTTATTACGTAACGGGTACTCACGATATGCGATTTTTTAATTTCTGTGACCACGATCCCCGCAACTGGGTCGATATATCGGCAGAAAGAAATTAAAAAATCGAATATCGTGAGTACCCGTTACATAATAAAATACTTAAATTGTAATAAAAAATATCTGTATTTTTTTATGATTAAAGTAGCAAACGAGCATGCAGTCCACCTGATGGTAAGTGGCCACTGCCGCCCATGGACATCTGAAAGCAACTTCATACAGAACACAGATCCTGTCTGAAGTCAATCACAGATGAGTTGCTACTCCCGAGGACCTATGATGGTCGCCTCATGTGAAAGTGTGCCGTCACCCTTCTATCGAAACGCAAGAAATGCTTCACGCTAGAAATAGGTGTGGCGGTGGTACGTCCCCGGTCGAAATACACTGGTTCTACCACCTGGTATTCATTACCCCCATCAACCCATTATTGGCCCACTGCTGGGCACGGGTCTTCTCTCTGAATGAGAGAGTTAGGCCATAGTCCACCGCGCTGGCCAAGTGCGAATTGGTGGACATTACATTTTCAATACATTACATTTTCATTACATTTTCAACTTTATGTATTACCTACCTATCGAAAGTCATGTTGGCTCTGATGATCCCCTGCGTCCTATCTAGGGTGAACGCACCCTCCTGGTTGCCTTCCAAGATATGATAATACACTTTTCCATTCTCACCAGAATCCTTGTCTATTGCTTTCACTGTACCTGTGAACATTAAAGAATAATGTTATCACATATTAATTACAGAAAAAATATTACACGGAAAACTGATGCATCTAGCAACATGCTACTAAGACGCACGAAAACTGATCAACCTTTCAGTCTGTTAGTTTAGGGTATTCTAAGAAAGACCGTGCAAGAATAATGTTATCACGTATAAATTACAGAAAAAATATTACACGGAAAGCTGATGCATCTAGCAACATGCTACTAAAACGCACGAAAACTGATCAACTTTTCAGTCTGTTTAGATTATTCTAAGAAAGACCTTGCCAAAAAGTAGGCCAATAAACATATTCTGTAAATCTTTCATGCGTGAGGAAACCTACACACCTGAGTTCTTTAAAAAAAGTTCTGCAAGGTGTGTCTGCCAATCCGCTCATGGCCAGCGCGGTTGATTATTGCATAACACTCTCTCATTTTGAGAGACGACCCATGTCTATCAAGGACAATAATGGGTTGACGAAGATTTCGCATAAATTTAATGACCTTGAGTAACACATGATATTATTAATACCATCAATGAGATCGAAGCGGGCAGAGCGGCAGGAATAATGTTAGGAAGTACAAATGTGAAAGTTTGTGGGGATGTATTTGTGTCCGTAGTAAGCAGTGATAGCCTAATGGTTGAAACTTGCCCTCTCGATCGGAAGGTCCGAAGTTCAAACACATTCGTCCGATTTTCGAGCAGCTCGTTTCGATCCGTGCGAGCTTCGTACGGTCGTCACATATACATACATGTTAAGCAAAGGCTCAGCCGCGCTACATGGGGCGCGTTCCAGAACACGCTCACAAAGCCCTAAACGCCCAAAACGTCGTTCCACAAGACGACCGCGGTCGTTGTGGTCGCGGCGAATACGTCACCCATGACGTCATGACTTACGCCCACGCGAAGCTCACGCCGACCCATCTAATGAGGTGGGTCGAAGTGATCGTTCCACTAGAGATCATGTCAGTAACACTCACAAGCTAGTGGAACGGGAAGAACTGCGGTCGTGAGCGCGAACTTTGTGCACGTCTAATGGAACACATGGTAGGCGGAGTTAGATTTTTTTCGATACGGAATTTCTTGATTCGGTCGGAGCGCTCAAATCCTGCAATAAAAGATACGCAATAGCTTAAAATCTCAACATACCCACAATAATCCCAGCAGGTAGATTCTCCTGCACAGTGAACTGGTGGTGTTTGCTGAGGAATCGCGGCGCGTTGTCGTCATCATCAGCCAAAACCACTGAGAGGAGCCGTAAGCTCTCGAACTGGGCGGGAGTGCCGTTGTCCACCGCTGCTATCACGAGCTGGGGAGGACACGGGGATATATTATCAGGAATTAACCAGGTGTGTCGTGGGTCTTGTTTTTATTAACTAATAATAGCTAGACATCGAATTATATGCACTATCAAAATGCCAAAAAATATGCATGCAAATATGCACGATAAAAGCGCGAAATATGCACAAAAATGGTAAATATACCCAAAATATTCATAATCAAAACAACATTTTGCTTGTGAAACTGAAATCGGTATAGATTTATGACCTTTTTTTTGGTCGTTATTCTGCAATCAGTATACATTGAAATTAAACGTTTTAACGTAACATGTTAATTGTTAAAATTGACTCAAATACCGTATTAGTAGACATCGGATTATATATATTTGCATATTTGCATATACAAATGTATATAATGACCGTTACATAGCGTTATTGCATATTTTGTTATATTGGGCAAAATAGTTCGCAGTTTCATCTTAGTTGGCTAATAGGCTATTTGACAATGCGAAAAATTAAGTGTCAATTACTGTTATCAGTATAGATTATGAGTTTAAGAATGGTTATTTATTAACATAAGTTGAAAATGATAATTAAATTTATTTAAAAATCCTTAAATAAAAATGCATTTTTTTAAA
The DNA here is from genome assembly GCA_949699795.1 of Spicauda simplicius. Lineage (NCBI taxonomy): Eukaryota > Metazoa > Arthropoda > Insecta > Lepidoptera > Hesperiidae > Spicauda > Spicauda simplicius. Next base: position 20,635,571 of record OX453067.1, read on the forward strand.
CGTTTGTCACGTGACACAAAATGCTCCTGATTGGGCGGGTTTATGATGACGTCACTTGCTTGTAAACTTTCGTTTTTTGCCACAGATGACAATACAGGCAAGTGACGTCACCAACCCGCCATATTGTCAAAGTAGCGTTTTTGCGCGCTATTTAAATATTGAATTTTTAATTTAATATTTTTCAGCAAATATGTACCAAAATTTAAAAAAAACAACTTTTACTGGGTTCCTTAACCTCTGCTAGATAATATGGATTTTAAAAACCTGTCAAATAGCCTATTCCTATCATAGTTCAAGCTTGACGACCAAAAAAAAAGGTCGTCAGATCGGTATGGTAACCGCTCCACTACGCACGTCATCATAATTTTAATTGATGACCCGCAAATGAATAAATAACCACCACCTTTAAAAAAGAGTGTGTGTCAGCTCCGACGCACGACTGGAGTTTACTCGCATTTAAAATAGATGGCGCCATACTCCCACACTAAAGATATAAATAATACCAATACATGGTTCATTTTGAAAAATGATATTTACATATTAAAATATTGATATTGTACGTATTTACAGAGTATTTAAATTAACGATTTTCTATTTTATAAATACCAGTGAGATTTCGGTATAACGTAATCACGAAACCTATGTATACCATCCACGCGTACTAATAACATAGTTCATGTTTTAACACGGTCATTCACCAGTAGATTTTACTCCTTACATTTTACCACCGGGCCATTATATATTCAAAAAAAAATATATAATAGTCATTGTACAATTACCTGATATTCAGCTTTATGCTCTCTATCCAAGAAGGTCTTGGTCCGCAGTTCCCCGGTGTCCCTGTCGAGACTGAACTCCTGCGTCTCCCCAACGTTCTGATTGTCCACCTTCAAATAATACGATACTCTGCCATTCTCCCCTGTGTCCTCATCTGTCGCTTTTATTGTGGTTATCAGGTAATCTGCTTGAGCTGCGTTCTGGAAAATAAGAAAATTGAGTATTAAATAAATTGTTGTTGACTTAATCCGATCTTTGCATCAAGTTTTAATTAATGTAACGTCCGTTATCGTATAAAAGATTATTTTTTATGGGTTTTCTATATAATTTATTAAGACGTTTTTAACCGGTTGACTAGTTGTAGGTGGTAGAACCAGCGTAGTTCGATCGGGAAGTACCACCGCCACACATATTTCTAGCGTGAAGCGACAATGATAGTCCTCGGGAGTAGCAACGCATCTGTGATTGACTTCAGATAGACCCATGTTCTGTATGAAGTTGCGTACAGATGTTGCAGGGCGGCAGTGACTACATACCATCAGGTGGACTGCATGCTTGTTTGCTACTTCAGTCAGATAAAAAAAGGTTAAGGTAATGTATTTACTGATCAGAAGAGCTTAATTGAATTAAGTGTCTATAAAGACATTTTTTTAGTGTCATTTAATTTTTCTTTAGTTATTATTTGTTAGTGTAATTTAGTTTGTTTAATGCAGTTGACTTACTCCTGATAATAAGCCAACACAAACTAGTTCTTTTTAAAATTAGATTTGCCCGAACGCGCTATTTGATATCATTCTGACAATACAATTAACCTACATCAAACTTACTTTTGATAACGTATGTAAGTAACTAATGTAAGTTATTTCTAGCAACGCACTACTCACTTCTCATAACACTCTCTCTCACTCTCTCATCAACCCATTATTGGCCCCCTGCTGGGCACGGGTCTTCTCTCAGAATGATAGAGTTTAGACAATAGTCCACCGTGCTGACCAAGTTCGAATTGGAGGACTCCACACACCTCCGAGAACTTTTTTTTGAACTTAGGTGCATAGGTGTCCTCACGATGTTTTCCTTCACCGAAAAGCAGTTTAAATTAATTCCTAATACGCACATAAAAAGTGGTGTGCCTGTGTTTGAACCTCGGACCTCCCGATCGAGAGGGCAAGTTTCAACCATTTGGCTATCACTGCTCTTTAGGCTCTTCTAAAACAGTTAACTAAAATCTGATAACAAGCAACTTACTTCAGGTATCTCCAGCTGCCTTTGCTCGGGGGGTGGCTGTACGAACACTGGGCTGTGTTTGTTCACGCTGAGCACGGAGATGTCCACCCTGGCGGAGTCCATGTGGACGCCGGCTCCGGCCTCGTCGGTCGCGGTCACCGTCAGGTGGTAGGTCGTGTTGCCCACCACTGGCTTCGCGGGGTAGATAATACCGCTGGTCGGGTCTACCGTGAATACTCCTGAGAATTGGAAACGTTTCCAATTTTTGTTATGATATCGAAGTCGCAAAAAAGCTTAAAAATATTAATAAGTACTCGTCCTGTTTGGATTGATTCTCGTCAACCCATTATTGTCCTACTGCTGGGCACGGGTCTTCTCTCAGAATACAGAGAGAGTTTAGGCCATAGTCCACCGCGCTGGCTAAGTGCGAATTGGTGGAACTATCTGAATTGGTGGATCTGGGTTGATTACTCATGATTATTGGCGGCGCTAGCCACTTACTACCAGGTGGACTGCATACTCATCTGGTTCTTTCATATATTTTAAGAAAAATACATGACATCTTGCTTTTGAAGTGTCGGTATTGATAGGACCAGTTCCTTTCGTTCCGCAGATGTCATAGATGACTTGGGACAACATTCAGAAGATGGACGGCAGCAACTACTTATATAACATCATAATCTCCACGGCCAATAACACTCATACTAGACGTGGTCTTTATTAACCTATTCCGATCAGGACAGGCCTATATCCAGAAGTGGATCTCGTCACCAACACGCATATCAGATGCGTCGATTATTTGCAAGCCCGATTAGGATATGTCCAGCACCAGGACGTGGACCTCGAAAGATTGGTGAAGGAACATACAGAGACTGCAAACTTCCAACAGGAAGATTACAACATCTCCATAGCAATCCGTAGCGGGGACTCAAAAATCATAGATGAGGTAAATTGCATCTTCGAAGTGGCCTCCGGAAAGAACTAAAATCGCAACTTACAGTAATACAAAGTAATTAGAGTGTGTGTCCTTAGAATTATATACAATAGCTTAGAATCATATGTAAACAACAAAATCATAACACTTATACATCTATGTACAATGCACCAAACTATACATACCACGTAAATAAAAAGGGAAACAAATAAATAAATAAATGGTACTATATAGATATTAAGCGTAATTGTAAGATTTCTTTAATTGCCAACGTTGCCACCACAACGCACGACAGTGTGATGGTGACAGCGATGGCCTCCAGTGGTGGTAGAGCTAAGAAATAAAGACTATGTTAAAAAAAGAAGAACTATTGTGATAAAAGGCACGGACGATCAGTCTGTGGAGTTTTTGTGTTATAATAATTAAAAAAAAAATGTGTGCGTGTACTAGCGTACACTCGTAAGAAGTGAAACTTCTTTATGACGTTATTTTTCAAAAAATAATTTACTATATGCAACTTTACAGAAATTGGTTAAATAAAGTTAAATTAGATAAAGTTTAATAAAAGGGTTTTATTAAACTTTATCTAATAATCTAATCTATAATAATCTATCTAATATCACGCGTGGTAGGGATAAGAAAAAGATGGCGCGTAACGGAAAAAAAAAGATGGCGCGTAACAGAAAAAGATGGTGCGTAACGAAAAAAAAAGATGGCGCGTAACAGAAAAAGATGGCGCGTAACGAAAAAATGTTACACTAAATTTTTTTCCAACCCCGATAAAGAAGTTTCACTTCAATAAAAATAAACCTCCAACAGGAGAGGCCTATGTCCAACCCCAAAGGCCTCAAAAGGCGGATGGTTGGACATAGTATTAGGCACCTCCTATTTAATAACTCATCAGGCACACTGACATAAGGCTGCTTTTCTACTCCTAAATTACTCACCACGCAGTAACATAAGGCTTCCTCCTCCTCCTTGGGTCATTCACTCATTGCTGAGTATCGTGATGCCCCTCAGTTTTTTCCCTTATGAGCTTCTGCCATTTCTGGCGGTCACTGGCGCAATGTAATGCTCGGGTGATACTGGTATCTAGCTGTTCGGATACCTGATCCGACCATCTTTTCGGGCTTCGCCCCCGAGGTCTCTTGCCTTGTAGTTTCATAAGGCTTATTTCCCACTAAATAACTCACCAGGAACACTTTGCTCCAGGATCCCGTATGCGACCTTCCCGTTGCCGCCCTCGTCCCTGTCCTCGGCCAGCACCTGCAGGATGGCGGCGGGCGGGTTCAGCTGGAGGTTCTCAGCGATGGTGCTCTTGTACACGTTCTGGCTGAACACCGGCGGGTTGTCGTTGATGTCCAGGATTTTTATGTGCAACTGGTTGAAGGGATAGGTTCATGTTGCATTAGATAGTTACATAAATAATGGGTCTATTGCATTTTAATCACCCAGACGATACCATCTAGGTGGTCATGGGAGAGCGATTGGAGTCATTTGATCCATCTAGTTGATCATAGACTACTTAATAAAATATTATAACGCTATCCTTTATAAAAAAAACTTATTGAATCTTCTTCTTCATAAAAATGAATGTTTGTCTGTATTTCCTGTATAAAATCGCTAGATATAGATAGATACTATTCATTTGATCATGTGATGATCTTTAGCAAAGGTGTTATTCATGAGCTCGCGAAGGTTTCTGATGTATTTTTTTTTGGGATAGCGTAGCAACACGCGCAGGATACAGCTTGTCCTATATAAAAATATAATGGTGCTTAAAACGTCGTTATTTATATGTATTCATATGAGACTTCAGGATCGTATTTTTAATTTCGACGGGTATTTTATAACAGTAGCTTCGTCTCTTGGTATAGAAATTATTTGTTAATTGTAGGTTATAGAATTATTGGATGAGTCATGTCACCTTTATATAATGATGTAAAATTCGACCCTTAAATCCTGCACCCTTCGAACGTTCACCCATCAACATTTCAGAGACGATACTTGGAAAAGGTATTATGAAAAAATATTTTAATCTTTCTATAACAATATTTTATAATGGTTCACTTGCCCAAATCCCACTAAATACTTACTGGAACACTAGTAGATTTCCTGATATGTGGCGGCGCGTTGTCCATAGCGACCACTCGTAGCCACACATCGCTGATGGCCTCCCTATCGATGGCGCCATCGGCCACAGTGACCAGCCCGGAGACGGGGTCTATGTTGAAGAGGGACGCCTGGTCTCCTGACAGGCTGTAGCGTACCTCTCCGTATTCACCTAAACAATAACAATGGTATATTTAATAATTAGATATGAAGCCATGAGTTGTGCACGTAGGCAAATTTAAGTGCAATATGTAATATATGGTTCTACCGGAGAGTTACCACCACCACGTCTCATTCTAGCATAAAACAGTTCTTACAGGGTGTGGTAACCGGCTCACTTTTATATCAGACGACCATCTTCGTCCTCGGTAGCAACGCATCTGTGATTGACTTCAGATAGAACAATTTTTTTGTATGAAGTTACGTACAGATAACTATGGACGGCTCTTACCACTTACATGAGGTGGACTACATACTCGTTGGTTATTTCAATCTTATACTATAAGGAAATGTATCAGTATCACCGCCATATACATTTCTTTGTAAATAACATAGATGACGCTCTATTTTAATCAAATATGTTTTACTTTAACACACGCATTGTCACTGAAAAAACACTAATCAATTCTGTGGTCTAAAAAAAATCCACTTACCTTCATCCCCATCCACCGCGCTAACAGTAACAACACTGGTCCCCACTGGGGCATGCTCCGCCACTGCCGCCTCGTACGCTGGCATCGAAAACACTGGCTCCTCGTCGTTAACATTGGCCACTACGACCATCACTGCCGCACTGGTACTCAGCTGGGGGACGCCGGAGTCGATGGCCACTAACGTGAAGTTGATTGAGTGTATCTTCTCGTAGTCGATGCGCTGGGTTGTTTTCACTACACCTGTTTTGAATAAAATTGAATATGAAATTAATTTAAGACTGATGTGGTAATGACTTGGCTACATGATTCCAAGAAACTGCCGGCCTATTACTGTATTCTCGTGAACAGAATCAAAGTACAGTATTTTTATTATCCATCGTAAAAAGAGACTTTATAGAAACTTCTACGGTTGCGGGCGTTGTTTTTTTTTGTTATGTTGTATTTTTTTTCAATCATGTTTTTTTACATTGTAATGAAAGTTAACTCCAGTATCTTGCCTTACAGTTATTAAAGATGAGGCCTGTTAGGCAAGATCAAGATACGCTACATTTTGACCACTATGAAATATACTCTAGAAATGTATATTATTGCTCAGTCCCAAGCTTTTTCTCGGGGGGAAAGTCGGGGAATGAATCCGGTAGTCATTACGTACAGTCAAATCACATTGATATGGCGACCAATTTGTTTTCTTTCCTTTTTATCTGACTGAAGTAGCAAACAAGCATGCAGTCCACCTGATGGTAAGTGGTCACTGCCGCCCATGGACATCTATAATCAACTTCATACAGAACATGGGTTCCATCTGAAGTTAATCACAGATGCGTTGCTTCTCGAGAAATATGATGGTCGCCTCATACGAAAGTGTGCCGGCAACCACACCCTCGCGCAACAAATGCTTCACGTTACAAATAGGTGTAGCGGTGGTACTTCCCCGGTCAACCTACACTGGTTCTACCTTGTTACGTGGGAAATAAAAACTTACCAGTAACATTATCGATAGCGAAATACGCGTTAGGTGGCGATATGATGATAGCAGATATGGGTGTCTCCCGGTCGGTGGCGGTGTAGGTGTTGAGCACGGTGCCCGCGGGCTGCTCCTCCAGGATGCGCTCCCGGTAGGCGGGCTGCGTGAACACCGGCGCGTGCCGATTCACGTCCACTATGTTTATTATAAGTTCACCTGGAAACATTAACATATTTATGTAAGTTTTAACGATTCGTTTTTTATTACATTATAGTACGAAGCTAGCCCGTAGACCATCAGAAAGTGAATGGTCAGTATTTGGGAAACAACGGATTACATAGTACATAATTAAACAACAGTAAGATTAATACTAAGATCAGTGAAGTTTCCACTGGTTACATATAATAGCGCAAAATAATGAAAGCAAACAAAACCAGATAAAAGTCTTATGAATTAATTTTGAATTTTTAAGTTAATATGTAAAATATATAGATGTAACATATATTTGACGATGATTATATTGGTACAACCTTTAACTATAAACTAGCACTTACCATCCGTTCGTTGCAACGTCGGCGCGGACGTGTCCGTAACGGCGACGGGTAACGTGAGAACCGCCGCGCGGCCGCGGTCTAACCGCTGCGCGACCGCAACGCTGCCGTTCGCCATTATGTCGAACCATGTTGAAAATACGCCGTCGTCTGACACCTGAAAATATATGTAGATACAACACCTGCGTGGTAGAAAAGAAACTTAAACGTATAGTTAATAAGCAAGATAACATACAGATACACCACCCGCGTGATAGGAAATGAATGTTTATGTCATGTTTGTTATCAATGTTTAAACGACGACGTCACATGCAGTCGACACTCATAATTGTACTGCCACTTATTTATTAATCTTAGTCATTAATTTAATTATTTATATGTATTAGTGATTACTAATAAATAAAATAAAATCTAAAAAAGAACATTTATGAGACAAATTACATGCAGATACAACATCTGCATTATAAGAGAGGACCTGAAAATTTTGATTATAAGTAAATTTTGTGGCAAGTGTTGTTTGTATGTAACAAACAACACTTGCCACAAAAGGATCTAAGGGCGATTTTCCTGTCACGCGTTATGCGAATACATGCATTCCACTTACAAACAAACAACAAGCGTTCTAACGCTTCATTGCACATGTATGCGGGTCGATAAAAATGCAATATGTTAATATCACGAGTAGGGATAAAGCACCAAGGCGAGTATATACCCGCGTAACAAGAAAAATGGCATAACTTGATGCTGTGAGGGGTATTTACTACATATATCTTTGTTTCCACCCCAAAAATAATTAAAACATATTCGTACTAAACTGGTGGTATGGTCATAACCATAGCAGAAGCATTTATCAATTTCAGTCAGAATTTTTTCCAAAAAAGGGGGAGATTTATTACAACCACAACAAACGTCAAGCTGATAGCGAGTATATAAATGATCCCGCTTATCTATATCGCTCTAACGCACGCATATATTATACTTTAATTTTTTCCCATTGCTAATTTAGGTGCGTTAGTATATTACGTCTAAGATCATAAAATGAACTAAAATTGTTCTACCAGCAATACTATAAACTAACATTCATAGATACTTTTGTATGTTATAAACTCTTGTAACAGAAAAAGTATAAATGTAAGGCCTCTTACGCACTAGCCATTTACCGCGGGCGCGCGCGGCCAATTTTGGGCGGTTTCATATTAAATTGGAAAAACGGATAGCCGCGCGTTTACCCGCTAGTGCGTAAGAGGGCTTAGTTTTCTTCATATAAATGTTAGTTATCTTCAAGATTACCTCCTTCCCATTCTTGTCAACAGCTCGAACCATCCGTTCCTTCGCCAGCTCGAACATCAGTTGTCCATTGTCCATGATATCCGGGTCCACAGCGACCAGGGTATGGAGTATGGTGCCCATGGGCGCGTCCGCTGACACCTCGGCGCGTTGGACGCTCGGCGTGAAGTACGGTTTCTTGTCGTTCACGTTTATCACGTGCACTGTCAGCTCGGTTGTGCCCGTTAGGCTAGGGATGCCTGGAATATGCCGCTGACTCAGAACAAAGGATCGAAATCAAAATTACGACAAATTGAGTTGAATACTGGAAATTTCTTCATAATGTAGATTGTAGTCTATCTTTAGCGGATTATAATGCGCTAAAGAATTAAAGATAAAGAGATACCCTTTGCCTTTTCAGCAAACGTTTGCGTTATAAATAGGGATTGCAATTGCAATCCGGAAAACCGGATCCGGTAATCCGGCGGATTAGTGAATTTCATTATTTCACTAATTAATTAATTTCTTCATCAGTTCAATAGAGCCTAGGGATGCTCGATGAACATCGATGTTTGATGATCATCGATGTTGAAAGAAAAAACATCGATGTTGCTATACGAAAAGTATCGTAACATCGATGTTAACGGAATCGCTCATCGATGTTACTTAACGGTCTAACATGACTAATGCAACTTACGAAAAAAAATATATCTTTTGTGAACGCATCCACAAATCGACTTATTAAAATTCTGAAAGCGTATTAATTAACTGTGCACAGGTCGTTCCCTTCTTTCGTGAAATATTTGAGTACTATCGCAACATCAACGCTATCCGAAAGACTGTTCTAAAAGCAGATTCTACTCTTAATCAACAAAGAAATACATTAAAAGATTGTCCTTTATCAAAATTACTTTTTCTTTAGTCAGTTGATAAAAAATATCGGAATATGTAACAATTTGTTTTTTTTTCTAATAAATTTCTTATGATTTCACTGTATTTTATTCCTTAGTCAATTATTAATGCAGAAATCATCGATGTTATCCAACATCGATGTTTGGTTTTCGATAAATATCGAACATCGATGTTGAGCTTTTGATTAAGACATCAATGTCAACATCGATGTTTTTCCAATGTCGAACATCCCTAATATAGCCTTACAAAGTAAGGCGTAACAAAAATACGAGTTAGACTCATTTGAGTGTTCCCCTCCACGGAAATCTTTAGTAAAAGGCGAAAGATTTATGCGTTTTGAAGGAAAACCAGAGTAACCAAACATAAGTTACACGGAGCTTATACGTATTTTACAAACGATCTCGACCGCGTGATTCAGAATAATACTCACATTCTTTAGAGAGACATCTAGTTGCATTAATTCAATTATTAAAAATAATGTCCCTGTCCATCACTAGGTGGCATATCCGTAGCCAAAAAAATTATACACTCATTCACTAGATGGCACTGTATCCAATAATAATTTGCTACCAAAAATGATGCTGCTTTTGTGTAGATTTTTTTACGAATAACAATAAAATTAATTATAAAATTTATTCGCCTTTATATTCGTTTCTTCTGTATTCTATATTTAATAATTGAATCGCATTCATTGGTGCCAAACAATGATCTATAAGCTAGGGCGTTTATTTATATTACGATTTCGTACCCAGAAGGTAAAACCGGAGACCTATGATTACCAAGACTCCACTGTCCTTCTGTCTCGCAGTCACCAGGCTGTATGTTATGAACCGTGAAAGCTAGACAGTTGAAATTTTTACAGATTGTTACAAACCAACAAGTAGCTTGCCTGGAGACACTACTGTTAAACTCGTGACTACATTAGTTATAAACATCAATAAGAATCTATATAATGATTGTATTTAAATTGATCGTGCTATGTTATTATAAATATCATAAATCAATAGAAGTCGCATCATAAATAAATGGTTATATAAATAAATATTATAAATGCATATATTTAATTTTATATAATGTAATAGATTAATAGTAATGTTTTTGTCTCTGTGACGGTTTCCTTAACGCCTGCCATTTTTAGTATAAAAGGGAGGGTATTATCGTAATATGGATCATTCTAATAATTCGCAAGTGTAAGACGTTACTCTGTCCGAATGTATTCTGAAATTGTATACGTGTAAAATCGTGAGAATATAACAATGTTGTAAATAATGTGTCGTTTACTTTGGCCATCCAATTCTACTTCTGTAACAAGATGTATTTTTGTTGTCGCTACAACAACAGATACTAAAAACAGAATCAATTAAATATTTAAGGGAGTTCCCATACAACAAATCACAGCTTTATTCATAAAAAGAAATAACTCAAACTTTATGTTTTGAGAGTCTATATCAGTGATTCCTAAAATGGTCTATATCGACCCCTAGGGGTCCATGACAACCTGCAAGGAGTCTACGTCAGCGAAAAAAAAAATTGGGGTCCATGAAATGAAAATTGGGGTCCACGATAGTGGATCTGAACACATACACTGATAGTACCAAATGTGGATAATTTATTATTAAGGCATCAGGTTCATCTTTCTCACTAAAATATTGACTTACTTGACTTTTTTTATTTAATATTACGTATATTTTACATAACAGATACAAAATTTTATTTTGAGTACTTTTAATTTTAATTCAATTAATAAATGTATAAATTAACATGTGTTTTTACTTTAAGTTTTTAACACTAAACTTCACTACAGTTAGAAATTTACAGGAAATCAATATCAGGTAGTAGTAGGGGGGGGGGGGGTCTACCCAACACGGAAAAACATGGCAAGGGGTCTACGATACAAAAAAGTTTGGGGTACTCTGGTCACCATAAAGCACACGTACTAGTGGATAAACTCGCAAAACATACATTTTGAGTTATTTCTTTTTATGAATAAATGTGCGAAATGTGATTTTTGCCGTTTATAGAGAATGGTACGGAAACCTACGTTTTTTATAAGATTGAAGTAGCAATCGAGCATGCAGTCCACCTGATGGTAAGTGATCACTGCCGCCCATGGACTCCTTTAAACAACTTTATATGAAGTTCTATCTGAAGTCACCCACAGATGCGTTGCTACTCCCGAGGACTATGTTGGTTGCCTCATATAAATGTGTGCCGGCAACCACATCCTTCCATCGAAACACAAGAAATGCTTCACGCTAGAAATAGGTGTGGCGGTGTTACTTCCCCGATCGAACTACTCAGGTTAGTAGAACCTTTTTATTGTAACAGTCCTAAAAATATTTCAAATAAATCCTCACCCATATCAGTAGCAACGATTTGTATCCTATACGTGTTCCGCTTATCGTAGTCCAGCTTGGAAGACACCGTGACGACGCCCGTGAGGTTGTCCACCGCGAAGGAGTCCAGCGCTCCCTTCTGTATCGCGTACTTGATCTCTGCGTTCATTCCGCTGTCGATGTCCGTCGCACGCACGGCCGCTACTTCTGTACCTGTTGATATTCTTGATTTAAGTAACAGATACATAATTGTCCACTGGTAAGTATTTTAAAATTTAGGAAAGTTAACACAGGAGCTTTTGAAACTTTTATCAAATAATGTATCTCACATATTTGAATTCGAATTCGAATAATTGTTGTCTATAATACTTGGAAAAACATTAATACGCGCCATTGGTGCTCTTGCAGAATTAAATATAGCTGTAGTATGATATTTTATTTATTTTTTTATGTTCTTTAAAACAATATTTTACATTTATTTAATACGTAATACGTTCTCACGAAATATTAGACAGAGTTATTCTAAAATCTTATCGTGAGTTACGTATTAAAATGCATCAATGCAGCGATAATATTAGTTTCTATTTTTAGAAGGTTTCTATTATTTCTGTTTTCGTTTTTGTAGTGGCGTAGCAAGCCGCGCAAAGTATAGAAAGTAATTTATATAATGTAAAGACTAAAATACCTATCGGAGCATCCTCAGTGATATCTGCAGTATACTTGTCCGTATCGAACACGGGCGCGTTGTTGTTCACGTCCCGCACTGTTATTTCCACTTTACACGTTGCGTTGTGCACGCCATCTGTTGCCTGAAACAAAACGATTATCATAACGGAGCCTCCCTTAATTATCTTATTGTATCAATATTTGCTGCTATATCGACAAAAATAATCAAGAAATCTAAAATTAAAAAAAAATCAATAAATCCTTTATTAACAAATGGGTAAATTATACAGTGCATGGGATCTCCCCTGGTAAGTTTATTATTAACCTGTGGTAAGGGAGTCCAGTCTTCTCTGTGGTCGCCTACCATACTTACAATTTAGCAATTACTTAAATTTTGAATGCCTTAAATACTACTTAATGCTACTTATGTAAAATACCTATACATAAATATATAATACATAGATAATAAATATGAAAAATACATATATAAACATATACTTATAAGTTAGTAATACATCATCTGTAAAATTTCAACTATCTAGCTATCCTTGTTCACAGCTGTCAGGTGGTAAAACCAGTGTAGTTCGACCGGGGAGGTACCACCGCCACACTTATATCTAGCGTAAAGCAGTTCTTGTGTTTCGATGGAAGAGTGTGGTTCCCGCCTCATGAGGCCATCATATTAGATCTCGGAAGTAGCAACGCGTGTGTGACTGACTTCAGATTCTATTTTAAGTTGCTTACAGATGTCCATGGGCGGCAGTGATCACATACCATCAGATGGAATGTATGCTCGTTTACTACTTTAAACAGATCAAAAAACTATATAGCAATCACGGCTCCCGGCCTGGGGACAGACAAACGGTCACTTGAGCCTTATTTATACAATTTAATTATTATATAATATATATTAATAATTAATAATTCCGTATCCAAAATTAATATATATTATTAATTTTGGATACGGAACCCTAAGTTCACTTACCATAACAGTGAGGACGATTCGGTTGTCATCTGTAGAATTGACGCTATCGATCACCGATCCCACTGAGATGCGACCCGTTATTGGGTCAATCACGAATGGGTGGTTTGGAGGGTAGATGATCGAGTAGCGGATCTCCGACGTGGGGTCTATGTCGCGGGCTTGAACCTGTATTCAAATTCTATACGTTTTTATTTGTTACTGATTTACTGTTAAAATTCTAACTAAGTTATCATTTAGGTTAATATAAAATTGGTTATGGAGACAAAGGACAGTTATGAAAAAGGCAAATTATTCATTATAAAAAGTCCTTGTAATAGTTTTTTTACTACCTTCAATCTTGTATTCTTATTGTTATGATGAAAAAAAAACGATTTTTCTTCTTCTTTTTCGATTTTCACGCCATATTTGCAAATCATATAATTTAAGCCACTCTCAAAACTGAAGCCATTTCGATATTGTTTCATAATTACAAACCGTTTGGACCGTAGAGCGTATAAAAGTAATTTACATATTTTTAAATATACACATTTTATTTTATGTCGTCAACCCACTATTGTCCCACTACTGGTCTCGCGTCTTCTCTCCGAATGAGAGAGGGTTAGGCGATCGTCTACCACGCTGGCCAAGTGCGAATCGGTAGACTTCACACATTTGACAACTTTCTAAGATTTGACGACCCGCGTGGCGCAGCGGTTACCGTACTGGTTTGACACGCAGTGGGTCCCGGGTTCGATTCCCGGACAGACAGGTATCTGAATAATGAGTTTAGATTCTTGTTCTGAGTCTGGGTGTTTATGTATTCGTCTTTGTGTGTCCATGGCAACCACGACACAGGAGAAAATCGTAGTGTGAGGCTAAGAGTGTAGAAAGCGTTTCTTTTAAAGATTTCACATTTCCTCACCCAGTAATTTATATCGCATCAACCCACTATTGGCCCACTGCTGGGCCACCACTCCCAGAATAAGAGAGTTTAGGCCATAGTCCACCGCGCTGGCCAAGTGCGAATTGGTGGAGTGCAGTAATTTATATACTAACTTGTAATTCCGGTTCAAATTTGATCGCATCTTCATCGATAGACGCCTTGTAGACCGGAGTGATGAACACCGGTGGGTTGTCGTTGGAGTCCGTCAGCGATATTTGCAGGGAGACCACAGTCATCTGGCCGGAGCCGTCGTCGTCTGTTGCCTGGAAATTATAAATATATTACATTAACTTATTTCTGCGGCGCCGTGCGCTTCGGTTATGTTTGCCACGCTAATGAGTATGCGTTAATCCTAGGCCATAAATTTCATTTATTAATTTATTTAATAACACATCGACAGCAAAACATACAACACATTTACAATATAACATTTAATATTAAATATAGACCAGAATGCATGCCAATTACTAGTGGGTACATCAGTCTCCAAAATTCCGAAAAGACGTGCTTGAGCTTAATTAATTAGGAACAACAGACATAATATATAGAGTTAGAAGTAGTAGAATATAAACAAAAAAAAATAAGGTGACTTATAACAAAAATATAAAGCAAGCTTTCTTTTGAGGGACGATACAGAATCATTAAAAAATCTAAGTAATTGTTTGTTGCAGATAATCGGTTGTACTCAGCGCATATTCGTGAATATTTTAATTTCAATCTGTACACTTAACGAAGTACATAACAGAACAGATGTTTTTTCTTCTCAGTTGAGTGAATTGGCAGAAGTAATGATATTTATAATATGTTACAAACATACATATACCCTTTAATTAATTGTTTTTATTTTCGTTTGATATAATTATTATTATTGTATAGGCAAGAATTGTTTAGCATTAGTAATAAGATTTAAACTAGTAATGGTAGCAAAGACGTTCATTAAATAGGTAAATAAATAAATGAGTAATATATAAATTTCAGTAAATTCCACCGATAGATTTGCGTGAAAGAGTAACAAGCATACATACACAAAAGACGTAAATGCTGCATTTTCATAGTATAATTGAGATTTATTGTATTTGGATTACCAATAATCTCGTAATCTATTGCATTTTTCGTAACTTTTGACCGACTATAACTGAAAAAGTATCCTACCCATCCATCCATCCATCCATCAGCTCTTTGATGTCCGCTGCTAGACATATGCCTGCCCTAAATGGCTCCAACCGATCCCGTGCTCTCTGAATCCAACGGTTTCCCGCTGTCTTCTTCAGGTCATCGGTCCACCTGGGGGGCGACCTGTACTCCTTTTGCCTAACTGTATTTTTCGTAACTTTTGACGGACTTCAAATGAAAAAATATCCTACCCACATGTAGATAACATTGTTTTGTGTGCAATAAACTCTTTTTCGCAAAAATGTCCATTACTGTTCCTTATTAAGAAAAATAACTGCATTCTGTCACAAGGGCATTATTAGGGACCAATAATTTAACTTACCTTATATTGCAAGAAGTAGTCCTTTCTACTCTCGTAGTCCAAACACGGCGGGGTCCCCGGCGTGGGGCAGAAGGCCACCGTGATCACTCCACTGCGGTTGTCCACGCTGAATAGTTCTGCACCGTGCCCTGATAGCTGGTACACTATACCTTCGGTACCGAACCTGGGGAATATAATCCACAAGATACATAAGTATTTAAAGATTGATTAAATATCCATAAAGAAGCCTAAGATAAGCGAACCCTAAGGTTGTCTGGAAGAAATCGCTGTTTAGCGATAAGAACGCCTTTTGTATTTTAACATTGTAATCTCATTGTGTTATTAATTTGTTTTTTTTTTTGGGTACAATAAAGCATATTATTATTAAGATAAAGAAGATCCATAGCATACTGATAAAATCAAATAAGCATGAATATGAAGTAATAAGTCCACTTTATTATTGCATTGAAGTAGCAAACAAGCATGCAGTCCATCTGATGGTAAGTGGTCACTGCCGCCCATGGACATCTGTAAACAACTTTATACAGAACAGAGGTTCTATCTGAAGTCAGTCACAGATGTATTGCTACTCCCGACAGCTAAAATGGTTGCCTCATATGAAAGAAATTCAGCAACCACACGCTTCCATCGAAACGCAGGAATTGTTTCACGCTAGAAATGGGTGTGGCGGTGGTACCTCACCATTAGTACCATCTAGTTTCTACAGCTCTGCGCCTTGTTTTATACCTAACTAGTTGACCCGACGAACTTAGATCCGCCTAACAGTCAAAAATCTAAAATTATGTGTTTCTTTACCATAAACTACATGTATTATACATAAAAACCTTCCTCTTGAATCACTCTATTAAATAAAAATGTGTGCGTGTACTAGCGTACACTCGTAAGAAGTGAAACTTCTTTATGACGTTATTTTTCAAAACAGAAATTGGTTAAATAAAGTTAAATTAGATAAAGTTTAATAAAAGGCTTTTATTAAACTTTATCTAATAATCTAATCTATAATAATCTATCTAATATCACGCGTGGTAGGGATAAGAAAAAGATGGCGCGTAACGGAAAAAAAAAGATGGCGCGTAACGGAAAAAGATGGCGCGTAACGAAAAAATGTTACACTATTTTTTTTTCCAACCCCGATAAAGAAGTTTCAGTTCAAAAACCTGCAGTAATACCCGTAGCGTAGTTTTAAAAATCTAAGCTTACATAGGGACAAACAGCGAGAAGCGACTTTGTTTTATACTATGTAGTGAAGTTGCCCTTACCTCCCAGTATCCCTGTCAGTGGCCCTCAGAGCAGCGACCCTGGTCCCCGCGGCGGCCGCCTCCGCCACGCTGGCCGAGTACGGCTCCTCGCCGAATATCGGAGCATTATCGTTCACGTCCAGCAACGAGATGGTCACACTGGCCTTGGATGACAGGTGTGGAGACGTGTGGAGTTCTTCTGCTATCACCTGGGGATACAGACTTTTTAATATCATAAATGCCAAATGGTTGTGAGGATGTACGTATGTTTATTCGTCTATCATGCGAAAACTGACAGTTTTCATAGTTTATGGGTTAAATTACACATAAGATAATCTTTTCTCAAAGAAAGTTGACACGCAAACAGAAGGCGTCGAAAGTTTTTACTTGTACCAACTTCAACCGCGAATAAAAAAATAATAACCAAAAAAACAAAATCTTGGTACTTTTTTTAAAAACCGTAAGCGAATACTGAAACCTCGAGTGCGGAAACTTTGTTTTTACTACAGTAAAGTATCCTTATTCACGGATACTTTACTGTAGTAAAAACAAAGTTGAGTAAAGTGGGTCACCCTTTACGTGAAAACATACTATCAGGTGTATAACAAGCTAGTCGCTTGGTACTCAAAAATTGTACTAAAAAACCTGTTGTCGTCAACCCATGATTGTGCCACTGCATGGGGGTCTTCGCTCGGGATGAGAGAGTTACAAAAAACTTAAAATTTTATTATTATTTTTAGGTTTTTTGTTAAAAGTTACCTCAAGAATAAACTTCCTTTGGTTAGGGTCCTCATAGTCTAAGCTCTTGTTCAGTCGTAGCGTGACCGTAGCGCTGCCGGTCGCCTTCCCCGGCTCCACGATAAATGCGTCCATTTCGTCTGATAGCCGTAATGTGAACACTGAGTTGAGGCCCTGAAAAATATATATTTTCTTAATTATTTCATTAACCTTATTAATATAAGGATTTACTATTTACGAAGAATTAACGTGTCCTTTGGAAAACGAAAATTTACCTTAGTATTTCCGAATGAGACATGTACTTAGTACAGTAAGTACTTAATAGTAATTTTAAATCACAATATATTTATTTTTTAACAGTTTAACATAAAAGTTAATACAAATATTACAATATGTAACCTAAATTTAGTTACTAAAATTATAGTAGTAATTAAATATGATAGATAAAAAAATAAGTCTCAATTTAGTTCGATTTGCCAAGACGTAATATAGGACTAAGTGTCTTTTTTGTTATACAAAAATATCTCTACTAACTCTGACTATTATTTTTTAATTTTAAATAGCATTTTTGTCGTATTAAATCACACGCATGGGAAGGGACAAGGGAGTCCTAGCCTAATATCAGGTTCTTTATATATAAGAAACTGTATAAAATTACGTGAAAATTGGGTTAAGTAGTGGGATTGGTAGGTTGGGGGAAGAATCAAGATAAATCTCACTACGTTTCACCAAGGGAGGAGGATAAGGTAAGAGCTAGTACTAAATATTTGTAAATAATCAACGACGCAATTTTTGTATCCGACAAACGTATATTTCTTACCACATCAGTATCCGTAACGACCATATCCAGGTTAGGCAACGGCGTCCCGACGGGAAGGCTCTCCGGGATCTCCACGGTGTACTCCCGCCGGTTGAAGCGCGGCGGCTCGTCGTTCACGTCCTTGATCGTGATGGTCACCGTCGCCAGTGTCGACGTCAGGTTGGAAATCAGTGGTACGCCGTTTACTATTTCTGTTGCCTGCAATTTTTAAGTATACTTTGTAGTTTTTGTTAGTTATACATGATATATATGAGCAGTGATAGCCTAATGGTTGAAACTTGCCCTCTCGATCGGAAGGTCCGAGGTTCAAACCCAGGCACGCACCAATGATTTATGTGCGTATTAGAAATTAATTATCACTGCTTTTCGGTGAAGGAAAACATCGTGAGGAAACCTACACACCCGAGAGTTCTTAAAAAAAAAAAAGAAAGTTCTCGGAGGTGTGTGAAGTCCACCAATTCGCACTTGGCCAGCGCGGTGGACTATGGCCTAAACTCTCTCATTCTGGGAGAAGACCCGTGCCCAGCAGTGGGCCAATAATGGGTTTGATGCGTTAGTTATACAATGAAACCGTTTACTACTTCTATTGCCTGGAATTTTTCGGTCTTTAGTCGTATTATGTAGTATGTAAGATGGTAGAAACAATATTGCTGGAAATTATTAGTTATACATTAGACTTAGCATGTAATTTCCTAGATAGAATCAGCATAGTTTGACTAAAAAACCACTCTTTGTAACACTTTTATATAGCGTTAAGTATTTCATGCGTTTCGTTTGAAGGGTGTGGTTGCTGACACACTTTTATATGAGGTGGCCTTCTATCCATTGACATCAGATAGAACCCTTGGTCTATATGAAGTTACATACAGATGTCCATGGGTAGCAGCGACTGCTTACAATTAGGTGTATGTACTGTATGTTCTGGTCCTCTATGAGAGCGTGGATTGTCCACCAATTCGCACTTGGCCAGCGCGGTGGACTATGGCCTAAACTCTCTCATTCTGCGAGAAGACCCGTGAACAGTAGTGGGCCAATAATGGGTTGATGCGACTGTATGTTCGTTTGCAAAAAAAATATATAAAAAAATCACTACCTTTTGATTCCCGAAGGATTGTTATATAAAAAAATATAAATACTAAACTCACCCTGACAGTTAGGTTGAGAGGCGATGATGGATCAGCTAAGGCCTCTCTGTCCAGGGGTTTTGCCGTTTTCAGCTCCCCAGTTGAACTATCTAGCAGGAAGAAGTCCAAAGGATCTGCAAATTATAGACATAAGTTAGTTTACTATTGTATAAAATAATTGTATGGGTAAATTAAATGAGCAGGTAAATAAACGTAAACCGTGTCCGTTATGGATCTCAGTATCTTAGAGGACGTTATGTATTACGTAAGCAATTTTACTGCAACTAATCACGCGTTGCAACGGTGAAATTGACCGTAATTTAAATAAAAAAAAAAAATCTAACTAATTTTCAAAGTTTTTTGGAACACACCCGTTAAAGGTAAAATAAGGTTTAATTAACTAAGCTGCATTTAACAGCAATAGCGGTTGTTTTGTTAGTAAAAGTAAGCCATCCTCTTGATTATTTAAATAAACGTTTACAAAGGCTTAGAGTTATAGGGTGAAAATGTGCCTAGCAGTGAAGCATGAAAATTTAGTTTTTTCAACATTGCAATTTTAAATTCGAGAACAATCACCATTACACACACACGCTTTCTACACTCATAGCCCCACATTAGGATTTTCTCCTGTGTCGTGGGTGCCATGGACACACACAAGCACCCAGACCCAGAACAGGAATCTAAACTCATCATTCAGATACCTGTTTGGCCGGGAATCGAACCCGGGACCCTTTGCGCGTCAGCCCGGTATGGTAACCGCTGCGCCACGCGGGTCGTCGAGAACAATCTTTCATCCATACAGCGAGCTCTTACAAATAGTTGATTAAAATATTTACTTATCACCTAGGTGGAAGAACCGGTGTAGTTCGACCGGGGAAGTACCACCGCCACACTTATTTCTAGCGTGAAGCAGTTCTTGCGTTTCGATAGAAGGGTGTAGTTGCCGGCACACTTTCACATGAGGTGACCATCATAGTCCTCGGGAGTAGCGACGCATTTGTGATTGACTTCAGATGGAACCCATGTTCTGTATAAAGTTGATTACAGATGTCCATGGGCGGCAGTGACCACTTACCATCAGGTGGACTGCATGCTCGTTTGCTACTTCAGTCAGATAAAAAAAAAAAAAACCTATACTTACTAGTAATAAGCTCCAACATAACGTCCCTGGGCTGAGCGCGGTCAGCGTCGCGCGCCCGCACCGTGAGCGCCGGCGACCCCACGGGCGCGTCCTCCGCCAGCGCGCCGCTGAGCGACCCGCTGAACACCGGCGGGGAGTTCTGCACGTCTACCACTTTTACCTCCACGTGGGCGGTCGAGTTCTGGGTGCCGTCCTGGTTACAAGAAAATATATTTAAACATAAATATATAGCTATTCATTCATTTATATTTATTCAAATTCAAATTCATTTATTAATTACATAACCAGGATCCATTTCTTAGTAAAACACTTATACCTATTGTTAGTAGAAATTAGCACATAATTATTTAATTATCAATTTATCAAATTAAATCATATATTGATTATAAATTGACGTTTCCTTGTTATAAAAAAAACTGTCATACTACAAAAGTAATAAATTACAGCACCAGTCATCATTCATATTAATGTAAATATATAGTGGAAAATAATATTAAATAACAAAAATATTTTTTGTTATAGGGAAAATAATTTTACCGCCATCTCTTGACATATAAAAAATAAATTGAAGTTATGCCACTAGATGGCGTTGTTTACTAAAATGTTACTATGTTTTATAGTACTAACACTTTTAATGCAAACAATAAAAAAAATCGTATCACAATAATTATCAGCAGTAAAATAGCTAGCTAAAATCATAAATATTTGGTATTTAAAGTGATAAAATATCTTCTAAAATTTTATTAAAATTGAATCATCAACTTACTGTAGCATATAATTGGAACTGATAGAACTGCTTCTCGTTGTAATCCAAGTGCTTTTTCAAAACCAACGCTCCGGTGTATTGATTCGCTGTTGAGTTTAAGCTCATCACCTCGAAGTATTCACATGCTTCTGGCCACTGAAATTATCAATCATTTTATTAGAATATTTTCATTATTCATTATCGATATATCGATACGACGACATACATGTTAGAAAAAATATATATTGCTAATATTTTTGAATTAAGGATTATTTTATTATACAAATACCTATACTTGGGGCAAATTCGATATGGAATGTTTAATAACAAAGCGTTGCCTAGCAACCACTGACAGGCAGGGGAATGCAACTTTTTGTTGATTTATCAGCCGTCTTTTACCTAGTATTTACTTTTACCTGTAACTTATAATAGGTTGCAAATCCCTTCATGGAATTAAGGTTGTCACATCATTAGTTATACAATGACGATAATGATAATTAAATTTTGTTTGTCTGCTTTTAGTTATTATCTTGCAGTTGGTAGTTATTAATTAATTAACTCTCCTTAACTAAATTACTTCGCGAAAATTTTATACATACTTTGGATGAATATAAAGTGCATTTGTGTAAAAATTCGTGTAAGTTGGTGATAACCCTACATAGGATTTTTTATGGTTTGTTTACATTTATTCCAGATCGAATTTGCCCCGAGTATAATTCTGTTTTTAGGCCCACAGTAGTATTTTCTCCTGTGTCATGAACACACACAAAGACGGATACACAAACATCCAGACCCAGAACAAGACTCTAAACTCATCATTCAGATATCTGCCTGGCCGGAAATCGAACCCGGAACCCATTGCGTGTCAGACCGGTATGGTAATCGCACCACCTCGCGTGTCGACTGAAGTTATATTTCAAACTTTAGTATCCTGTATGGAATAATATTTTAAATGGGTAAATTTTTATTAACGGGATTTCATGAAAAGATAGAAGACTTTACAGGGAATACAATAGAATTAATTTTGCTCTAAAATATGTAAAGCTCTGCAGGAAAATGTCAAAAATATTAAGCAAAAACCCATGTCAAAGGAAACCCACTTTCTTATTTATAGCATACATTATTTCAACAAACTGTAAGACAATACGAAGATATATCATATACGAGTTTGTTTTAACAGTTTTAATGCAGCCATATAACATTTAATGGTGTTAACTTCGTATGTCGCAGACTAAATATATGGTAAAAAAAAAATTTGCAAAAAATACCACCGACTTCCTTGCCACATAAAAGTAAAAAATAATTTAAATATATGTTAGTTTAGAACATACTCAGTACTAAGTACACAGTCCCGTAGTCAGCGCTCAACATATTTCGTTGGATTACGATGAGGAAATTATGTTCTATATAAGCGCCGACTTCAGAACTATACAGAATACGTAACGAATAGATAACCTCTTTCCTTTGGGAAGTCGGTTAAAAATAGAAAATAGACTTAATATTACCCACCTGTTCATTAGGTACACAGCCAACTTCAAGGCTATCACCAACCGAATCTCTGTCCTCGACCTCGATGTTTTTGAGAATAATTTTACCGATTTCTTCGTCTTCTGGCACATCTACTTCGTATGGACTCTGAAATTGTTATTCAATTGAAAGTGTTAAGCGTTGCCATATTTTGTTTTAAAGGGTGTGAATAGGGGCCCAAATTCATTCATAGAAAATAATATATGCGTATCTTAGACCCCAATTTTCAAGTAGGTACTGTATTTTAGTATAAATATCTCCTTGTATATCGTCAACCCATTATTGTCCCACTGCTAGGAACGGGTCTTCGCTCGGAATGAGAGAGTTTTAGGCCATAGTCCACCGCGCTGGTCAAGTGCGAATTGGTGGACTTCATACACCTCCGAGAACTTTTTTTAAGAACTCTCGGGTGTGTATATTTTCTCACGATGTTTTCCTTCACCGAAAAGCAGTGATAAATAATTTCTAATACGCACATAAATCCACTAACTTGCGTGCCTGGGTTTGAACCTCAGACCTCCCGATTAAGAGGGCAAGTTCCACCATTAGGCTATCACTGCTCTCTCCTTGTATAAATGTATCTAAATGTATTCTAACTTTTTACAACATGTAACTACAATAGCCACTATTAAGTCTTTTTCTTTTTACAACTACAAATAATTATCTACTATATAATTTTATACACTAATTGACCTGGCGAACTTCGTTCCGCTTAAAAGTCAAAAATCTAAAATTATTAGTGTTCCTCCACTATATTATGCATATATTATACATAAAAACCTTCCTCTTGAATTACACTATCTATTAAAAATAAATGTATTAACATCCGTAACGTAGTTTTAAAGATTTAAACGTACATAGGGACAGACAGCGATGTAGTGTTGTTTAATATGTACATATCTCAAGTTTTTTAGTTATAATAAATGTAAACATACTCAAAACTTACATTTTTGAAAATAGGCGGATTGTCGTTCTCATCTAAAACGATCACAGTGACTGGCTGTTGCTGGACTAGATTTTTCGCGGGATCGTCATCCTGCACTTGTAAATACACCAGGAATTTTATTGTGTCCTCCCTCTGAGAAAAAAACATGGGATTACTTATAAATAGATTATTTATAAACAATACTTAATTAAGAATACGTACACATTAAACTATAATTACATATGTTTGAAATAAGTTGAAAATTTATGCAAAATATGCCGAAATTCGCTGATCGCTAATGTTAGGAACACCAAGCAAATGTTTTGTGATATTAATGTAAGCTTACTTTTACGAAAATATAGGTACTTTTAAGTATAAAGGGTTGCAAATACACAACCAGCCATCATCTTAATCCTCGGGAGAAGCAATGCGTCTGTGATTGACTTCAGATTAAATCTGTGTTCTATGAGTGCAATCCATAAGAAGTTCACAAAGTTCACCCTCACGACCGCACATAATTTCTAGTTGGACGATCACTTCGACCCACCTTATTAGATGGGTTGTCGTGAGCTTTGCGTGGGCGTAAGTCATGACGTCATGAGTGACGTATTCGCCGCGACCAGAAAGACCGCGGTCGTCTTTTGGAACGACGTTTTGGGCGTTTAGGGCTTTGTGAGCGTCTTCTGGAACGCGCCCTATATGAAGTTACAGATGTCCATGGGCGGCAGTGACTATCAAGTAAACTGCATTGTCGTTTGCTACTTCAAATGAAAAAAATGAACTAGAATATTCTTTATAAACTTACCTCTCTATCTAAAGCTTGTACTAGGGTAACTACACCAGAAGTTGGGTCTACGGAGAACTTGTCTGTGCCCACCAGACCATAGCTTAGCTGAAAAGGGAAAATATCACATTAATATTGCCGAAGCAACGGGCAACGTACTTACTACTTATTATATAGTAAGGTGAATTTTAAAATACGTTCTGCTTTATTGCGTTATTTTAAAAACAAACAATAAGCAACAAAAAATATATTTAAAACCAGTCGAATAATTTAATTGGCCGTTTATTTGGTTTGCCTTGTTCGTGATATAATAAAACGTTAGTCATTTAATTTGGGCGGGAATTTGGTAATAATATAGAATTA
Source organism: Spicauda simplicius (assembly GCA_949699795.1). Classification (NCBI taxonomy): domain Eukaryota; kingdom Metazoa; phylum Arthropoda; class Insecta; order Lepidoptera; family Hesperiidae; genus Spicauda; species Spicauda simplicius. The sequence continues at coordinate 20,660,773 of OX453067.1, forward strand.
GTGTTTTTAATGCAGAACCATAATAACTAAGGTGGATGAAGAGGATGGTGTATTGAGGACTAGCCTAAAAAACGGAATCCATACAGTTATTTATTATTAATACGTTTCATTGGAGAATAAGAATAGGCATTATTGGTCGAGTTAATCATTTCAAATACCATTTTACCAATGTTTCTCTAAAACGAGATCCATCGAAAAACTGTGTTAGAAAATTAAAAATCTTTTAAAGATTTTTTTAAAGATCAATTCTTCTTCGTTTTTTAACAATTTTGCAACAGAAGACAAATTAGCAAAAATCAGATTTATTTTGTTTTCGCTACAGCACAGGTTTAAATTCAAATATGTACTGCTCACGTAGACATAGACAATTATTAAAAAATACTGACTCTGTGAACTTCGATAACGTTTGGCATTAAAATTTTTAATCTTATTGTTAGTCTGTTGGACAAATTATTGAGATGCTTCTCGTCTTTTTCTCACGTAGGTATTTTTCTCGTTTGAGTCCTAGATTAACTTTCAAGGCCACTATTGCAAAGATCTTATGAACTTACTGGAAGACCATCCGGGCTGGTGCCTTGCAGCGTGTAGACGACTGAGCCCACCGGGGTGCTCTCAGACAGCGCCAGGTTGTCCATGTCGAGGGTGAAGACTGGAAGAGAGTTTGTTGACCCTGAAAAGATTTAGCACATTGGTAATTAATTTTTGAGTTTTCATGCATGGTTTGAGTACTTGGTATTATATTGTATGTACCTACTGTTTAAGAAGTACATGCCTTGGGACAGACTCCGAGTTATGTGGGATTTTTACCCACTAAAACCTCGGTGACCTTACTCAGCGTTTGTAGGGGACCCCGGGATCTCCAATGGAACGCACCGGTTATTGTACCTACCTAGTGACGTAACGAATGTTATTATTTGAATGGCAATATCCCTTAATGACATTCTCGAATGCGAAAGCGAATGTTATTTTTTTACTTTTTTGATGTAGATGTTCCGGAAAATCTAGATTTGGCGACCTTTTTATCAAATCACTGCAATGCAATATTCGCAAAACATTCTAACAATTCTTGCGAATACGAATATCTGAAAAGTTTCGAATATTCGCGAATGCAATGCGAATATTCTTTCAATCACTAATTGTACCTTAATCTTTTGTACCTTAGTCTTCTCCTTATCCTTTACCCTGTTTATTGTCATTACGTTAAACCTTATCAAAGTATACGGTTGTTTGCAAATATTGTTTTAAAACTGTCTGAATTCATTTTTGAGATATGTCAATACTGTGTTTTGGTATTTTATGTTCTTTGATCCTTTTATTCTTATTTCTTTTTATTGTATATGCGTTTAACCTTATCAAAGCGTATGATTGTTTATAAGGAAAACCTAGGAAATATTGTTTTATAATTGTTTTTTACCTTTTCTCACGTCAACATTTTAGTATTTTATGTCCGTGATTCTCTTATTATTTCCCGTTTTTATTGGTTACATTTAACTTTACCAAAATGTACGATTATTTAAGTATTTGTAAGGACAACCTTGGCATTTTCTCTCGGTCAGTAAATTTCAAGTTTATCACAGATTAATTTCCGCGATGTAAGATTTGTAAGAGGTGGTTAGTTTATGTAAATCGCAAATAGTGCAAAGCGTGGTGCATAAGGATACAGTTAGTGTTGTGTGTCGTGATATGGAACCTAAAAAAGAAAAACGAACTAGACGTAGGGTAGATAGGTTAATTTACCACTAGTGCTTGTCAACGGTTTCTCCCCGCTACCGCAGTTTGGCCGTGACCACGATCCATGCAACTGGGTCGAAATATCGGCAAAAAGAATTCTATAAGAATTCATAAACCGCATATCGTGAGTACCCGTTAAGTATTATAATGTATCAATTCCGCGATAATACTAGTCTAAAATCATATAGTCTAAAATCATAGATTTGTAAGAGGTTGTGTTAATTTGTGTCCGTTACGCATCTTGGAACAACGTATCCGTGTTAGTATGTTTCTCGCATTACTTATTAGCGCACTCTCTCCAGTAGAAATTATGCCCAAAAAGTACGCATAAACCTTTCATTAATACCAATTAAAAGGGTGAAGTATAAAACTATCAAAGATAGTTGAAAAATATTTTGAAAAACCATATGATTTGGAAGTCGAATAAGTCAAAATTGAAAATTTCGTGTACAGATTAATTATTAATACATACCTATGTGTACCTAGCATGCGTTGAAATGCCACGTAAGTAAACTTTAGTGAAAGAAAAATTAAAAAATATTTATAATTTTTTTATCTGACTGAAGTAGCAAACAAGCATGCAGTCCACCTGGTGGTAAGTGGTCACTGCCGCTCATGGACATCTGTAATTACTTTCAAACAGAACATGGGTTCTATCTGAAGTCAATCACAGATGCGTTGCTACTCCCGAGGACTATGATAGTCGCCTCATGAGAAAGTGTGCCGGCAACCATACCCTTCTATCGAAACGCAAGAAATGCTTCACGCTAGAAATAGGTGTGGCGGTGGTATTTCCCCAGTCGCACTACACTGGTTCTACTAAATTTAGAACACCTTAAACGTCTTTGTCTAATCTAACACAACTTTAATAACATTTATGGATGTCCTCAGAAAACCTTTTGCATAGTTTCATAGAGAACAAACGTACATACATTATTTCATATTTTTATTAAATACGATGATCAAATCTTAATAACCAGAAATTAAATAAGTAAAACTAATTAATTACCTGATCGGAAGTTCAGGGCATACACCCACAGCACGACAGGAAGCCACCGCGACGCCATCTTGCGCCTTCTGTAATTAAAATTATTTTGTTAATTACTGAATCGGAATTTTTATTTCTTATCATGCAAAAATCAATCTTATATGACGGTCACATTAAATTACGTAACATGTAATTAAAATAAGATAATTTAATAGCGAAACACTACCACGCTTCCAAATTAATTTTTAATTCCGAGTTCGATTCTGACAAGCCAAGTGTCTCGTCAACCCATTATTGTCCCACTGCTGGGCTCGGGTCTTCTCTCAGACTTAGAGGGTTTAAGCCATAGTCCACCGCGCTGGCCAACTGCGAATTGGTGGACAAAAAGCTAAGTTTAAAAACTCCGATTTCGGTTCCAATTAAAACAGCCTTAATTAATGCTATTATATTATAGGAATAAGCACTGATGGCGAAATGGTTAAAATTTGAGGGTTCGGGATTCGAATCCCACACACGCATTACTATTTTTTCTAAAATTACGTGTTTTAAAATTTTATTATCACTACTTTATACTAAACGATACATTGAGAAGAAACTTAAACATTACTGTTCACTTAAAGACATTTTATAATGGTGTGTGAATTCCACGAATTCCCATGTTACCAGCGCGGTGGACTATGTCCTAAAACTCTCATTTTGAGAGACTTGTGCTTAGCAGTGGGACAATATTGGGTTGACGACGAATATTGCAATGTAAACCTTATCCTTAAGACTGATTTCCAAACCTAAATACATATTATAACTATGCAAATGTCAAACGATGTCAGGTGCGACTTGTCCAATAAGTTCAGTTTATGCTAATGCCGGCTCATGTTGAGGAAATATTAAGATGCGAATAAATAAACCTAAATACCTATAGATTACGTATTAAAGATATCTATGTAACCATATAACAACAGGTGTTTTGTTCCATAAACTGTTATAATTCCTATATGGTTCCCATGGTAATTTGGCAGTCGACTACGAAGAAAATATATTGGCATGTATGTCTTAGTAGCCGTTTACAATTTTAGGTCTAAATATTTAATTACGATTCCGTTATAATTTTCCGAGCTCGAAAAGCTCTGAACTTATGTGCCATTTATTTAACTTATTGTTATCCTTATGCTATTGGTGGTGGCAGCGTTATCCTAACACCCAAACTACATAAATATATATATCTACGGTAGTCTGTTGTCTTTTAGTTGAATAAGGTAACCGTTCATGTAACGATTTTAGAGATCAAGAAAAGCTCATTTATAAAGCTCTTAAAGTTATGATAACAATGGGCTGGGAAAATACCTGCGATGTTCGATAGCAGTTGAGCAGAAATAAAGTGACATTCATGAGTTAACGTTATGCATTTTTATTGATCCCAAGAACGATGAGGTACAGAAGAATTCATACTTCTTCTTCTTAGCTATTACATCTTTCTCGATTTTTGATAATACGCCGTGTAAGAAGAGCATTGTATAATGGGTAGACTACAGTATAGGGCACCTAACTACCCTCTGAAAATGTAAGTCTTACATACCTATTACTTAATATTACTTTAATTTCTATCTAATGGCGGCACTAACGGAAAAGCTACAACCACCTATCTCTTGATTAACTCCGCCCCCTACGAGGACGTTTCAGGTGGCGATGTCTTGATATTGGCCCCGTGATTCATTCAAGAAACCACTTAATAACGTATGGCATCCACTTAACGGATATATGCTTTGTGATTCCTCGAATCATTCACGGGGCATTGTGGAAGATATTTATCCAATTGGCATCCACAAGGTCAATAAACAAGAGGTCAGCTGTGAATCAATTGATACGACCATTAGTTCCGGTAACAATATGTTAGTTACGTATCATGATTCTTTATATATTACCTACTGACCGATTGTTTGTAATCTTGGTATGCTTTAGGGATGACTTCTTTGACTTCATTGTCTAGTTCATGAGAAGTAATGATTGCCTTGTGGTTGAAATTCGGCATGTCATTCGGAGGTATGATGTTAAACTGATTTGCAAACTTATGTATGTAGAAAATATTCTTTACTTAGGTACTAAGTAAAATGTAACGAAAAAATACGTGCGAAAACTTACGCGCCTGAAATTTTAGTGTTCAATACATGTGCAACTTATTCGCATCAAAATATCGATACAAGATTTCCTTGTCAATTACAAATTAATTAATTGTCTTAACTAATTTCAAAATCATAGTTGTACCTAATTTATCATTTAATGGTCTTTAGTTTTCTAATTACGTTAATATGCAAGGCCTTGTAATTAACCTAACGACTGACCCTTCAATTTATCCCACCGGTACAGTAGGTTAATTAGTGTTTACCTACTGCGAAATATCTACTATTATATCGAAATATTAATGGAACCATAAAATTAAAGTGCAACATGAAGTTGATTTGATGATGAATGGCAACTTTATAATCAACCTCAAATTTTTGTTCTAAACATTTTTGTTCTAATAGACGTCAACCACAAATGCGTTGCTTCTTCTCCGGATATCAAGGGGCACTAAATATTCGCTTGGCGCTGCAAGGGGTAGCGTTGGAAGATAAAGAAAAGTGTATTCAATATGTTGCAAAAATATTGAACGCAAACAAACGCTTACCGAATAATTAGCGACACTCGAGCAAGCACCTCGTGAGACTATTATTCATAGAATTGAGCTTAATCTGGAACTTCACCTATTGCAATAATTTTCACGGCGAATTCAGAAATGGACTTCTGTTATCATCAGAGAGAAATAGTTTTGGCAGTGGTGCCACCACCACGACGATTGGTCCTAAGATTAAAACAAAAAATCTACCGTCATGCGGTGGTAAACCGGGTTGAGTATCCTGTTCGATCAAGTTCAGATGTTATATAATCATAAAGAGGTTATGAATAGTTCAGGGGATTCTGACGTATTGGATATCAGAAAGATTGGTTATAAGATAAGCAAAGTATGCTGGAATACCTAGTATAAGTATGTTTAGCCACATTTTTATAGAACCAGTAGACTCAGGTATAATTTAGATCTGAAATCTCTTAGGTTCTACCTTAAACAAACTAAACTTAATCTACCTAAGATTAAGTTTCGTTTATAGATCAATCAATCTCCACATCCTTGTTACATGTTTCATTTTCAGAACCCGCTTTGTATTTGATACAATCTATGAATGGACCCTTAGGGTGCATTTCAACTTTCACCATAACATCTACTATATTTATAGGTAGCCTCAGTTCGATTCATTGTGTCGATAACGACTTCCGAGATTCTAAATCTAGGCATGCACCTCTGTTTTAAATAACATCACTTACATACATATAAGGTAGATATTAATATCACTATCAATGGCGACGATGAACATCGTGGCATTACTTAAACGAAATAAATCTTATTTTGTGTGTTAAGACATAGACTTAGGGAGACATTCTTACTTAAATTAGTTATCGGGGAGTAGTAAAACATTTGTGGCCAACCTAAGTTGAGACTGATCCCACCTGAGGTTAATGACAATGTACACAGGAGGCAGTAGTCATTTACTATCAAATGGAATGCTTGTTTGGTGCTTCCGTGTAATAAAATACCTAAAGGTCGTAGAACCAGTGTAGTTCAACCACCGCGACACCTATTTGTAAGCGTGAAGCATTCCTTGCGTTTCGATGGAAGGGTTGGTTGAAGTGGTTGCAAGCATACACACTTTTATATGAGGCGACCATGATAGTCCTCGAGAGCAGCAACGCATATGTGATTGACTTTGGACATCAACCTATGTTCTGTGTGAAGTTGCAGATGTCTATGGGCGGCGGTAACCACTTACCACCAGGTGGACTGCATGCTCGTTTGCTACTTCATTATTATAAAAAAATGTAAGTAGCAGATTTTGGCCGTTAGCCTGGTGCAGCAGTGGGTTAGTCATGGTTTGACAACGTCGAAAACCAAGGGTCCACTTTCATACAACCTTCCCTTATGAACTGGAAGTTGTTAGTAGGTCAAACTAGTAAAACAATGGTCAGTGTAATTTCTAAATCGTGACTCACGGACAATACGTCACAAACTCGTCGATTGAAATGCGTATGCGCATGTGGAGTAAAGCATTGATTTTTCTTCCTTGAGCATAAATTAATATAGCAGTTTCTAAGGACTATATCGTATTTTTATTTCATTTTAGTTTAAGATTATATGATAAGAAACAAGCTGTTGGTGGCGACTTCGCACAACTATAATACAAAATAATACAATAATTTTAGGAGCCGACTAAGAAAAATTCTTTTTGTGGAGTGTATTGCCCAATTTTCGTGGTACTTCTAACTTAAGTAATGCATACTCTGATCCGATAAGTCAATCCTTTCACTTTTAATAGAACATATAGGTACTAGCCCCAAACGTTTTTTGAAATTTGATCATGAATCTCTAGGTCTAGGACCCAATTTTGGTCGAGCTATAAGATTTTTCAACTTACTAAGCAAGTTTTTACTTGTAAAACGGCAATTGAAGTCGTTAGCAATTCTTGCAGTCTTTAGCGTTTCTTCTTGTGTATATTTTAAACAAATTACAAAATAATTATCAAAAAATTTGCACAATAGCTTACACGACGTACGGAGCCAGGGTAATTGATAAGAAATTGACCAAATCGGTTACGCCATCGCAAAGTCCCACGACACACTAAGATCGCGTGAACAATACAATCAGCAATGTCGTTTGCATATAGTTTGGCTGTTTATAACAAACGACTCGTATGTATCCTTGTATCTTGAGATGTTCACACGAAGCAAATGGCTTTGTCGGAGGCGTATCTTGTCTGTTATGGAGATTTCCATGCTTTATAAACAAGGATTTCCATTCCCTCGATGATAGATGTCGAAATAATTTGTGGTTTGGTTGTGCCACCTTAACCGTTACACTTAGTTCTGCTATAACTGTTTTGCTTTGTAATGTTCGGCTCAGAATTCTTCGTGCTTCAGAATTTCCTTCTAGGCAGACCCATTAGCTTTTTATGTCATTAAAGTCTACATTCGAATAGATGTATGCCCATTTAAGTCTTGTGATAAGTCAGATTTGCTTAATGAGCTAACTCTTCAGCGAAATAATGTAGAAGCAGAATTACCAAATTTAATCATATCCATTTAGTGCTCATGTAAAGAAAAATTTAATCATTTTAACCAGCAAGATTTACCTTTGTCAAGAGTTACCAAAAAAAAGTTTTTGGCTTCGGAACCTGTTTCCATGCGAAAAGTAACTTTTCAGTTACTTTTATTGTAAACTGGTTCCACATGTGTTAATTCGTTTCGTTATTTCTCAAATCGATTTATCAACTATAGTTAGCAAATCTTTTCGCAGAGTTCGTGATTGAAAAAAGTAGTGCAAACGCACTACTATCGAGACAGAACAATGGCGGGTGTTGCATCACGACATTTCACAGGGTGACGCAGTTGCCTAAACATTTGGTGTAAGTGTTAGCGATCACGCAAAGCTGTGGTGTACTGCTGCCGGTAGTTTTTTTTATAAGAATCAAGTAGCAAATGAGCATGCAGTCCATCTGACAGTAAGTGGTAACTTTATAATGAATAGAGGTTCATTCTGAAGTCTATCTCAGATGCGTTGCAACGTCTGAGGACAGAGCCGGAAGCCCCAAAAAGGCGGATTAAATATTCTGATGCTATGGGTATCGAAGAACAATTATGTTACTATTTGACTAGTGAAGCTAGATTTGATATTGTTTTAAATCTTCTTTTTTATGAAATTATCATAATAAAGAAGTAGCAAAACCACATCAGACACATAGGATAGGGATCATCTACATTTCGTAACTGCGGTGCTATTTCTTAGGATTGCGAATGGAACGCGTTGGTTAAGTATGGCTCTCTCACCACACCCTTAAAGTAGGCACGAAAATTGTATAAGACTGAGGACTTAAGTGGTATTGTTTTGAAATTCAATGAATCGGTGTATTAGCAACTAGCAAACCCGCGCGACTTCATTCGCGTAGACCAGAGGTTCCCGAACTCATTTCGTCTAACGCCCACTTTGAAAATTAGTTATTTACAGCGTCCAACATTTTCTTTCACCTTAAAAACTCATATAACCAATCGGTTTCGATTGGAATTTAATTAAACCTATCAGCGTCACTCCCGTCAGTCAGTTTGTCGATCAATAAAAAAATGGTCGCGAAAGCTATACAAATTTAAGTCAATCTCTGAAGTTTGTCGACCCTAAGTCTTGAATTAAGGAATTTTTGGTCTTACAGCTCCTCTAGGCCTTCAGCGCCCACAAGGAGGCATTATCACCCACTTTGGGAAAGACTGGCATAGTCTATAATATAAACTTTGGCAAAGGGAGATCTCCCGCCAGGCTAAGTGATCATGCCCGGGGAGCGGCCGTGCTCCAACAGTCGTTGTTCGGAACTTGTATATATGCGGGGTATTGAAAATGCTACGATAGTGTGTTTCAGAATACTAGTAGCGGCATCTCTTGATGAGTAGCGCGAAGTCGCCATAAAACTATACATACATTACACATTTGTAAACCACCTATTTTACGTAATAAATGTTATTACTAACCATTATCTACTTCCAAGCAAAAACCAAATGTTAATCTAATTATCCAGAACTGGTAATTATTTTTTTCCATTTTATCTAATAATTTAGCCAAATACCAAGTTTCATCGAGCTAGCACCAAAAATGTGTGCGTGTACTAGCGTAAGTACACTAGTAAGAAGTGAAACTTCTTTATGACGTTATTTTTCAAAAAATAATTTACTTTCTACACTCATAGCCCCACAGTAGGATTTTCTCCTGTGTCGTGGGTGCCATGGACACACACACAAAGACAAATACACAAACACCCAGACCCAGAACAAGAATCTAAACTCATCATTCAGATACCTGTCTGGCCGGGAATCGAACCCGGGACCCACTGCTTGTCAGACCGGTATGGTAACCGCTGCGCCACGCGGGTCGTCAAATGTTACTATATGCAACTTTACAGAAATTGGTTAAATAAAGTTAAATTAGATAAAGTTTAATAAAAGGCGCGTAACGGAAAAAAAAAGATGGCGCGTAACAGAAAAAGATGGCGCGTAACGAAAAAATGTTACACTAAATTTTTTTTCAACCCCGTTAAAGAAGTTTCACTTAAAAAAATCAAACCCTATTAAACCCTCGTTTTCGAAACGGTAAAATCGATGTTCCATTATATCATTATATTCTGTAAAACCACTAAGCCAAACCCTAAGTTTCAGTTTGCTTGCATCAAATATGGCGGATTTACGAAAAAAAATTCAACCCTTATTTTACCCCCTTAAGGATCGATTCTTCAAAATAGTAAAACACGTTTTCAATTATATTAAACCAGAAAGCCAAATACTAAGTTTCATTACTAAGTAGCATTAAAATTGGCGGACTTTCATATAAACGTTCCCCCCCACTTTTAACCCCTTAAAAGGTGAATTTCGAACAAATTCTTTCTTAGTGCTCACTTGCATAATAAAAAGAACCTCTGTTTTCATTTTTTAGGTACAATAGTTTTGGCTGTGCGTTGCTATGTCAATAGTTATATCAATATTTCCTTTTACTTAAATATATGATTTTAAATTAAGCAATTACAAGAGTAGGTAATTGTTTATTTTCCTGTAAATAATTGATAATGAAATGACCAAATCCTCTTATTTTGCCACGGTCATTATAGCGCAAAACCGCATTTTTGTATTAACAAAATTGCATTTACCCAAAAAGAAATGGAAACAATTTAGTTTTGGTATTTTGAATAACAGGTAAACACCTAAATTGGTGAAAATAATTTAATTACAATAAATTATTACTAACTGGGTAATTCCTATGGTTTCGCTCGCTTCAGTCACGGTAATGAGTTGTCGTCTACCCATTGTTGTGCCACTGCTGGGCACGGGTCTTCTCTCAGAATGAGAGAGTTATAGACCATAGTCCACCGCGCTGGCCAAGTGCGAATTGGTGGACTTCACACACTTCCGAGAACTGTTTTTGGTAATAAATATTCGATGTTAATCTACTCACATTTAGCTGTCCTCCCATGGGATCAAGCCCAAGCTGATTTTTCGAAGTTAAGTGGCTAATAGAAATTCATACTAACATAATAACTTTTCTTAACAACGCAAAATACTTATACAAGCTTTGAAGCATACAAAATTAAGGCCATGGACTTCGTTGCTAGTCGAGTGTTTCTTGGGGGACTTCAACACTTTTTTTAGGCTTGTAGATTTCCTGACGATTTTTTTCCCTCACCGTAAAGCAATGATGGGTAATTTCTCATACGCATAATTTTAGAAAAATCAGTGTTACGTGCCAAGGATTTCAAGTTCCAACCTCTAGATTGAGACGTCTCATGAAGTAGGCGTTTAAGCGTAGGTACTGTTGTAATCAATTTTCTTGAAGTGTATCGAAGCATATTGATGTAATCAATGGCAGACTGATTACCAGTTGCTAATGATTCCAAACGGGGCCAGCCGCAAGGTTACTCACCGAAGACCGCTGTAAGTGTCAATTGTTGGTACGTTACCACGCTTGACCTGCCGTCACCGTTACACCGAACATTAGATTACTTTACTGTTATTCGGTTTTTGTTTGAGTTAATGAGCGTGTAATAAACCCTTTTAGATTCGGCTAAGGTGAAACAATATTTCAATGTGTATAATAAATAAAAATAAATAAAAATAAATAAAAATAAAAAAAAATAAAAAAGCCTTTTATTTCTTTACAGAAGAGTTAAAAAACATACACATTTTATACTGAATTAAGTTTGATATTTTTAAAAGAGAAAATATAAAAGAAAAAAGATAAAAAAATTACTAAAAACTATTCTTCTGCAAGAACCCCTCTGCAGGTGAAGGCCTCCTCCAAGGATGTCCAAAACTCTCTAGAATTTGCTTTTTGAAGCCAATCTGCACCGGCGATTTTGGTTATATCGTCTTCCCATCTTGCGCAAGGTCTCCCTTTCTTTCTCTTACCGACAGGGCCTTTCCAAGCTGTTACTATTTTTGTCCATCTCTTATCTTGCAACCGTGATACATGTCCTGCCCATTTCCATTTAAGAACAATGTGTATAATAGTTGTCCAAAAATACTTGACCACATCATATTCAGGATGAAACCGTTTTTATAATAGATATACTACCTAATAAAATCAATTATATTTTCAAGACTCAGCTATGTTCAAGGAAATACGTGTAAAGATATACGTGGAAGATCAGCACTGGTTGTCCTCGGATGCCAACATAATGCTGAGCAGTGTCTAATTCGTGATGTTTTGCACCTTATTTTCTCTTTGTAAATATTGTTTTCGTGTAATAGTTAAATGTGTATAAACTAAACGAATATTATCTTATCTTATCTAAAGTTTTTAGCTTCAATATGTATAGGTAAATCTGATGGTTAAAGACACTGCTGCGCATTAACACGGTTGATCAACCCCAGATCAGATTGGAAACCTACCTGACGTCCCCTCCGGTAGGTTGATAACCCTGAGAAGTAAGTTTACATAAGTGCTAAGTAAGCACTGCTTACTATTGGCGTTCGTAGTGTGTAGTGACTAGTAGTGTCCGAGCGAGGCGAAGGCGATTTTTGGTCGAAGCCGATTTCGGTTATCGCAACAAATTCTAGAAGTGATTGCAATCACATTGCAACTTCTCAAAAACGAAAGAATTTGAAAATAATTCAAACGAAGTTTGAACAAAGTCGAATGTGGCTGAAGCCGAAGATACAATCGGACTACTTACTACACATTTATCTCTCCCTCTCTGAACCATTGGTCCGATTTTCTGTAAATTTTTGGATGGATTGATTTGGATAAATTGATGTTGCTTATTTAACTGGATAGTGGTTAGTCTATTGGCTACTTTTGATTTCGATATTTTGCACTTCTTAAAAGTGGTGGCTATTTTCGTGACATTTAATGTCTCACATTGAAGTACAGCTCAGTTCAGTTCAGCGAGTGTTTTATAAGTGCATAAAAAAGAAATCACAAAAAACATACAATCAAGTTGAGTAAGTACTTTCTCCTGAAGTCAATAAAAAATTGGGACCAAATAAAGTTGCCTCTCTGACAGAACTTGGAACATAAAAATAAATTAGTTTTACTATAATAGTATCACCACTTCCTAAACAAGAGTATCTGAGCAAATTATACTTTAAAAATTTAGAGTCGTTAGATAATTATATGGAACTCTTGTGCGAGACAAGAGTTCCGTATCATTACCTAAGAAAAACGGTAAAAAATCACGATTGTTGTATGGGAGGCTTGCTTAAATATTTATTTTATTCTGTTTTTAGTATTTGTTGGAATAGCAACAATAGAAATACATCTTATGTGAAAATTTCAACTGTCTAACTATAACGGTTCACGAGATACAGCCGCTACTACTACTTATGCTCAATCCTCCAAAATCAATTTTATGTGAGTATATGCGATGATTTTGCGTATTATTATTTGTATGAATGATAACAGTTTTTGCAGTTCAACGACTTCGGAGACGGAAACATAACAAAATACTGTTACATAAAAGCGATATTACTTACAAGAACCAACATCCATCGCTCAGACATAACTTCCTTTTTCTAGCCTTTACTGTAATCTCGAACGTTTTGTCCGAGTGCCAATGCCAATAAAATCGCAAAAACTAATTGACTGAGCTTGATGGAACTTTCACTATTTAATGGCTGGGTCTAGATCGTAACCAGCCTAGAATGCAAAGCTGCTTAATATGGTTCATTTGTGATGAATATTGTTAAGATAGATCTTCCTGAATTTGTCCTAAGGAAAATATAAATAGGAGTTGTTTTACGCTAGAAATATGTATGGCGGTGGTACTTCCCCGGTCGAACAACACTGGTTCTACCTCTGGTACCACTGGCACCACCGCCGCACCTATTTTTACCTGTAAAAGTAGTTTTGCGTTGTTCTATTCTGAAATAAGTACGTCTCCCACGTACTTATTTAAGGCGTTTTAAGTTAGCTTTGGAGTAGCAACGTATCTGTGACTAACCTCAGGCAAGTCTGCTCTCATCCGTGGTTTGATGACAATTTTCAATTACCGTCGGGTGGACTGCAGGCTCATAAGGCTAATAACTAAGACGGAATAACTAGAGCCTCTTACTAAACCTTTAAAATAAAGCAGAAAAAATGTTACGGAGACACCACGGGTAGAAAATTACAAAAGGTTCTTCCTGTAATACTTGAAACACGTTCGCTGCATTACGAGATCTATCAGATCTCTTGCAGGTCTTTCGTACTGTGCGTGGAATAAAATCCTGTTGTTTCACTCCTTGCAGGGGGCTCTAACTTGTAAAGTTCTTTACGTATGAATAAGACAAATATACATTATTTGTTTTCTACTTAAAAATGAGTTCAGAGAGACAATTTAAAAAATTGGGATGGATTAGGTGCATTACGCACAGTACTATAAGTAAGTAAGTAAGCACAGTAAATTTCAAGTATAAGTTATTGTTTTTGGAAGATATGAATTATTTTCAAAATTGTATTTTAGGATGCTGCTTAGGTCTCCAACGCACCCAATGATCAATTAGTTTTGATATCTTTTAGGTCTCTAAAGCACCCGCTGAAAGTCTTTGAAAGTGATGTCGCAGGCAACGTGTTAAGATAACATACTAACGACATCCACCCACATTTATATATTTACGCAACACATTGCGTGAGATGTTCTAAGGCTGACAAGGTTATATTTTGTGAACGTTGACAAATCTGCGTAATGCATTATTTGCAAAAAGATAGTTTTGAGGAAAACACGTTTAAGTGTTTTTAGCGAGCTGTAAATCTTGTTGTAAATTTCTACTACACCTCATTGATACTGTACTAAAATATGTCTTGTTTCGGTTTGATAACGAGATACTCAACTTTTTTTTACTTTATTTAGTCATTTTTAGTTGATAAGACAATCATTGTTGTGATCATAGCTGGAGCTAACTTTTTTAACCAATGTAAAAATAATATAGCAAAAAAAAATATATACAAATAAAAAAAAAACCCACTGAATTTCTTGCCGGACCTTATCAGTTGAGGTCGTGTTCCGATTCGGTGGTAGTGTAAAAAATATATATATGTAACTGACAATTTGTAAGTGCCTCCATAGGCCTATGCAAAATAAAGTCATTTCATTCCATTTCATAACAATGATCACTTAATCTAAAGCAAAAACTGCATTTTCGATAAGATTTGACTAAACATTAATAAACAAATATGTTTTCCTTTTATTAACGTGCAAAAAATCTATTTCGCAAAAATGACAAGTACTGCGTTTTTTATTTCTGATATTACGAGGACAAAACTTATGTTCTAAATCACACTTAGCTAACTTAAATTTTATGGTTACTTACGAAATTAACAGTTAAATGTTGCTAAAAATTACGTTGCTACTTATTTTTTGCCAAACAGCATTTAGGTTAAGTCATTATTAAGCAAAAAATAGGTTTTAAGGTCTACAGATTTGGTTTTTGTGCAAAAAAGTATCGCAGCTGTTGTATAGCGAATCAAAGAAAATAATAGAAAACGCATTGTTTTATTTAAGTTTGGTTGAATAATTGTAATGAAGGTGATTAGGGGAGCTCCCCCAATATTTTTAGTTATAGCATTATAAACACACCTGGTTCCTATACTTATTATGTATTGCGTGTTACTAGGGTTTCTGCACGTGCTTTATAATAAAAGTATTGTATGTTGTTTGTATTATTGTACTTTAAACTTCATTAAAACAGTAAACTACGAAAACATATTTTATTGCATGATCTAGAGTTTTAAAAAGTTTGGTCGCAATTATTGTTGAGAAAAAACAAACAGTTAACCTAAATATATAACAAGGTTTATATGGTCAACTTAGAGAATGGGAGTAGAATATTTAGATTAGGTCTTCTGTCTCTTTTTGGTCGTCAAATTACACTGGTTTCAAAGATTAAGTAGGTACCTATATTTATTACTGTTTTCTAAGTCAACTTAAATTACTACGTTTACCACCCTACGGTGACATAATAATATTGCATTGTTATTCGATTTAATATTTATAAAAGACACTAACAAAAAATAAATAAACTCTTCCCTTTGGAAAGTCGAGTAAAACGTAAAGTAAATTGTATTGAAGTTGAAAGTGCGTATTTTGTTTCGGCCCTTAATTGCTGTATAAAGGGTAGCAACCCTAATCAATACGGTAACGCTGCTTTACAAAATGCGACAGCAAATGAAGGGTCCCTAATTGTTTTCGATTTTCGTTTATTGTTTGAAGTACTTTTAAGGTTTGATAGGCGTACGTATTTATATAAAATATGAAGATTATTTAGTCATAAGGGTTTGCAAATACTTTTAAGTAGGGTCCGGATCTTGTTCGAAGTTAAAAACATAAGCGTGGCTTTGTTATATGTACCTAGGTGTTCTATGAAAAAAATCCAAAATAAAGGTGTATTAGAGGGTAAATTGGGTGGTTTAAGGTTCGAACTTCTTTGCTCTTGACACGGACCACGATCCGCCTGTTGAGCGCCTAATTAGGGCTTACTAATAAATGAAAAAAGCTTTTACAATTACTTTTTGTTTCTCTGTGGACATATCAACCCGATGTATAGAATAACTCTCAACATCGGTTTGATAATACATCATAAGACCACTTATTTACCTACTGTTCAGTCGTAGTACCGTACGACTCAAATCTTCCAGATTATATTTTTCATACAATTGAAATAGTAAACAAGCATGCAGTGCACCAGATGCTTATTGATCACTGCCATTAATGGAAATCTTTAAGCCTTAATAAAACCGTATACAAAACAGGGGTTCTATCTGAAGTCAACTACACTTCCACCGAAATGCTTCGAATAGGTGTTATGATGATACCTTCCCGGTCAAAATACACTAGTTCTACCATCTCAAAAAATGGTCATGTAACCTCATACTAAGACGGCTTTGTTAATTTCTTTAGCGATTAGGTTTGCATCTCACGAGACCGACAAGAATAAAAACGAAATAGGTGTCCGATATTCCCATTAAACCAGTTGTGAACAATAAATAACACAAACCTGCAACACCATAGGGTGTAGGGCCGATACGAGGTACTAGCAAAGTAGCCAAGAACTAATTTACATTTAGTGAGTACGACATACGGACAAACAATACTGTGAAGCGGGTTACCTGTTTGTAACACTTTGCTCAGCCTTCAGGTCGTGTGAACGACTTAACGAGCACTTTTAGACCATACGACTTATCGTATGGTGTACCGTGTATTGTGTATATGGGATGGGTAACGATTTGTCGTGGGTCATCAATAATTAGCAGCGTATTCAGTCAGTAATTTTTTGAATATATCAATTGTAATTTTGTATTAAGTAGGTGTTTCTATTATGTTGGTAAGATAAATACTTACTAAGTAAATAACCCAATTGCTTATGGAAGTAGTACCTAATATCCTAATAACTATTTGCTAAGATTTCTATGTTCCTATTTTAATATTCCTATTTTCTGTCCACTGGCAATTCCAATAGGGAACTAAAGCGCAAAGACAACGTAAAATAAGAGAAAAGACATCCTTAAAAGTATACGTCCTTTATCATCGTCATGAAATACTTACAAATTAAATCTAGTTCTGCACATCAGTATGATTTTAAAGGTATTTTTTCTGACTCAAAGGGCACGTAAAATACATTAAGCATGTACCTAAATTATAAAAAAACAATCCTTGCCGACAAATTCAAATTTTTATGTAATGAACCACAAAGAAGGCTTAAGAAAGATAAACTATTAACATACAAGCATTAAGCAACAGGCAAATTTTCGACTTATCGTATTTGGATTAAAAGTCGTGGCCAAATATCGTAGTCGCATACACTAATTTTGTCGCAGCTTAGCAACGAATGTAATCTTGAAGACCTTTTAAAATGATTTCTTTATAAATTGCATATAAAAGGTTAGTCAAATACACTATTATTCAATGTTTTAATTAAATAGAACAATAGACGTGACTGAATGTTTTTAAACAAACTTATAAGACAATGGAGTACCTACTTAAAATATTTTTGTGGAATGTTTGAAAAGGTTAACGGGTGTTTTATCTAATTAAATTATACATACATTATTATAATTATGTTTCGCATGCATGCACCACCGAGTGAGGGTCTCTGGCTTTTGTCTGAGAATAGATTAATTAGCAAAACGACTGAACAGTTTTTGTAAAATTTCAAGCACAACTTGTTTGTAGTCGTGCTTGTTCTTTTTTATCTGACTAAAGTAGCAAACGAGCATGCAGTCCACCTGATGGTAAGTAGTTACTGCCGCACATAGACATCTGTAATCAATTACATACAGAACATGGGTTCCATCTGAAGTTAATCACAGATGCGTTGCTACACCCGAGGACTATGATGGTCGCCTAATGTGAAAGTGTGCCGGCAACCACACCCTTTTATCGAAACGCAGGAAATGCTTCACGCTAGAAGTAGGTGTGGTGGTGGTACTTCCCCGGTCGAACTATACTGGTTCTACCACCTTGAAAAGTTAATGTGTTGAGTGTTGCAATGGTTGTTAGGAAATGATATGGATTAACCTGACAATTAGTTTAAATCTAGTTAACTATAAGTAGTTTTTTTAATCAGTAAGATAGGAAAGTTTCAACTGAATTTGATAAAGGTAACTAACTAATGTTTGATCAGCTTGATTTTGAAGGTTTGCCCCTCAAAAACAATAATAAAAGGTATCCCCCAAAAACAACCTATTACTATCAAATGGGCTTAATGCTCGTTTTCTACTTCTAAAACTTTTTTTTTTTTTACTTCTAAAACCTATAAACATGAAAATTCTATAAACATCAAAAATACCAAGTTTACGTATAAAACACAAAAAGTAGAAATTAAAGCCATAAATAATTTCAAAAATATGACGTATATAAGCAGTTTTGTCATATTTTAGGCGTAATTCATCTTCATAATGAGTTGTTACGTGACATGCGAAGCACTTTTCTTACTATAAGTTCTTTACTGTTCTGTTACGTGACTTATAGGAACTTGTGTATGGCAACAAAGGCCTTACAATCGAGAGAACTCGTAATGACGTTACGTCAAATGGAATGTACTAAAATGTAGGCATGTTACCCGACTTAACACACCTATTTCTGCCTATCACAAAAATGTTAAGCATTGCTGTGTTGCTGATTATAGGTTTTTCTAATAATCGGAAGTAGCAAACGAGCATGCAGATGTGATGGTAAGTGGCCACTGTCGCTCATAGACATCTGAATTTAACTTCAATTGGTCTGGTCAGGGGTAAAGAAAATATACTAGGTAATTCAAGGCATTCCAACTTAGTTCTCAGGGGTAGCAACGCGTCTGTGGCTAACCTTAGGTAGGGATGATCTTTATCTTTGTAGAACCGGGATCAGATAGGGCTACGGTATCCCCTCCCTATCGTAAGACGCGACTAAAAGGAGTTTCCGGGGGGTGCGTGTAATGTGATTACAATTTTGAAGGGTGATGTAAAGGCGTTGAAAATAACCAAACCCAACGAGTGCAGTAAGAGTGGGAGCTCGAACCGTCTAGTGGCCACAAGCTGTCGTAAACTCCAGGAGGCGCAGTGAGTACAATGCTCACTAGGAAGAACATAAAGGGGGCATCGTGCTCGGGAGCTTTCGGTTATGTTCCATTGGAGATCCCGGAGTCCTCCACGCAGCGCTAAGGATGGCCATCTTTTAGTGAGGTAAAAATCCTACATAATCTGGCGTTGCTCTCGGCGTCGGGTACCTTTTAGAATGATCATATTTGTAGCTGATATCGTTGCTTCAATTGAATCCTATCCTCAAAATCGCAATTTTACAGAAGGGTAAGATAGGTAAACAAATATTGTGTTTTGCTTCATCTTTTTAATAAATAAGAGTCAAATTACAAAAATAAACCAAAAACCCCGTTAAGCACGTTGCAGTGAGAGTCCCAAGTTTTCAATACTAGACTATATCTGGATAAAATTGTATCTTTAACTTAAAATTCATGAATTGAATTGTGCGGTGATTCATGCAAAACGAAATTTTGATCGATCGCAATGAGTGCTTACCGTCAGTACCTAACTTTACTAATTAATTCGAACTAATAATTCTTTCGCCGTTCCGGAACGTATAATTTTAACAATTATGTAATTCAAAATCTAAATATTCAAAAGATTTTCATGATAGTTGTGCAGACCAATTTCACTTTTTTCCATGTTGCATAACTGTCCAGCGAAAATTATAATAGTAAGTTAAAAAGAGATGTTTACGCAATAAATATTTTCATATTTAAATATTCATACAAAATTACATATTTTATATTAGGCCCAGTACATTTTAGTGACTGTCTCGTGTTCATTTAATAATTATGGCCTCAATAGACTGTATTTCGATGGGTGTAATATCTACTTAAGAACATCATTTTAACAGTAGTTTACTTTGCGTAGACAATTTTTCGTCGCTGTAGTTCCGCGATTAAAAAAGTGCTACGGCATCGACGGCTAGAGTGTGAGCTCGAATCGTTCGGTCAGGCGACACCGGGAAGATCGGCGGTATGTATGGTCGCATACCATCGGATGCGAGGCGATCAAGAAGATCGTTTTCAGGAACAAAAGTTTAGATTAGCTTTATGAAACAAAACTTCAGAATTACAAACTAGCAAAACAATAACAATAAAAATAGTAAAAAGGAATTATTGGCTATTAGTTGCAGTGACGTTGTTAATTAGTCACAGTATAGTAGTAGTACTCGTAGTTATATGCAGTGGGAGTAGAGATATTTGTGTGATATAAGTATTTAGGGGGGTCGAAAATGGCCAGAATTGCTTCGAGAAAAGTATAGTACGGCCGTGCCGCTTTTTTGCTCGACTTGGCATACTGAACCATAATACTTATAAAAATATACTTGGTAAGAAAGTTTTGTTGGTTGTCACTTGTAGCGGCGTTGATAATCGGCGTTGTTAACTTTACTAATGAAATTGAGTACATCACACGTATAATTGATTAAAATAAAAATAACACGTCTTTTATGTAAATTGTACACGCCTATTTACGGCTTACATACATAGAATAGTTATATTTAGATGTGAAAAGTTTTAGTTCATAAGTTTTGTTTGTTAAGCTGTTGGTGTGGTAAAATTAAATAAATAAATCGTTGTACAGTACAGTATCATAAGTTATACTATAGGATATATTGGATCCATATCCTCTACAGGTAACCGTTATCAATTCGCTAGCGAGTAGTATCTAATTCTAGTCTCGTCTTTTAGACGCCTTGTCATAATTATTATGCAAGATTCAATATTATGCATGAGAACGCAGCAACGTACTCCTAAACATGGAAACACAGGTATTCCAAACGTGCATTCTCACACAGCTCGACTCATTTAAATACCCCTCATGCTTTTCATTTCAACGCAGGAATCCTAAATATTTTGACGGTAAAAGTCTGCAGAACTCACAAGACAACAAAAGCCTAGAGTTACTGTTAAACATTGTTGAAATCTTGTTCATCTATTTTTAACGTTATATCCTTCCTACATGATTAATCCTAACAGGAAAAAGATTTGATACGTAGGTGTTTATATCAAGATTTAATAATAATTTAAGTAACATTCAAATACGAATGATAGCATAAATAATTATGATGAATTATGAGTGATTTTGATTAGCGTAACCAATTAATCTACTGGTAAGAGCTTTGAAGAACTATTTTGGAAACGTAAAGTTTTGGTTCAAAACATGTTTCTGTCTTTGTTTTGGAAGGACAATGATAAAATGGATGTTAGTGTGAGTTAAACAGTTTCGCTCTTCAGGTCTTTAGTTTACCTAGGCCGTAAGAATCACGTATTTTAGCAACATTTATTTTTCCAGGTGGTAGAAGCAGCCGTTGTTTCTAGCGTGAAGCTTTTTTTGTGTTTCGATGGAAGGGTATGGTTGATGGCACCCTTTTACATGAGGCAACCATCATAATTTTCGGGAATAGCAACGCATTAAACCCTATATGAAATTGCTTGTTGTGGTTCTTCTATATAATGTTGCTTACAGATGTCTATGGGCGGCAGTGACAATTTACTATCAGGTGAAATTCATGCTCGTTTGCTACTTTGATCTTTTAGAAAAAAAAAAGATCATTTCTACTACGGTATTAAGTATGTGCTATTAACTATACGTGTGCTAAATTTCGGTGAAATCCTACCGATAGTATTTATGTGAAAGAGTAACAAACACAACATAAATCCTTACAAACTTAAGCATGTATAATGTTAATAATAATTATTTCGCCTTTATTCGTAAGTATTCTAATCAGTATTAATACGGACACGTAATCGTAAGATTTTCATTAAAGGCGCATAACATAACATCAGGAAGGTATCGTATCCGTAATCCATACCGGTTTTCTGAAAATGGCGGTTGTAAGGGCCAGTTGTAGAGTAATCGCTCCCGATATGGATTTCTTGGGAGTTTGAGTTCACGTTTGCATCGAAATTTAAACACTTTTATTCACTTAGTACTTTACCCAATTCTAGGGTAGAGAATTAGCAGTGATTATTGGTACTTCTTTATAAGATACCACACAACCTTCCATTATCCATTAATTATCGAAAAGTTATGTCCAGAAACGTTTGCTACACGACACAATAATACAAGACTAACACTACTCGACATGCCACGGATATAAAACTAAAATAAAACTGATACACACAATCTTATAGTAAGACACGGAACACCAGATCAATAGAATAGTAATTATTATAAATTGGGAATTATTTTTTATTAAATCGCACAAACAAACGAGTTGGACGTTCCATCCATGGACGTTGAAATCAAATCCAAATAGAAGTTTTTTTAGATCGATCAATTCTACCTTTGAACTGACTCAGAACGCTTCGTTTAAGTCTTACATTACCATGCACTGAATCTTATACTAAACTCGTTTGGATATACTGATGGAGTCTGCGGAGTAGTGCTGATAGATTAATAGGTACCACTTTTGATATTTATTATTTATATTGCTTAGTATTTTTGAAGAAACACTCATATTCCACGAATGGAAGTCAGTTTTAAATAAAAGTGACAATGTTTTTTTTTAGAAATCTGCCAAATCGGCGCATCGATGGCTTTTTGCGATGCATTGAAAACCTAGCTTTTGCAAAAAAACTTATATTATCGAAAGCGCTGTATTTTCTTTCACTTGAATTCTTATGCCTGCAATACTGAATGTTGATTTGTATTTTTTGTGACTTCGGACACGCAGTTTAGAAACTGTTGTAGGAAAGTTTTTTCCTACAAGTCATTACTATGTTTCAAGTCAGCTTCATTTTCATTACTGCTTTGTGATATTGTTGAACGCGGTTTTGTTAAGTTCGAAGCGTTCCAACTTAGTTTTCAATGGAAGCATCGTCCTGTAATCGAATATATGCAGCATTATTATTTTACCTGGTTGCAGACGTTCGCGAGCAGTTGGTACTTTTCGTCAGATTGACTGCATATTCGTTTGCTACTTCTATTGTAGAATAAACGCCTGCGTTGATACCCTTAAGAACCATTGTTAAAATTTGAATGCAAAACAGCTGGAAGTACGCAGGTTATGGAAGTAGAAGAGAAATAGGAATAAACCACAGAAGCAGTTATAGCAAGAACAATTCACATTGAAATCTGTTCGAATGCGTTTTCTCTTTCAGTGTCATAAACATTCTGACAGCTTCACGGGTTGCGGGCTCATATTGTTTTTGCGAACAGTTAAATGAAAGCGAAACAGTATTGTATGTAACTGGACACTGCTGACATTCAGTAGAAAATCTATACAAAAGAATAGAAATCAAGTGACTGCCTGTAGTTTCGAAATGACTGGCAGCCACTACTTATAATAAATATGATAAGTGTCCAAATAAAACAACATAGAATCTGATAGCGTACGGGCACCTGCCAATCGACAGCTGCAATTTTTTCTTTCTGAAACTGGAGTGAAACGAGATCGAAACTGAGATGTGTCATTTATTACGACTTATTTCAATGATGACAAAGATATAAATTAAAGTATGTAGCAAAACTTCACACAAGCATTTTATGTATTTCCAAAGCGTTGTTTCGTTCGAGATTATGACAAAGAATTGCATTTTATTCACACGTAACAATAATACATAATACAGAGCAGTGATAGCCTAATGGTTTTAACTTGCCCTCTCAATCGGGAGGTTCGAGGTTCAAACCCAGACACGCACCACTGATTATTGTGCGTATTAGAAATTAATTATCACTGCTTTTTGGTGAAAGAAAACATCGTGAGGAAACCTACACACCCGAGAGTTCTTAAATAAAAAAAAAAAGTTCTCGGAGGTGAATGAAGTCTACCAATTCGCACTTGGCCAGCGCGGTGGACTATGGCCTATAACTCTCTCATTCTGAGAGAAGACCCGTGCCCAGTTGTGAGACAATAATGCGTTGTACCCAACAATAATATGATTCACGGGCAGTTTTTAACTACATTTAAGCCTAAAATGTATCAGTTTAGATTGAGTAATCGTCCACGAAATCCCTTCCATAATGAAAACGCAATGAACTGTTGTTTTATACATATGCATTTCGTTCGCATGAAAGCCGGTCATTCCTCTCTTGTTGCTATTTTTGGAGTTCGTTGCGATATTCAACTTTTAAATATTGTAAGTAACCATATATCTTGACTCTTATCTATTGCCACTCGAAATATAATATTTTAAGTGACCATATCACCTGAACCACTTCGAATCTGTTGCCACTTGAAATGGAAGCAACCTTTAATTGTAAGTTTCGTAAGCTGTTTGTCAATTTTATTCAGTATTGAATTTGGATTTACCGTTCCGATATAAATTTGAGACTGAATAAAATGTACACAATCGAGTTTTGCTTGTTTTTCTGCATATTTCGTTACTTTAACCAAATTCTATTACGTATCTGGTTCTATACTCTATAGACTAAATAATTTGTCAATGTCGTTAACTATTTCAAGGATACCACCAATTTCCCTTACGTAGCTTTGCCATTGACTTCCGTGTAACACTTGTATCAACATTAATTACTTCTGCGGTAATTACCACGTCATCTCTATATATTTTGAAACCATTTACAAATTGTCAAAGCATTTTCTCGGTATATTAGATTAGTTAACCGACGCTCATTATCAATTGCATCATTATTACGTTGTTATTGCATGTTAGTACGTGTTCGAACAGTGAAGTGCTTCGTTAATCTCCGTGTTTCCACAAGAAAGTGCGTTTACTTCATGTCATCTTTTTGTTTGTGAGAATGTCGTTCGCCTCGAGTCCACGTTTGCTAGACCTTGTATCTAATGTTATCTTACTAGCAACCCGCCCTGATGCTACTTGAGTATTGCAACTGTTTCGCACGTATTGAAATCGTTTTCTTTAAAAAATGCTCATCTATTTATCTTAATTAGGTAAAAAAATAAGTTCGCAATAATATTTTTTGGATTATGAGCAAACGTATTCTTAATAATTAAAACTACTGGTCCATTTAAAATATTTAAAACAAACATTACATAATAAAAATGTGTGCGTGTACTAGCGTACACTTGTAAGAAGTGAAACTTCTTTATGACGTTATTTTTCAAAAAATAATTTACTATATGCAACTTTACAGAAATTGGTTAAATAAAGTTAAATTAGATAAAGTTTAATAAAAGGCTTTTATTAAACTTTATCTAATAATCTAATCTATAATAATCTATCTAATATCACGCGTGGTAGGGATAAGAAAAAGATGGCGCGTAA
Source organism: Spicauda simplicius (assembly GCA_949699795.1). Lineage (NCBI taxonomy): Eukaryota > Metazoa > Arthropoda > Insecta > Lepidoptera > Hesperiidae > Spicauda > Spicauda simplicius. Next base: position 20,686,289 of record OX453067.1, read on the forward strand.
CAGAATAAAAAAGATGGCGCGTAACGAAAAAATGTTACACTAAATTTTTTTCCAACCCCGATAAAGAAGTTTCACTTCAATAAAAACAAACTGGTCGACCAATTCGCACTTGGCAAGCGCGGTGGACTATGGCCTAATACATTCCGAGAGAAGACCCGTGCAAAGCAGTGAGACAATAATGGGTTGACAAGAATAATTAAAACACTAACTTGCAAGCAAAGCACTGTAAACCGGTAATTCTAGAAGTATGAATCTTATACAGAAGATTCTACATAACGTGGATAAATATAATGAAAGTATTTTGGAAAATGTATGCCTTAGGGGTTCTAAAAAAGTAATAAAACTTTGCTATTAATTAAATAAGACACATTTAATCAAAAACAAATTTTATTACTCTGGTACTTACAAGTAATTGCAAGTAATTACATCAAGAAGTCTCCGCACCCTCATTTTAATATGATTACCCGCTCAATTAATCTATACACGGTATAAACATAAACAATGAAGCTTATAATAGGCCAAACCTACATCATTAAAACTTTTTATAATTAGATTCACATTTCACAGAAAAAAATAGTGTGTTTTACAACCAGAGGAACTTAACTGTAGATGATTGATAGTCGTAACAACGAAAGATTCTTGTTCTTTGCTAATGAGATATAGCAATCTCCCTGAGAACATAACTATCAGTTTCGTTTCCACACTAGTCAACCATCGCAACGGTTTAAATTCGACCGTAACTCAACTCAAAAACTAGACTTGATATTGTCTAAAGTAGCATGAATAGTTGTCAAATTCAATTATACTGTATTAGGTATTTTTGAGTTGTTTTAAAAATACCATTTTAAACAACTTTTTTGCTTAAAATGTTTAATTGACTAAGCTGCATTTTAAAGCAATGTCGGGTATTTTGAAAAAAATATATATATACGTGACGAATAGATAACCTCTTTCCTTTGGGAATTTGGTTAAAAAGACATCTGAAATACCTATTTGTCGTTATGTGTTTTCATAGTAGGACAATGAACCTTTTATGTCGTTTACTATAATGTGTTTGTGTCAAAAAATAATATTTGTACCTATATTATAATTCATTTAGTGTCTCTTTTATGCATTTTTTAAAAACTACCTATATTAGCATCCTTTTTTATATAAACTACTAGTTGACCCGGCCAACATCGTTCCGCCTAAAATTCATAATCTAAAATCATTACTGTTTCTCCACTATAATATGCATGTTTTATAGATAAAAACCTTGCTTTTGAATCACTCTATCTATTAAAAAAACTGCATTAAAGATAGTTTTAAAAATCTACGCATACATAGGGACAGACAGCAGGTGACTTTGTTTTATACTAAGTAGTGAAAACCGTGCCAAATTTCATACTACTCCGTCCGCGTAATTCTCTTGAAAACGGACCTCTAGTTTTTGCTTCATATTAATACATAGATGTTCCACAACCAGACGAACTAACTGTAGTTGATTGAGTCGTAACAAAGAAAGGGTTCTTGTTGCCAATGAGATATAGCAATCACCCTGAGAACATAACTAACAGCTTCTTATTTCACATTATTTGTTCATACGGCTTGCGTAATTGCTTCATAATTAAAATGCGAGCTATTGAATTCGTAATTGTATTACATATTTATGAATTCTGAGTTATTTGTAATAGTCAGATATTTCTGTGTCGTATCGCTGCGTTATGGTGTTAAATAAGACACTTGTGATTCATTAAATATCAAGCAACTGGAATTCTATCTAGGAATTCTTTTTACTAGTAAGGGCTCCTATTGTCACAGAAATGGACAGTATTAGGCGGGTTTTTAGTAGAGAATTCACTCCGATGGTATTCTTTAAATGGTTGAAGCATTTGTATGATATGCATCCATCCATAGCATATGCCATAAATCGTTTAGCATATATTTTATTAGTACAACGCTTATATTACAAAAAGTAGATAGGTATATTTTTTTAATGGTAAGCATGTACTTAATGAAATTTAACAATTGTACATATTACATGCCTTAATTACACAGAACATTATAATACCGAAAATAAAATTGAACAATAAAAAAACAATATATATCGAACTTAGAAAGTGTATCATAATTTAATCCAATAAATCAACAATTTCACAGTACAAAATTATTTAGAACGCCGTGTATATAAATGACCTATGCCTTCTAATTTGCAAATTACTTAAGCATTAGCTAATTTATCAGTTTCACGAACGACATCGATTACATCATGTCACCTAAAATCGTAAATTTGAATTTGATTTATAAGTGGCAACCAATTGAAATCGAGATGAATTCCGATTATCTTGATAAACTAGTTTTAGTTGAAATATGTGGTACACGGCGACATACGAGTTTGGAATGTATATTTACAGTAAATATTTCTTGAATTCTGGTTTAATTTGACTAATTTAATGTAAGCAGATTTTTAGTAGACATCATTAAGTATCCTATTTTTTCATACCAAAATGAAATTGACCTGAAAATAGGTACATAACTTCGAAAATATGTTAGAATTTCGAAGTTGCCTATTTTCATTACTTAATCCATAGATTAAGTACAAATATAAATCTTTTTTTTTTTATTTGACTGAAGTAGCAAACGAGCATGCAGTCCACCTGATGGTAAGTGGTCACTGCCGCCCATGGACATCTGTAATCAACTTCATACAGAACATGGGTTCCATCTCAAGTCAATAACAGATGCGTTGCTACTCCCGAGGACTATGATGGTCGCCTCGTGTGAAAGTGTGCCGGCAACCACACCCTTCTATCGAAACGCAATAAATGCTTCACGCTAGAAATAGGTGTGGCGGTGGTACTTCCCCGGTCGAACTACACTGGTTCTACCACCTTGAGCAACTGAAATATTCATAATATTTTAGTAACTGATTGCAGATTTATATTTGTAGAACTGAAACTAGAACAACCAACCTAAATAGAGGCCTAAATTTAACTAGCACGTATTACTTAAGTACGTGTTTTGAAATAAATATGGGTTTTTCGAAATGAAATCAGAAACAATTCAAGGAATCCATAACACAACGATTGACTCATTTTGATGCAAGTTGTCCGATCGAGTCACCTTGATGTTATTGATATACAATATAATCAGTTACGAGAGTGCTTTTGGAATTTATGATTTATTATATAAGTAGCAAAAGAGCATGTAATCTAATTGATAGTAAGTGTAAGTAGCACCTATGGACATCACTACATAATATAAAACAATTTCGCTGCTCGCTGTGTGTCGCTATGTATGCTTAGATCTTTAAAACTACGGTTCGGATTTTAATGCAGGTTTTTTTATTTACACAGTGATTCAAGAGTAAGGTTTTTATATATAATACATGTATAATATAGTGGAGAAACACTGATATTTTTGGATTTTTTACTTTTAGGCGGAACAAAGTTCGCCGTGTCAACTAGTTAATAATAATCCCACAAAGAATGTCAGACACAGATGTGAAGTTGCTTCGGAAGTCTGAGTTGAACGCCTCGTAAAATGTCTCTACTGTACTCTGTAGAGCTTAACACTGTTCTTATAAGGCAATGACACGTGGACCGGCAGTGCCTTCGGAGTACACCAAGAAGTCTACTACCTTTCTTTACTTATCAATGTAATCATTTCTCAACAAATTCCTAAAATTAAGTAACGTAGCGAAATAATTGTTTAATTGATCGAATAAATCAAGAACAGTAACAATTCATCAATTATAAAAAAAAAAACATCAATTTCGATCAAATATTCCCAATTTATATTCGACATAGAGTAACGATTTTCGAAAACGGTTAATCTTACAGTTGAGATATTCCAAAATGGTTTTGCTAAAGTAAAACCGCAATTATTTAGAACTGGAAAGAAATGTAAACTGAAAGCGTAAAGAGGGCAAAAGGGCCATCGTAAAATCACGTCTAAATCCAAGTGTTTGTATAGCAAGAAAGTCATGATTCATTGGAGCTCACGACCGGACCCGTGACAAACCGGAGAATGGCGAATGGACCTTTACAGCAAGGCCGTTTCTTCACTCGGTCGCTATCTACTTACGGTACAATGTTTATTCATTGAATTTTAATATTTTGTCTACCTGAATATTAGCAGTTCAAGGCGATTTGTGTCTGGCGTGAATACTGTTGATGATTTGAGCAGGCGTTGTGACTGCTTCTCATTATATTTTTTAATCTTTTGTCGCGTCGTAATCGCGAGTATTCGCCTTATACAGGTTTTTGTTGAATTTTGTTGTTATATAGAATTTTGTTATTACACACGTAATTTTGAACAGTTACATTCCTAATACAGGTTAAAAATTTACGGGCACATGAATATATAAGAATAGACTTAATAAAGGAAAATGATATGAATTGTGGTGCTTTAAAATATTATGTTCTGATTCCTTTTAAAGTAAAATCTACAATCAGTGTCATTTACGTCACATGTCGTATCTTCAAAACATGTTATTTACTATTACTGTGTAATATTTGTGATAGATGATTTTTACCTTATGCTATAAGTCGATTAATAAGGCATTTAACTAGTTCTTCGGTATATAGGTAGTAGATAGCTTACAACTTGATGAGGTAACAGGTAACAGACACCTAAGGTAATATGGTTTCCTGTGCGGGTATTTTTCTGAAAAGTTATAAAGCTACCTGATAGGTAAATAAAATATAATAAAATTTGATTATTCTCCAGAATATGCATTATTATTTAATAATGTTTAGAAGAAGAAAATTACAGAATTCAATTACGTTTACGAATTATATGAATATCCACTTAGGTATGTTACTAGGTGTCCTTTTCTTTGTCGAATAAAAAATATTGAGTAAAAAAAAAATGCCTAAAATGAGGAAGTTTTAATCATTTCGTTTTACTCATACCAATTACCATTACCAATGTAAAAAAATAAAGAAACTTATGCATTTAAGAATTTAATAGGTAATCAAAATTCTCGAATGTTGAACTTTTTCATTTGATGATTCATTTTAATACTGTTAAATCTTCGGAATCTGAGCTTATCCGTATCTTTTCCGCATATTTCTTACTGTTCTCTTGATTATGCATATTTTTATTACTTATGCAAAACATCGTAATTTGCATTCTTTTTACACCAAACAAAATATATTATCAATACATGGAACTACGAATAAAGCAAAATTTTAAGACAAGCAATAAATTCTATGTCTACATAAATAAAAACAAAACAAAAATCAAAAACGAAAAAAAAAGGGAATATTTTATCTGGGACGAAAATAAGTAGAGCAAACTTACTTTATAACGACAATGCTCAAAAATCACACATGTTTGCACATCCGGGTTTCCTCTCAACGAGAACAGGCTTTTGTGCCTAGGTGTGTCTCAAAATTCAGACGAACAAAAGTTCACGAGCACGACACAATACCGTTAACCGTAGATCTTGGCACAACACAAAAAGCACAAGGAATTCACCACTATACAGCCAATCACATCGTTGATTCAACAAATAGTAAACACCGTTTCTTTTAACTTTTGTCCCATATGCAACACGCGGCAATATTTTTAAAACTATTGACACCTACATATAACTCGCCACGAAGGAATTGCAGCCGTAACTGACATGTTTACGCCAAGTTGCATTGCCTCGACAGGCTTTATTATTTTCCATCTCTTTCGCTTCGCTTTCATTATCATTACACAGAAAGAGATAGTGGACCCTACCGTAACTTGTATACTTAGGTAATTAGTACGCTTTGTAACGCCATCTGTGGTAAAACTTGGAATTATTTGAAACTTTCGTCGTCAACCATTGATTAATGTTACGTAGTAAACTCAAGCTGCTAATAGATGGCGCTGACACAGTTTTAAAAGTTCTTTAATTATACGTTAGATGTCACCAGTACTTTCATTCTTGAATACAATTATTGTGGTAGATTTACCAAGTTTGACCAATTTCCAAATAACATACAGCCAGTTTCCTTGGTGCCTCGCTCCAGCGTGCAGTGCTCTCGTATGATATTTTTGGTAGACTGTGCCCAAAATAATCAATTATTTATAATTTCATTGTTTAGCACAATGCAAAATATGTACGTCTTCCAGTGGCCATCCTGAGCGCTACATAGACGACTCTAAGATCACCAAAGGAACGCCACCGGATTTCTCTGAGCGTGTTCACCTATAGGGCCCCTCGCAGGTAGACAGCTGGGCCTACCTGCACCGCTTCGTCTGGTCTTTACGGCGGAATGTGACCACACATACCGCCGTCCGTCTTCTAGTCGCCCGCAACCCCGGAAGCCCCTCTTTTAGGCGCCTCCTTACGATAGGCAGGGGATACCGTAGCCCTATTCTGATCCCGAAACTACAAGGACAAAATGTATAAGATCTGTGAGCTAATTATATGGCCACCACAAAAATCGGCAACGTTGCTCGTTGCAACGCATTTTGCGTTGTAAAATGCGTCGTGTACGTTTTCCTACATTTAATTTGCTTGAAAAATGGTCCCGGTATCGGTCTGCCTCGCCGCAACCCATAACGCTGAAGTGAATTTTGGCGATTTTTCGATTCTCCTTTCCATAAGTGAAATGTATTGTTTTGGCCCCCACCTATCAATGACACGTGAGGTTTTAGGAAACACACATGTTTCACGTAAATTAATCAAGAATTTTCACAATTAAATACGGTTTATTGCAAAAATAAATACTCGATATTAAATCGAGACTGTCTCTCTCTCTACGTAAGATTTATTTTGATCCGACCTTATTCAAATGTTTATTTTAAAAATGTAACCTTTTCGTGTAAATCAGCTGTTTCAATTTATAAGAAGCTTATTAATATAATACTGAAATTCTATTGGAAAACATTCGTCGTGCCCATACATATTCTACAGAAACCTGCAGAAATCTAGCCTACAACCAACGGACATTGGCAAGTTTTATTTAAACGACATAACATGTTTTATTCAGTAAGTACCAATAAATCGCGAATACATAACATTGTTTCCTGGCAAGACTCGCTGGAGCCCTAGGATCCGAGTTCAGTGATGGAGAAAGTTATAATATAAAAACTTTTTAACAAAAAATATCTACCGACTTCCATGTCACAAAAAAGTAAAAAATAATTTAAATATATTTTGGTCTAGAACATACTCAGTACTTAGTACATAGTCCTGAAGTCGGTGCTCGACATATTTCGCTGGACGACGGTAACTACGTCCTATATGAGCACCGACTTCAGAACTATGTACTAAGTACTGAGTATGTTCTAGACCAAAATATATTTAAATTATTTTTTACTTTTTTGTGACATGGAAGTCGGTAGATATTTTTTGTTAAAAAGTTTTTATTTTACACTTTTTAGTGACTATATTTTTATGTTTGTATTTAAATAAAGCCTCTAAGTTTGCTTTGTGCATCTACATATTCACAAAAATTAAACATACAACACTTTTACAATTCATACAAACAGGGCGCCCCCTCTGGAAGTACCCCTCCATCATCAGGGTTGAGGAGTTGAAGGTCAAATTTTTCATCTTATATTGTTGCTTAGTAATCTTATAACATATACGTTAGTACCAGGTGGCTAACTTCTATGGCTCAGGCTTGCAGTACCCTGCATCATCAGGGTTTAGGAGTTGAAGGTCAAAATTTTAATTTTGTGCCTCTGTTTGGTATTATTTTTACATACCCGTAAGCACCAAATTGCCAACTCCTATGGTTTAGAATTGAAGTGCCCCTTCATCATCAGGGTCGAGGAGTTGAAGGTCAAAATTTTAATTTTGTGCCTCTGCTTAGTATTATTTTTACATAACCGTAAGCACCAAATTGCCAACTCCTATGGTTTAGGATTGAAGTACCCCTTCATCATCAGGGTTGAGGAGTTGAAGGTCAAATTTTTGATTTTATATTTTTGCTTAGTATTTTCTTTACATAACCGTAAGCACCAAATTGCCAACTTCTATGGTTTAGGATTGAAGTACCCCTCCATCATCAGGGTTGAGGAGTTGAAGGTCAAATTTTTCATCTTATGTTTTTGCTCAGTAATCTTATAACATATACGTAAGCACCAAATGGCTTATTCCTATGGTTTTGGCTTTAAGTACCCCTGCATCATCAGGGTTGAGGAGTTGAAGGTCAAATTTTTGTCCCATGAATTTGCTTAACAATTTCATTATATATTCGCAAACATCAAACGACCAACTTTTATAGTTCAGGCTAGCAGTACCCCTGCATCATCAGGATTGAAGAGTTGAAGGTCAAATTTTTCATAGTAAATACCTACATAGTAATTTTATTCTATATTTTACTCAATTGGACTTCTCCAGCTAAGGTTCGGCCGACTATCACTAATTTTATTATTTTGCTCCAAAAAGTTGAAGATCCTATGATTAGAACCTTATCAAACTCTTATCAGACTACCCCTGGAGTACATCCTTTCTAATAAAAAAAGAATCATCAAAATCGGTTGGCGGGATATTGAGTTATTCATACATTTATCGCGTACATTGAAAATGCAAATTTAAGACTTATGCGTTTTTCTTATGGATGCCCTAGTCAAAAAAATACTAAAAAAAAATGGGACCCTATGACACGCACTACCTTTCAAATAAAAAAAAAATCATCTAAATCGGTTCACCCAGTCCGGAGAAATGAGGTAACAAATATAAAAAAAAAAAAAAAAAAAAATAAAAATACAGACGAATTGATAACCTCCTCCTTTTTGGAAGTCGGTTAAAAACTAGCTTCCAACCGCGAGTCTACTCGCGTTTACCTTCTTTTATTATTATTGATTTTGTCTTGAAAGTTAGTGGCTGGATACGTTGGCTACATCTATTTCAGCTTTATGATAATAGTGGTGTAGGGTTGTCTTCATGTCCCTATAATCACCATCATAGAACTACGGCATCTCTAAAACGTAAAAAAACTAAAAGGTCTTCTGGGTATGCAAGCGTCAAGAGCTTATACACTTGACCTTCAATAGCTGGACCGTCTGTCCAGCTATTCCGAGAAGGACTGTGTGGTAGTGTCAGAAGCATAAAAGTCTGAAAAACCGTAATTCCTTTTCCGAATCTCTTTTCATTCGGGCGACTCGCTCATACCCCGGTTGCGTTCCGATGGAGATCTAGGAGTCTTCTACGTAGCGCCGAGGAAGGCCACTGATGAATTTTATTGCGATAGACTTACCCAGGTCATGATATCAAAGATGAGGAAAACCCTATTAAGGCTTTTTGCCCATTTTTTATGATTTTATCCTCGTTAAAAAGGGATATGTGGTAAACAGAGAAACAATTTCAACTTAATGCTAATATTACTACATGCAATACGTTTCAAGCACTATTTTTAACCTATCACGAATATACATTTGTAAAGAAAATAATTTATGCAAACGCATTGCTTATTTTCTGATACGATGCAACAAAATTTACGAGAAATAAGATTCGTAAACAGTCATACACTTTTATTTATATACAGGGCAATGCCAACAAAGTTGCCTTGCATAATCAAAGAACATGATCCGGGAAACCTGTAGCTTCCTGCAACTGATAGGCTACTTCCGGAACTTCTGTCCAATACAAAACAGGTGCATTATTTATGACTAATGTGGTACAACCCTTGTTGCTCGACTGGAGGGTGTACTAATACGTATGTATATTTCTATAATAATAGCAGCGTTAAAAACTGATTGATATTTTTGAAGAGTGTGTTTGTCAGGTGGTAGAAGCAGTGTTGTTCCGCCGGGGAAATATCACCGCTACGCCTATTTCTAACATTAAGCAGTTCTTGCTTTTCAGTGGAAGGGTGTGGGTGGGTGCAACTGCACTTTTATATGAGGCGACAAATTTAGTCCTCGGGAGTAGCAATGTAGCAAATGACTTTAGACAGAACCTCTGTTCAGTACATTTGCTTACACACCACACACCATCAGGTGGGCTCATTTGGTATTTTAATGTGATAAAAAATGGATACATATTTATCGGAGGCGTTAGGTCATTGTGCACATTGGTTTCAGCGCACCTTGGATCAATCTTAAGGATGATCATATCTGTGCTGTCTCTGGCGGGAACGCTCGCTATTGGAGGGGAGCTTTATACTCAACCCGGAGAGGGGCTGCGGGAGCGGCCAGGCACCGGCGGGTTCGCGGCTGACTGCGAAAGCTTACCCGTGTTCCCGCCTTACGGTGCGAGGAGAAAACACAGTGGGGGTTTAGCCGGTAAGAGTCCGGCATAACACAGCTACCGCCCCGGGTGGCTGGGTATCCATGAAGATTACCCACTTAAAAAAAAGGCGGGAACGCTCACGTCCTATCAGGTTGACTATATGTTTGTTTGGTATTTGTATATTAAAGATAATGATATTAAATGTTTGTGTCAAAAGTGGTGGCTAAGAGATGTACAACATGTCCTTATTCTGTTCAGTAGAACTCTATTTCCACCCTAGTGGAAATTATTCGAACATATTTTTGAAAAGATAAATTCTGAGAAAGTCTTTAGACATCTTATTCAGAGTTATTCTGCCAAACGTCCGAAAAAAATCCACGAGGGCAGTAGAGCCCATATAGCATTTGTGTGATGGATAGATATAAATAAATTAAAACTGTTTTATAGTTATAGTTTAAGCATTATATTTATTGGTAACCACAAAATAATTCCCTGGCTTAGATATAGTATCTACACTATCGTATTTAAATGAAATACGATCTAGAGTTTTAGGCTCTTGCAGGAATTTGCTGTCTACATTTCCCCGGACAATCGACTTCAAAACCACAAAAGTCGATTGAACCTAATTGAATAAAAATCATCAGTAGTAACGTAATCATCGATTACGTTTAATCGTACTTGTGGGTCGTAGTTACGTAATCATCGATTACTTAAAGAAAAACAAAATTTCTTGGTAATTATAAATACGTTAATATTACATTTTAATGCAGTAAATTTGGTTATGTGTAATTTTTCGAATATTTATTCACACGCGTGCATGTCGCTGCAGTCGCGTTGCGACTGACGCTTGGAAGTCAGCTGCGCACGCGCCTCCGGGCCGTCAATTCACTCTATATAGACAGGGCTTGGTAACATTTCATGAAAATATTTGCAGCATGATATAATTCCCGTATCGGGAATTTTGTGTGTTTTGAGATTATATTTATTAACTATTAGGAATTAATTTTATTATCTTTAACTCGAGTATTGAACGATAAGTTAAAGAAAAAACCCGTAGTTATCAGAGTTTTTCTTAATGATTTCAAAAATAAGTAAATCTTACAAATTTGTGCAGTTTTTCACCGTGGTAAACTATTTGCTAATGTGCGTTCTGAGACGAGACTGAAGCTACTTTCAGGAATATTGCTCGTAAATTGATACATAATATAATTAAATAACGTTTCATAAACTGGATAAAAGGATATTGTATCTAAAGATTATTTTAAACTTCAAGTGTGCGTATAGTCTTAAAAAATAGTGTTACAAAAAGAACGGTTGACAACTCCTCAGTTCGTCGCGCGCATTTTCCCAGTGGGGATAAGGCGCCGGCGCACGGAAAAAAGTAAAAACAGTAGATCGTTAGTCAATAACAACAATGGTGCGCGCGAGCCTTTTTGCCCGCCATTTCTAAATCGGACATCGTCACAAACGGACGCGTCCATCGAATCCGACTGCCCGAAGCTAGTTTACGCGCTAAATAAAACAAATGAAATTGGAAGTAACTTATAACAATCCATAAAGTTAGGTGATGAAACATAATATGTTCAGATGATTATGAGATGAATTGAAAACAATTGGTGCAGTGTTTTCCGAAATGGCGGTACCGTGGCGGAATGTGGCCATATCGTGTGTGATATTTTTGGCAATTTTGACGGACTTGAGTGACGCATACAGCCCTAGGGGTAAGTTTTGAATTTTTAAGGTCTATCGGTAAAAATACATTTTTTTTTTAACTTATTTATAACATTTTGTTACACATATTTTTTCACCTTCGAGGGCTTACGTAATTTTCAGACGAGTAACGACCTATCCTTAAATCATACAAATACTAAGGACAGATAAATTTTATCATAATAGGATACATAAAACCTAGGTATCTCTTTAATTAAATTTTTGTTTACTTTACTAAAAATAATGAATGTCTTTAATTCGAAAATAAAGTTAGAAAATCAGCAAGCTGTAACAATAAGTGATGTCCGCTGTAAGCTAGCTAAAGATATAGTCTTATTTATTTACTAAGTATACATCATTCTGGTATAAAAAATATAGCTCAAAGCTATATTTTTATACCAGAATTAAAAAAAAACGATGGATTTCCGTTTTCTTAAATATTTTTCTTAAATGGTATTTCTGTGTGTTAAAAGCAGTTTTATCGAAAGATCACCGTTTGTTAACTTTGATAGAAACAGTCAAGTTGGCAAAAATAAGACCCGTTTTCCACGAGACCACAAAATGTCATTAAAATGCGATATATTCTAAGGGCATAGGCGTAACTTCTATCAAACAACAGAACTAAATAGTACCTTTGATACAAATTCCAGCAAATCTAGCCGTCCTTCAGACCACTTTTACCAACAAAGCTATGTGATTACGATATAATAATAGTGTTTGATGGAAAGCTTGGCTTTTCATCCGATAACCACGTTAATTTCCAGCTAAATCTCTAATACAGAACGCGTTAGGAAAATAATATGTTTTCCCTGCTTTGCTTGTGGACAATAGGGCTATTTCGGTAACATTGTTAATTATGAAACAAAAAATATGACTGGAAAAATACTATTGACTTAAGCTACAGTAGTTTGTTATTATAAGCCTTCGAGTTTGTCGTTTTTATAACAACTAGTCACCCGTCGCAACGGTCGAAATTGGACCGTAATTTAAATTAAATAACTAAACTTCACATTGTCCGAAGTAGCACTAATATTTCTTAATTCAAATAAATGGCAATAATTTTCAAGTTATTTTGAACACACCCTTTAAAGGTAAAAAGGTTTAATTAACTAAGGTGCAATTAAACACAATAGCGGGTATTTTGACAAAGACGTCTGATATTTTTGACGTTATGTGTTTTCATATTATGACATTGAATGTTCTACTTCGTTTATTATGTATGTGTTTGTGTTAAGTGCAAGGTAGTGTCATGTGTTTTTAGTTGATTTTATGCATGATTTATTATTTATTTGAAATAAATATTAGCATTGCGCAATCCTTCTCTACATCAACTATAGCCGTGCGTAATTTCATACTCTTCCGTCTGTGACAAGTATCTTAAAAACGAATCACAAATGTTTGCTTCACGTATTAATATATACATTTAATATTTAAGTTAAGGTTTCTTTTTGCTTTCAACTAATAACGCAAAAGTGTTATAATATTTAATTGTGTAATGTTCTGTAGACTAGCTTTCATTTTATAATAATGGAAAACGCTCCTGCTACCCCTTTTTCTTTAGCTTGAAGGAACTAGGTATATATTTTAAAATAATATCGCCTATGTCACTCTGTGCGCTGAGATGATCCCAATGATATGTAGAGTATATATTACAATCCGTCAAGCCGTTTGCAAGCCGACGATACATGCATGCACGCAGGGCCGTCTTAGACTATGCGGGGGCCCTTGGCACACAAGAATTTGGGGCCCTTTTGGAATGTAAAGAAAGTATGATGTACTTTTTTTCAGACCAAAAGGGCCCCGACGACTTACGTGCAGTGAAAAGGGTCTTATTATTTTGATATTAAATGTGAGAAAAATTGTCGGTCCTTCGGGGCCCTCTGAGGCTGAGGCCCCTGGGCACTAGCCCCGAGTGTCCTTATGGTAAAGACGACATTGCATGCGTGCAGGAAAAACATCTACTTCTGGAAAATAGATCGAAATAGGTTTAAGTATAAGTCGCATGCCTTAGGTGTAAATGGTCCATGCAGTAAAGCAACGTAGAGTGCGATCAGGATGTGGATGGGTGATCGGCAGTGGCTAAATTCTTTCGCGCTTCCGTGGAATTAAGTAGAATATGATCAAAACACTTTCTGTAATCTGAAGCGATTGGTGTATAGCTACATGTGGTCTAAAAAATTACCACTCTACCTTACCACTTTTGTCGTACAAAAATAAGTCAGCATTCGTCATTTAGAAATTAATTAAAATGCTTTTCGGTGAAAGAAAACATCGTGAGGAAACTTACACACCCAAGAGTTCTTTAAAAAAAAAGGTCTCGGAGGTGTGTGAAGTCCACCAATTCGCACTTCGCCAGCGCGATGGACTATGGCCTAAAACTCTCTCATTTTGAGAGAAGACCTGTGCCCAGCAGTGGGACAATAATGGGTTGTACCCATTCGACATTGCTGTTATCACGAGGAAATAGTGATAACGGTAGAGCCACTGGTGTTAACCATTCATAAAATACTGAATTTAATAATCACAGCATAGAAGTAGCTATTTATTTGACGACCCGCATGGCGGAGCGGTTACCATACCGGTCTGACGCGCAATCGCTCCTGGGTTCGATTCCCGGCCAGACAGGTATCTGAATGATGATTTTAGATTCATGTTCCACGACACAGGAGAAAATAATAGTGTGGGGCTATGAGTGTAGAAAGCGTGTTTTTTTTAAATTTAGCACATGTGGTACAAAAGTATGGTCCGGTCATAGAAGTACTATCCCCACACATATTTTTGGCTACAAGCAGTTCTTATGTAGATGTTGAAGGATGTGAATTTCGGCTCACTTTTACATCTTGGCCCTCGGGATTAACAACGCTAGTGAATGACGTCAGATGGAACCCTTGTTCTAAATGAAGTTGCTTGATGTTAATTTGCGGTTGTCATGTGATCATTGAAGAGCAGGTAGTCTGTGTGCTTTATTCCATTTTATCTAATATATAAAATTTCCATGTCACAATGTTAGTTACCGTACTCCTCCGAAACGGCTTGACCGATTCTCATGAAATTTTGTTAGCATATTGAGTAGGTCTGAGAATCGACCAGCATCTATTTTTCATACCCTTGGTGACCCTTAACATTTTTTTAATTTTTATATGGCAAAACAACGTTTGCCGGGTCAGCTGGTTATATATAATATATCAATGGTGCTAAAGAGTTTCAGTTTTATAGAGTTTCTATGATTGCGATGTCGGCAGCTCAATTAGCTCCACTTTCTAGCGTTTGCTGTTTGCAGTCGGTTGTGATACTTTTTAAAGAAAAAAACACTTAAAGACGTTTGATTTCATGTTTGTTACAAAGAAAATAAACGGTGTGTTAATGGTTTACAGGTAATTCGAATTCAGGTATATTGAAAGATTGACATTCAAAAATTTTTTACACTCTTAAAACGCTTTCTACACTCATAGCCCCACAGTAGGATTTTCGTGGGTGCCATGGACACAAAGATGAATACACAAACACCCAGAACCAGAACGAGAAACTCAACTCATCAATTAGATACCTGTCTGGCCGGGAATCGAACCCGGGACCCACTGCGTGCCAGACCGGTATGTTACCGCTGCGCCACGCGGGTCGTCACTCTGGGGTCGGTACTTTCAATTTTATTTTACTGGTAGAGACTAGTCTATATTATATTTATATTACATGTTTTTTAATTACTGCATATTTATTAAATAATTACAATAATGAACTTTAAACAAAATATGCAAATTACTAATTTAAACTAAAGTAAGGACTGAAACAAACAGTTTTTTGGAATACCTACGTAGTTCATGTCAATGTTTTTTGGAATATGAATTACGCTGGGTAACATTTTAATAGCATCTGATTTTATTATGTATTCTAGTCTTAAAGTTATAGAAGGTGCGACCATGGGTGCAGTCGCCCTGATGCTAAATGGCCACCGCTGCATATGGACAGCTGCGATCCAACCCAGGCAAGGCAAAACTTACCAAAGGTAGCCAACAAGGTTAAATATTTACAAAGGCTAAAATAGCCCCATCATTTTGTTAAAATGAAATAAATCATATGGAAAGAAGCCACCAACTTCTACGACATACTGTCCACCTTGTCCCTATAGTTTCGGTATCAGAATAGAGCTACGGAATCCCCTGCCTCTCGTAAGAGGCGACTAAAAGGGGGTTCCAGGGTTGCGGGTGGCTAGACTGGGAGCTCGAACCGTTCGTTCAGGCGATCACGGGAACGACGGTGGTATGTGGTCGCATACCACCGTAAAGACTAGACGGAGCGGTGGGCCCAGCCGCCCACCTGGGTAGAACCCGATGGGGCAACGCTCTCAGAGGATTCCGGTTGCGTTCCTTTGGAGATCCCGGAGTCCTCTTTGTAGAGCTGACGGCCACCGGGCGGGTTTTAGGGCGGTAAAAATCCCACAAAACCCTGCGTCGCTCCCATGGCGTCGGTTACCTTTTGAAAGTTTCCCCCTCGAGAACGAAAAAAAATAATATTACTGCTTCATACTAGAAATAGGAGCGACGGTAGTAAAATACGGTCCAACCAGTCAAACTCGTTCTACCCTTAAAACTTTAATGAATACAATATAAAATTTCACGTAACTCACTTTTCGGTGACGAAAAACATCGCGAGGAAACCTACACACCCGAGAGTTCTTTGAAAAAAAAAAGTTCTCAGAAGTGTGTGAAGTTCACCAATTTGCACTTGGCCAACACGGTGGACTATGGCCTAAACTCTCTCATTCTGAGATAAGCCCCGTGCCCAGCAGTGGGCCAATAATGCGTTGACGAGAACTTACATATCCATTTGAGTTTCTTTTTAGTAGTATTTTTCCTTCGTTCAAGGAAAAAGCAAAAACGAGGCTCACGTTCAAAACATATTATGTAATCCAGACATAAACTACATTATGTCTCATTGCATAATACAATTGCATGTTTTTGTTTAACGTTACACTTTGAATGATCTATTACTTTCGCCTTCTCATGCATCGCCGTTTACCCTACTTGTCTTTATAGGCAGTTTGCATGCAACGGATTTTAGGGGCCCGTACACAAATGTAAAAACGAAACGTTATTACTAAGATTCCGGTGTCCGCCTGTACGTTTGTCCTTCACCAGGCTGTATTTCTGAACCGTGCTTGACAGTTGAAATTTTGACAGATGATCTATTATTATTATTATTATAGTAATAAAATACAAACAGAAAATACAAAAAATACAAACGGAATAAAAAAAATTAAAGTTATAGTAACAAAATACAAACAGAATAAAAAATAAAGGTATATACAACAAAAGTGATTTTTTGTCGTTTTTTATAGATAACTAGTTGAGATTTATAGTTGAGTTTTATAGATAACGAGTTCTTGTATAAATGTATCTAATGTATTCTAATAAAATTATTATAAGACTTTCCCTTTTTACAACTACAAATAATTATCTACTATATAATATTATACATTAGCCAACCCGGCGAACTTCGTTCCGCCTAAAAGTCAAAAATCTAAAATTTTCAGTATTAGGTACTCCACTATACTATGCATATATTATACATAAAAACCTCCCTCTTGAATCACTTTATCTATTAAAAAACCTGCAATCAAATCCGTAGCATAGTTTTAAAGATCTAAGCATACGTAGAGACAGACAGCAGAAAGCGATTTTGTTTTATACTATGTAGTGATGGTACGGAATCTTTCATGCGCGAGTCCGCCTCGCACTTAGCCGGTTATTAAATTTTAATGGACCATTCAGTATTATCATGTCAACACTTGTAAAGATACAATGTTTTCCCTTTTTTCGTGTCACAGCAAAGATGCGGCAGAGAAACCCTGTGAGAATTGCTATTGTTATTAAAATTAAACCTTAATGACCTTTATTGTTTCATAATACGGATGAAAAAGATATCATATCGTTATGCAACTATCGAACTGCATGTTCATCTTGTTAATTAATATGATTAATGCGACTGTGTGATTAATGTGTTTGTTACCAAAAATGGCGATCGGAGTTCGCTGAAATTTTGTATACTTATAGTTTACTAGTCACCCGTCGTAACGGACGAAATTCGACCGTAATTTAAATTAAAAAACTAAACTTCATATTGTCCAAAGCAGCACGAATATTTCTTAAATTTAAATAAATTGTAATAACTTTCAAGTTGTTTTGAACACACCCGTTAAAGGTAAAAAGAAGTTTATTTAGCTAAGCTGAATTTAAAAATAATAACGGGTATTTTGACAAAGTCATCTGTCATTTTTGACGTTGTGTTTTCATAGTAAGACATTGAATGTTCTATTTCGTTTATTATTTATGTGTTTGTGTCTAATTCAAGGTAGTGGCACACACACTACCTTGAATTAGACACAAACACACTTGTGCTTTTACTTTTTTATTTGATTTTGTATAGGTATGTGTTATGCATTATTTGAAAAAAAAATTAGCATTGCGTAATCCTTCTCTACATCAATAACCGTTGGAAATTTCATACTCCTCCGTCTGCGGCAAGTATCTTAAAAACGGATCACAAGTTTTTGCTTCACGTATTAATATATAGATGACCTAGGTTAACACATTAGATACTCAGTACGGTTGACAGGCGTGACCAGAGTGGGTAAAGCCGCAGGAATACACTAGTTTGTTATATGATCATTAACTATTTCGGGTTTATTGGAGTAAGTAAGTTCTTCACTAAGCCCATGGTGTTGCTACATTTTGAGAGCGAGCTCTAACATTATTAATTTTCGGATTCTCGGATTCTACGTTTTGAAAAACGCTCATGCTGCTGCCTACGTACTGTTTATCTTTCTACATTTTTTGAGTGATAAAGAAGATTTGACCTTATGTCGTCAAAATCATCTATGATATGAAAAGCGCGATTTTTTGCAAAATGTGGTTCGACCGGGGAGTTACCACCGTCGAACCTATTTGCATGAAGCAGTTTTTGAGTTTCTAAAAGTTTTTTATAGATGCCCATAACTCTGCGTCATTTGCCACTTACCATCAGATGGACTGCATGCTCGTTTGCTGCTTCAATCTTATAAATAAAGCTCTAAATCTTACCCATTAATCGTCTTCTCGCTCGGGAACGAAGAATGCGTGAAGCATTGTAACTTCCTTACCGTTTCATTTACAAAAACAGTATCTTAACCGTCACTCTCACTGCCGCGGCAATCGGTTCGACACGGCTGGTGGTCTACTGGTCAAGGTTGATATACCTTGTAACGTAATGTAACGTTTACGTGCGATCTTGAAACTTATACATGACCGGGTACTTGTTCCTTAATAATAATACTTTATTGCCCTAAAACATACAGGTTGGAAAATTATAATGTAAAAAAAATATAAACTGTTATGTTCGTCGAAAAGCAAAAGGAGGTGGCTCAGCGTTTGCTGACACAGGATAGAGAGCGTAGCGCTGTTTTCCAGCCGTATCCTTGTCCCTCAGTTTACTTAGACCTAATGATGGGGCAGACACGCTGTTTGATGGAAAGAAGTCAACGGCGCGTATGGACATTGGAATCACTAGATCGCCAATGCATAGTTTTGAAGGACAGCACTTCTTACACACACAAAAATCGCCATGTTTTAGCGCTCCGGGAAACGACGTGCATTCCGCGTGCATTTTAATCAAATCTAATGTCGTTTTTATGGTAATGATATGATTTATCTTCGTCTATAAACTGCGATACCTAAAAATTTATCGACTTCGAATAGATAGCCTTTTTTGTTTTCGAGGGGGAAACCTGCAAAAGATACCCGACGCCGTGGGAGCGACGCAGGGTTATGTGGGATTTTTACTGCTCTAAAACCCCCTCGGTGGCCGTCCTCGGCGCTAAAAAGGAGGACTCCAGGATCTCGAAACGAATTCAACCGGATACCTCCTAGCCCGTTGCCTCATCGGGCTCCTCCCAGATGGGCGGCTGGGCCCACCGCTCCGTCTAGTGTTTACGACGGTATGCGACCACACATACCGTCGTCCTTCCCGGGATTGCCTGAACGAACGGTTCGAGCTCCCACTCTAGCCGCCTGCAACCCCGGAAGCCCCTTTTAGTCGCCTCTTACGACAGGCAGGGGATGCCGTAGCCCTATTCTGATCCCGGAACTACAGGGACGACATTGAAAGGAGATGTCATCTGAACATGTTAAAGGAGTTGGCCAAATAAGTACATCCTGTACGTACTTGGAAAACATATTGTACAATAAAAATCTAAAAATATAATTACCTAATAGTTTTCAACCTCCTTACACTTGTCAGCGCATATTTCAAAATTACAAGTGATTCAACGTATCGTTTGTCAACTGCCGCCATGATGGACCAGTAGAAATTTAAATAAATTGCCATTTTTGAGCATAAATTCACTTCTTTTAAATTTTCTAAGGTACACATTAAAAATAAGAACCAATATATAACATGTTTCTCTTCTTAATGAACCCGATTTAAAGTGGGAAATGAGGGGACTTGTATACCAGACCTTATCATTTATTTTGCTTGTTCCAAGGAGGGCTAAAATGACGCATTCAACACATATTAACGTCAGATGTTTGAAGTGGAACTTCTTTAGAATGATCGTAATTTGATACTCGATGAATCACAAATGCACATTACAAAATCATTTATCGATACTACAACTACAGACAGCGGTGAACTCACGCAATCACGCAAAAAATTTTGCTTCTTAGCTCTATTTTTTTTTTGTATATTTGTTTTTTTTGTGCTATTGAAGTCCACCTGAAACTCTGAAAGTAAGATCATGCAGTCCACCTGATACAGTCGATACGCAGATACGTTGCTACTCCTGAGGACTAAGATGGTCGCCTCAAGCAAAAGTGAGCCGGCAACCACACTCTTCCACCGAAACGCAAGAACTGTTTCACGCTAATAAATATTGAAAAAAGTGACAACCAAAAACTATAGGGAATATTTTTTGTTGGAAATTATCTATAAGGATAAGCTTTATTCATGTTTGAAATGTGGTAAGAGATTTTACTAATACCGCGTTCACACTTAGTTTTCAGGGATGTGAAAATGTGTTTCAGGGATGTGCGAAATGTGTGCCGGCAACCACATCCTTCCATCAAAACGGAAGAAATGCTTCATACTAGAAATAGGTGTAGCGGTGGTACTTCCCTCGTTGAACCACACTTGTCCTTCCACAGACAAATGTTCCAAATTATAAAAAATCGACACCTAGATATTTTTAAGTTTTGTGTTTAATTATACCCCATTGCATTGTAACATTTTGTAGATGTAGCGCCATTTTAGCGCCGATAAACGCGTTGAATAAGTGATCTAAGGCAAGCCACCGGTGCACCCTTCTCTTGAGCTTAGTAATAGTTACTTTTGTCTGTCTGTATATTTATTGTCTTCTAGGTATTAGTATAATCTGAAAGGGTGGCTAAATAATGAGAGATAATTACTTGAGGCCTTTAATAATCTTCAATGGTAGCCACGCATCTGCCGAGCTTCGATAGGACTTCGATTCTATGAATCATATGAATCTTGAATCCCGTCTGAACCATCCTGTCCATCGAAACGCAAAAACTGCTTCACGCTAAAAATAGGCGTGGCGGTGGTACTTCCCCGGTCGAACTACACTGATTCTACCACCTTCAAAGCGTAAAGTAGTTCTTGCGTTTTGGTGGAAGATTTCGGCATGGTTGCCGGCTCTCTTTCATACAGTTAAATCATCTTCTCATCAACCCATTATTGTCTCACTGCTGGGCACGGGTCTTCTCTCAGAATGAGAGAGTTTTAGGCCATAGCCCACCGCGCTGGCCAAGTGCGAATTGGTGGACTTCACACACCTCCGAGAACTTTTTTTTTAAGAACTCTCGGGAAACCTGCACAAGGTCTCAAGGATGTTTTCCTTCACCGAAAAGCAGTGATAATTAATATTTAATACGCACATAAATCAGTGGTGCGTGCCTGGGTTTGAACCTCGGACCTCCCGATCGAGAGGACAAGTTTCAACCATTAGGCTATCACTTAGGTTAAATCAACTTAGTTATCAAGAATACCAACGCATTGGCTTCAGATAGAACTGTTCTATATAAAATTGCTCGCAGGTGTCCACAAGCGGTAGTGACCATCAGTAAGACTGCGTCATCATCATTTGCTACTCGTACTTTAATTGGAAAAAAATCGTAGTCAAGGGGTCCAACGCATCTGTGATCAGATAGAACTCTCATCTTATATGGGATTAACTACAGATGTTCATCTTTTTCTTCACCACTATTTTCAACATCTGGACTACATTCTCTTTAACCACTTTTATATATTTTACTAGTTGACCCGGCGAACTTCGTTCCGCTTAAAAATCAAAAATCTAAAATTATCAGTGTTCCTCCACTATATTATGCATAAAAACCTTCCTCTTGAATCACTTTATTTATAAAAAAAACAGCATTAAAATCCGTAACGTAATTTTAAAGATCTAAGCATACATAAGGTCAGATAGCGAGAAGCGATTCTTTTTAATACGAAAAAAAAACACACTTGGATTTTTTCCTGTGTCGTGGGTACCATGCACACACACAAGACGGATACACAAACACCCATACCCAGAACATGAATCTAAACTCATCATTCAGACTGTCTAGCCGGGCATCGAACCCGGCACCCATTGCGCGTCAGACCGGTATGGTAACCGCAACGCCACAGGGTCGTCCAAATTCTATGTAAAATACTATGTAATGATGTATACAAAATCCAAGCGTAAACCCGGGAGTCCATCTCTAGCGCACATCCAATTGTTTTAATGATTGATATCGCGGAAACCCGGTATCGTTACAATTCCATTCCAATCGTATAGATGTACTCGTAATTCTAGATGGCAATTTCTCAGCTTTCACTCTCCAGGGTCACGGGTTCGAACCCGCGATGACGCGATACGACTACCCAACCGGCAAATTAAGCTTCTGTGCGATCGTGAGGCATAATAAGTTTTATATTTAAATTATGCCATCGTAATTCTATCGTATTTACACGACTGCGTGAGGAGTGTAATGTTTTTGAGCGTTCGTTTGTATGTATGTCAATTTAGCTCGTGCTACAGCCCAAACGGCTTGACGGATTGTAACATACTAGTCACGCGTCATATCGGTCGAAATTCGACCGTAATTTAAATTAAAAAACTAAACTTCATATTGTCTAAAGTAGTAAGAATATTTCTCATATTCAAATAAAATGTAATAATTTTCAAGCAATTTTGAACGCAACGGGTAAATACTTATAAAAAGAGGTTTAATTAGCTAAACCGCATTTAAAAGCAACAGCGGGTATTTTGACAAAGACACTGACATTTCAGATGTGTTTTCATAGTAAGACATTTGAATGTTCTATTTCGTTTATTATTTAAGTATTTGTGACAAATGCACGGTAATGTGGGTAATGTGTTTTTTAGTTGATTTTATGCATGTTTAAGTATTATTTGAAAATATATTAACATGCTGCACTCCTTCTCTACGTCCACTATAACCTTGCAAAATTAGATACTAATCCATCCGCGGCATATTACTTAAAAATGCTTCACAAGATTTTACTTCACGTATATATAGATGACATATGACATATCATTTGAAACGACTCGGTTGTGAGAGTAACATAGGTTAAATAATTTTTAAATGAGGCGTCTGCAAGAACTCAGGTCAGAGAAAAGGGCGAGCTAAGGGTGGTTTATTTTTTTGATTGTCATAACAATATGGGTATCAAATAAAAGCTAGTAAGTAGACCATTACAAATATATGTACCAGGTAAATACATTACTAGCTGAACCCTGCAGCTTCGCCTGCGTTATAAAAATCGATGTATCGATTGTCTCGTGGAAACAAGATAATTTTCCACAGTAAAAATTAGCCTATATGTTAATCCAGAGTGTCAGCTAACTCCCTACCAAATTTTATGAAAATCGTTCCAGCCGTTTAGACGTGAAGAAGTAGCAAACATACACACTCACAAACTTTCGCCTTTATAATATTAGTATGAAGTATGATAACGCTTTTGTATTACTATTTTGACGGTTTTTTTCATAAATTTTCTAGTAGGTATATTATTCTGAATCATGCCATCATAATTCAATCATAACTTTTATAATATCGAAACTGATAACACTAGTCACTACAAAATAATGGCTATAATTTTGATATTTTTTACCGAAAATCAATTACCAAATCGGTTCAATAATCAAAAGTTATATTATGTTACGTTCAATAACTTTCTATTGTGCGAAGTGATTGTGATTCAATTTGTGTCTACTTTAACTTTATTTTGGATCGATAATGCTGTCAAAATTACTTTTTATTAATTAGATTACGGTGCCTCGTAGTTGCGTGGTGTTATTTTTAATTGTGCAACTGTTAACTTCGCTTTCTTTTATTATCGGGGAATC
The DNA here is from genome assembly GCA_949699795.1 of Spicauda simplicius. Classification (NCBI taxonomy): domain Eukaryota; kingdom Metazoa; phylum Arthropoda; class Insecta; order Lepidoptera; family Hesperiidae; genus Spicauda; species Spicauda simplicius. The sequence continues at coordinate 20,710,546 of OX453067.1, forward strand.
GATTTTTTTGAACATTTTGATTTATAAATCTGTTTCCGCTGTCCATTTCGTTTGTGTTTGGTAGTGATTATTGTACGTAGAACTTAGTATTTATTTGTAACAACATATTACTCATATGAGATTAAATCCATGGGGTGCACACCTCCCACTATATCCATCGATGACATATGAAGTGACTCAAAGATAAAATCATGGATATGGTAACCGCGTCTTATGTGTAACTTCAACACCCATTGCGGTCACTAATGCGCATGCCCAGCGCAGTTACTGCTTTTTTTTTGTTTTCGAGGAGGAAACCTTCAAAAGGTACCCGACGCCGTGGGAGCGACGGAGGGTTATGTGGGATTTTTACAGCACTAAAACACCCCCGGTGGCCGTCCTCAGTGCTATAAAGAGGACTCTGGGACCTCTTAACGAACGCAGCCGAAATCCTCTGAGCGTGTTGCCCCATCGAGCTCCTCCCAGACGAGCGGATGGGCCCACCACCAAACCTAGTTTTTACGGTGGTATGTGACCACACACACCGCCATCCTTCCCGGGATCGCCTGGCTGGACGGTTCAAGCTCCCACTCTAGCCGCCCGCAACCCCGGAAGCTCCCTTTAGTCGCCTCTTACGACAGGGATACCGTAGCCCTATTCTGATCCCGGAACTACAGGGACGAGCGCAGTGACTGCTGGGAAAACGTCACATTGCATAAGGACTACATAAGTCCCGCAGCGGACCTAAAAATGAATAAAGGGACCGATAGATGGATGGGGTGTGCAGATAATTTAGTATCACGAGTTCAGGAGTTCTGGCTAACGAGGCGACCGTCGGTATCTGTGTCTTCGCGGGCTGCATTTGACTTGCTGGTTTAGGCGTTCCACGATGTTGTGCAGGACTGAATGCAGCTAGTACGTTCGAGGTACCACCACTGGTTTAGATCCTGAAGCTAACCACGTATACCACTAGCATACGGTATGTGCCTATACTTTAGATGTACAATGACGCCATCTTTGTGAATTGATAAATGATTCAACTGAGCCGGTGATTGACCTTAGGAGACCTTAGTAGTTTCACTTTTGACGTATTTGGAGACATGGACAAATTTACAGGCGACATTTAAATCTCAGATAGACGAGAATATTCCTGTAGTTCCGGGATTACAATAGGGTTGCGGTATTGCAACCGGAATCCTCTGAGCACGTTGCCCAATCGGGCTCCTCCCAGATGGGCGGCTGGGCCCACCGCTCCGTCTAGTCTTTACGACGGTATGCGACCACACATACCGCTGTTCTTCCCGGGATCGCCTAGCTGGATGGTTCAAGCTTCCACTTTAGCCGCCCGCAATCCCGGCAGTCGCCTCTTACGACAGGGTTGCGATATCCCCTTCTTGACGTAACAGGCGACTGAAAGAGGGCTTTTGGGGTTGCGGAATGCTAGAGTTCCCACTCTCGAATGACCCAGCCAGACGAACCCAGGAAGGACAGCGGTATGAGTTGTCGGATATCGACGTAATAAAGGCCAGCCGATGTGGTGGGTCCAGCCGATGACCTGGGTGAAGCCCGATGAGGCAACGTGCTCAGAAGATTATCAAGGAACCAAGCTTTGACATCGATGATTGTCAATCTTGACTCAATGGCTTGCCTTGACCCAATGTCTCAATGACTTGAATCTGTGACTTTTATCATTAATGATCATTGTCCGAAATATTACGAATTAATTTATAATTTGTATTAGTCAATTGTTGCCGGTGAATTCATTGTTAATAACAATAAAAAGTATTACGATGTTTAAGATAATTGAATTTTGAATGCTCGAGGGAGCAGTTGTGTAATATTCTTTACAGTATGATTGAAGTGATTGATAATAGTTACAAAATTGTTCTAGGAAGAATGTAGACTTCATTCACTTAGTGTCATTTAAATGTAATTGACAGCGGGCAATCGAACGATCAGTAAATTTCTTCTATAAGAACCTACTTAAGACTTGGGTTTAACTTACACTTTTCCTTATACAAAATCTATGATTACATGTATTAGTTTTTTTTTGTTTTTTTTTTGAGGGGGAAACATTCAAAAGGTACCCGACGCCGTGGGAGCGACGCAGGCTTATGTGGGATTTTTACCGCAATAAACCCCCCCCGGTGGCCGTCCTCGGCGCCATGAAGAGGAATCCGGGACCTCCAAAGGACTGCAGCCGGAATCCTCTGAGCGCGTTGCCCCACCGGGCTCCTCTCAAATGGGCGGCTGGGCTCACCGATCCGTATAGTCTTTACGACGATATGCGATCACACATACAGCCGTCTTTCCCGGGATCGCCTGGCTGGATGGTTCAAGCTCCCAGTCTACCCGCCCGCAACCCCGGAAGCCCCTTTTAGTCGCCTCTTACGACAGGCAGGGGATACCGTTGCTTTATTCTGATCCCGGAACTACAGGGACACATGTATTAGTCAAATACATATTATCGCGAAATTGATATATTTTAATATTTAATGGGTACTTACCTTAACCTTAATATTTTGAGTAAAATATTTCAGACAGCATGCAGATTTTATTGCCGACTATATAATTTCATGTTGAAGGTTTGGTCCCAATCGACCAATTCAAAGACGCTATTGCCATAAGGGACCGCGGTCCGTTTTCCTAGTGGTTCCTTTTGATCAATGACTCTATGCGGTTTTTTGAAATTTGAAATTTCTTTTCGTATATTTTGACTTAGCTTCATGGTAGTCAAGGCGAAACTTGCAATCGTTTTAATTTCACAATATTTTTAACTATCACTAATGCTTTTCTCAGGAAGCTGGTCGCCTCATATAGAAGTGGCAGCCAGACCCCAAAAATTGTCACTTGAATACCATAATAATCACATTACTTCAATACCTTTTTAAAGTTTCGACCACGTCCATTATACGAGGTTACTTGATTTATTTCAAAGTAGTTAACATGGTATTACGTAAAGCAATAGGAAATTGTATGGGTTCTGTACATAATACAGTACGCTACGGAATGCGTTTCACTGTTCTTGAAACGGTCCAAGTGTTGAGAGGGAGCGATTGAACGCACACGTCTTTTAAAAAATTTTAAAGGTACTAATAAAAATAAATCTTTTCTTGTAACATTGAAGTCAAAAGAGCATGCAGTCCACCTGATGGTGAGTGATCATTGCCAATTTGACGCTTTCCATTGACACTCAAAAAAACTGCATACACGAAAAGGGTTAGATTTGAAGACAATCACAGATGCTTTGCTACTCCGGAGCATTAACACCTTAGGTTTATATAAAAATGAGCCGGCAACTAGCCCAAAACGCAACAACTACTTTATAGTTGTAGTATACCTCCCAGGTCGGTACTACACACAAACATCGACCACCGTAGTTAACTTGATATTCATGATATATAATCCAAGGTTGTTCTTGATATGAAAAGACTAAAAAACCGTTAAGTTCGGAGTATGAACGAAGTTTAAACCAGTTAAAAGTTTGTCTTGTAATTGTGTCATAGCAATCAGCGATCAAATTGATTTAGCCATTTTTACCGACTTCCCAAAGGAAAGAGGTTATCTATTTGTGACGTATATATATATATATATATATATATATATGTATGTACATTTTACACTACGCCAATAGCTGCCGCTCGTCTCTTTTATACAACCGCTATCGCTCATCACTTAAAGTTACGTCACACTGCCCGCATGCGGTCGCGATGGTATGGGTCTGAGAGTTGCGTCATCCATCATTATGGACCCTCAATCGCCGTTAATGATGGACAAATGACAATGGAAGCACTACCAACGCAGCATTTACCAATTTTTCAAGGGTTCTGCAGGTGTAATGTTATTTTAAGGTCAATTTGATCTTCACCGTGGAGGCTTCAAAGTTGTTAATTTACAAAATTTTAGTTTTAAAGTTGGTAGCCAGCTCACTTTTGTATGAGACGACCATCTTGGTCCTTGTGAGTGGCAATGCATCTGTGACTGACTTCAGATAGAAACCTAATAAACTTGATGTTCATGGGTGGCAGTAACCACTTACTATCAATTAGCCTGCATGCTCGTTTGTTATTTCATTCTCTAAAAATAAAAATCTTTTTATAAAAAACACTTTACTTCGTAAAATCAAAAATTTGTCAAGGATCTTAAATAAGTTACCTTTTAATGTCGAAGTTATATGTTATCATATAATAATTTCCAAAAATATTATTCAATCGTCGAAAATGCGTAAAAAGATTTTTATTCTCTGGTTCCATCGAAATGTTTTACTACCTTCCACACCTTACACAAGCACTAGATAGATCAATAAACTTAAACGTGACAACCGATTAAACCAGAAGAAGTCATTGCAATGATATATGAAGAAAAACATGAAGTAGGTACCGTTAACGAGCTAAGAGATGAAGCTGGATTAACACCAAATGGTCCATTAAAACGCAATGATTGATCGCGATTGGAAAACTTCCCGGCAAATGCAGTTTACTTTCATTGGTATCCGATTACGCGCTGAAATTGAAACCGAAAATAAAAATAAAAATGATGAAAGTAACGGTAACATTGCGACATATGGAAAATGAAAGGTTATGGTAAAAAAATAAACAATCAATTATTCACATTATGTTTGTATGTTTATAGAGTGCAATAAAGAACATTTTATTGTATTCAATTTAATTTTTATGAAAGAAGGCTAGAATTGGCTTTAATTAAAAATAAATGTTTTTATTCTATTAATGAATATTTAGAAATAAGTTGACATTAATCTAAGTAATTGTATATTGACATGAATACTTTAATAATTGTATCTTGCTTTCAATTTGTTTAAATTAAATATAATAAGTCCACAATTACATTAACATGATAATTTATATAACAATTTGCAGGCCGAAATGGCAAAATAAGAGGATATTTTTCAAACGACATGTTAACATAAATGTACATTTGTACCTTAATTAGCGAATAATGATTCTTGATTTAATCCGATGTGATTTGATAACTATTACCTACAGAGTTTCTTGCACCTTTTCTCATCTGTAGCGAAACACCGCCTGTAGTGGATGGCTGTTACCTAATCCAAAAACGGTTCAATCCTATAAATCAATTTGAAGTAAATGAGATTTAAGATTGTAGTGTGTTTTGTTCCGACATAAAGTTATCTGTACTGCAAAACATCAGATTACACCTAATGAAAATAATGTTATTTTAAACACATATAACCAAATACACTAACTTGCGTTAGATAAATAGTAATCTATCACCAAAATTTTGCAACACATGAATCATAAAGGAAAACATTGAATAGACTAAGATTAGTGAACATAAAATTTTTCGTCGAATAAAACTGAAATTGGGGGTACAACCCATTATTGTCCCACAGCTGGACACGGGTCTTTTCTCAAAATGAGAGACTTTTAGGCCATAGTCCACCGCGCTGACCAAGTGCTAATTGGTGGACTTCACACACCTCCGAAAATTTTTTTTTATTAAGAACTCTCGGGTGTGTGTGTAGGTTTCCTCACGATGTTTTCCTTTACCGAAAAGCAGTGATAATTAATTTCTAATTCGTACATAAATCAGTGGTACGTGCCTGGGTTTGAACCCTTTGGACCTCTCGATTGAGAAGGCAAGTTTCGACCATTAGGCAATCACTGCTCTCAAACAGAAATTGATGCAATACTTACAGAGTATCCAGATAGAGTAGCAAAAGTTAAACATCTAATAAAGCCATCAACTTCCCGAAGCGGCCTCAGTTTCCCAGTGCACTGACTTTTACTTTCATCGGTGCACCGGCGCATTGGCTATGCAATACCGAATGTATATATTATACAAAGTGACTCCAAGTGTCATGTTACGGAAACTGTCACTTCCACGTTTCTAGGTGTTTGGTTCCTTGTAAAAATTTACGCATTTTAAACGATGTTTTGTTTTGTAAGTCATACTTAAAGTTTTATGTGTGACTTCCTAAAAAATAAAGTTCTTATAAGTAAATAAGGAAACTGGTAAATTAACTATTCGAAATTAGTACCTAAAGTAATAAATAAGGAACTGAACTTAAGTGATCTTATTATGTCCACATAATTGAATAAAGGCTTGCTCCATATAAAGTTCTATATCTATAGTAGTATCTATATCTATACTTCTATATCAATATTAGAAAGAGGAAACTTTGTAGTTTCGTATTTTTGTATGTTTGTCATGAATTAACTTAAAAACTACTGAACCCATTTTAAAAATTCTTTGATTTTCAATATAGGCTATTTTTATTACTAGAACATATAAGGCGCCTTTGCTAAAACTTGAGTAATGTGATTTAAAGGGTTAAAAACTTTTTTCATTGTATACACTGCGATAATAGAACAAAAAAATTCTACAATATAAGAAAACATCTGATATGTTCTCTTATATTATAGAATATTTTTTTATCTACGAAAGACTTGGCTACCGCCGCCGCACAATAATCAGTGTACCCTTACGCAAAGCAGTCGTCGCAAAATTTTTTGGGACTACTATCGGAATAGCAACAATATTAGCCACTGCTGACTATGACTTTTGAAGAAATCCCCATTACAGATAGGGGGAGAGACTTGTCCAGGAGTGGTGCTCAAATGTATAATGGTTGGATAGATTACATTATAGTCTGCGCGAATGAAGTCGTGGCGATTTTGCTAGTGACAATAAATTATGTCTTGCTTAATAACAAGATTAAGACAGAAACAACCGATTGAAAAAGTGTGAACTACGAAAAGTTCAACGCTCATAATCAGTATGAACTACAGATCGCCAGATGTATGAAACAATAGCTATATAAGAAGTTTGACGTAAGATGGGTTGCTTGTTCGTAGTAAGCAGATAATATGCTTTAACTTGATTATCTAAAATTTTAGTTGCCATAGCTAAATATCATATTATTACTTTGTCTAATTTTCTTCTTATTGCATTCTTCTTACATATTGCATGTACCAACGCAATAAGAAAAGATCCGTTATGCTATGCACATATGATTTAGTTCAACTACATTTGTCCACCAATTCGCATTAGGCCAGCGCGGTGGATTATGGCCTAACACTCTCTCATCCTGAGAGAAGACCCGAGCCCAGCAGTGGGCCAATAATGGGTTGATGAGAACATTTGTAGGTCAAAAATAAATTATTTCAGTACGAATGTCGTCCAGATTATATATTTTTATGATGTTAACGTAGGAAACGAAAATGCAATCCTAATGGTAAGAGGCTATTGGATTTGTAATCTATCCTAAATAAGATTATAGTCTTACTTAAGATCTGCCACGGATGCTTTGCTAGTTCTGAGTACTGAATTGGAAATTTTGTACAAGTATTCCTTCCTTGCCATATCCTTCAGTCCAAATCCCAGCAACAACTAATTTCTTACAAGGTAGAAATAGGTGAACTACAAAACATTGAACAACGCCCGTTTCAAAAGGATTCTTCAAGCCCTTCAGAAGCTAACGACATGCGGCTACACATAACGCTACAATTATCCCAATTTTTTCTCATCCAATTCGTCAATATTTCAAATGTGCAAGCAGTTCTGCGTTCCTTCACTAGTAAAAGAATTCAGGCCAATATTACAGTTGTACTGATGCAATCTGCACAGAAGCTCGGCTGTCTGCTAATTGCTGGCGATGGGCTGATAACATTATTGGGCTCACAATCTCCAGCGGCCGAGAAAGTTGCTTTTTTGTTAGCTCCAAGGGTTTCTAGACTTGGAAATGATTATCGATATCTATAGAGGTTTTGATTGTAGTGATTCTTTTCTTATGTAGTTTCTTATATTTGTTTACTAATGTAGTAGTCATATTTTTAATTTGTACAAGATTTAGTTAGGTTTAAAGTCAACGTTTTAGTGTATTATTAAAGTTTCAATTAAATGGTAAATTTATATTAAATTGCATTTACTTACCAAAAATATACATAAATACGAAATTAATAGCAATGGGGCTGTGATAAATTAAAAGATAAATATGAGGTTCTTATAAAATAAGATTATATAACATATAATTGTAAGCGTTAATTTCAAAGACATTTTATGATTATATTCAAACACTTATTATTCAACTTTGCCTAATTTTTTTTGTCTTTTTATCACTGGCATCAATGATCAAAAAACATTTGATACATGTAACTTATATATCTATTATGCATTTAGGATCCACCTATTTTTATTTTGTACCACATAAATACTATTATCATCTATCGATTCGGATGTTCTAGGATATATAGAACTAACACCTAAATACTGATAAGTTGGAATTCGATGTATCAATAGGCATACAATTAATACAGTTACATAGAAAAATAGATAAAAAATATCAAGAAACTAAAAATGCAAGTGATGGTCCATCATTACCAAACCAAAACTTATGTCAAAGCCAACACAAGCCGTCGAGATAAATCCCTAATGATGTGACTTATTGTGTAATGTATTCATAATGTGAGTTACGATTATGACACACGTGGGGGACAACGTCCTCTGAGCTTAAGCTAACGTTAGATGGACGGCGTGTTAAACGCGCGTTTTTATATGGTGATGTAAGTATTGAATAAATAGGCGAGATTTTTTAAAGTTATTGAGAATTCGTTTGTTCTTAATAACCATTTGTTTTGTTTTAAAAAAAGAATATTCTCTCAGGCTAAGTAATCATGTCTAGAAAAGGCCTGTATATAAACGTGTATAAAAAGTATCTTTGGTTTAGTTTAATCAGCGTCTTTTTAATAAAAAGTATGAATTTATTTAAAAAATGTGTAATGGTCGATCGATGAAATATTTTAGCTTTTTTAATCTAATGTTTTTTACCTGTATAATCTACGAATTCTTTCTTAAAGCTTTAGGCTTTAAATCAGTGATCGGGTCTATTGCGTAATTTATAGACTTAACATAGCGTGGGCTAATTTTTGTACACAACTCGCTAATGTATTGATTTTTTTTTGCGATATTTTTTCACCGCAATTCGCAGTGGAGCATGGGACGCGGCTCTCCAATTGAGTCGCCGATTTTCAAACATTCCATTGGTCTTTACAATTAGTCATAACTGTGTTTAGTAAAATACTTTTACTTTGATGAATTTGACAAAAATGCCGCGTTTCAACCGCCGAGCGTGTGACACCGCAAACCTTCAGAGACATTGAGTGACAGAAAGTCTCAATGCGGTTGCACCGGAGACCTCATCAAGATCGCATCAATGTAATCGACTTTCACTAGGAATCGACTGAACCGCAACCATTTGACACTTGCGTAAGGTTACGGCTTCAGTTTCTTTATTTGTTGCTTACAATAAGCTTATTGTATGTGTCGGTAAAGGGTACGTAAATAGTTTTAAATATAAGCTTGTATTGTGCTTTGCAGCTGTCTTTGTCAAACAAATGATTACAAAGAAAGAAGGCAAATCCGCTTAGTTCTTTGTCGTCGTTCGTCATTTGTGTCGTAAATTCGGTACTTAGTAGCGTTAGAAAAAATATTGTAACTGACCAATTATGAGTGCCACCGTAGATCTATCGGAAATATACATTTTCTGCGGTAGAACTATTGTCACTTTTATTTTTGCAGAGAACAGCAATATAAGCATCGCTGTGTTGAGTAATGTGATATAATCTGAAGGGTTGAGTAGGGGATAATTTACTATTCAGGTATGAGTGATTTTATAATTTATTTATTTTATACTAGTTGATCCGGCGAAATCTAAAATTATCTAATAGTGGCGGAACACCCCACTATATGATGCATGTATTATATTAAAAGCTTCCTCTTCGCTCTATCTATTAAAAAAACTCTATTAAAATCCGTAGCATAGTTTTAAAGATCTAAGCATAGGTACATAGCGTTTTATACTACGTAGTGAAGACACATAAACAGTAACACATACATAACATTAGTAGAAACTTGTTATCTAACAATTTACTGGTATGTTTGTTAAAGGATAATGCTTTAACATCCAAATCTCCTACAAATCATTAGGATAGGACTTATGAGGCATGAAAATATCCTAGTGCGAATATATGAGTGTAACAGGTGTTATTATTGTCTGCAAGCAGTGAGCACATTATTTGCACTTAATAGAGGTTTTCGTTTTACCTATAAATTTATAGATAATATCAACAAATATATGAAAAGCAATGTCGAAAAGAAAGAATATTTATTTTAAAAACACAATACACCTAAGATTGACTGTAACGAAAGACATGGCGAGATGTAATAGATCTTTAGTAAAAAAAGGCTCAAAAATAAATTTTAAAAGCTTCTTAAAAGAAAATTGGGCACTTAACTTCAGCAGCACAAAGTAGCAATTGTTGGGCGGAATTGGTTTTATTGAACGGATTCAATTGAATGAATTATATGACAGAAAATTGGAAGCCCTTTGGTCTGTCAAGTATTATAAAACATGTTATTGCAATGATGTAACTGCTAATCGGTTTTAGGCTATCAGAGCAGTGATAGCTTGATGGTTAAAACTTGCCCTCTCAATCGGGAGGTCCGAGGTTCTAACGCAGGCCTTCGAAGAATGAAAACATGGTGAGGAAACCGACACACCCGAGAGTTCTCTTTAAAAAAAAATAAGTACTCGGTGTGTGAAGTCCACCAATTCGCACTTGGCGAGCGCGGTGGACTATGGCCTAATCTCTCTCATTCTGAGAGAAGACCCGTGCCCAGCAGTGGGACAATAATGGGTTGTACCCCAGCTAGTCGGTTAAAATGATAAATAGTGAATTTATTAGGGTACTGGTCTTAGTACTAGTTTATTATGTTTGTTCACAAAAACTTGCCTTATGTTTTTGCCCATACATTATTATTATTATTAATAATACGCCCATACACATGCTGACGCTTTAATGATCTTTGCAATTTAATTTCAAATTATGGTCGAAATTATAAAAAAATATTGTTGTGAGGAAATGTAATAAATTCGGAACTAGAGTACATACTATGTGTTGGCTATATACAAACTAGTAAAGTAAGGCACCACATACATATCCTTGCATGCGTCTCGTATTAAAGTGAGTTAAGATTTTGTTAGCTTGTTCCTTAGTTTCGGGACGACAATAGGGCTTAGGTACCCCTTTTGAAAGAGGCAACTAAGAGCACACTTCCGAAGTTGCGGGCGGCAAGGGTTCAAATCATAGTGGTGGTCTTTTTCCCCTACTTGAGCAGAGACGAACGTCACCACGCGCTCAGAGGACTCCAATCACTTTCTATTGGAGATTCCGGAGTTCTCTTCGCAGGGCCAATACCTTACCAGATCCTTCTGACTAGAAGACAGGGGCGCATAACACTGCAGTTATATCGTCAACCCATCATTGTCCCACAGCTGGGCACGGGTCTTCTCTCAGAATGATAGAGTTTTAGACCATAGTCCACCGCGCTGGCCCAATGCGAATTGGTGGACTTCCACACTTCCGAGAACTTTTTTTTTTAAAGAACTCTCGGGTGTGTAGGATTCCTAACGATGTTTTTTCCTTCACCGAAAAGCATTGATAATTTTTAATACACACATAAATCAGTGGTGCGTGCCTGGGTTTGAACCTCGAACCTCCCGATTGAGAGAGCAAGTTTTCAACCATTAGGCTATCACTGCTCATACTGCTAACACTGCAGTTATTAGACATAAATAGGATTAGCGTTGGTTTTTCCAGAGTCGAAACACAAAGACTTCTTCCTCTATATACAATGAAATACTATCTGAGAACCATTATAGTTGTCCATACGTTACCTAACGAATTCATAATGGTAAGTAAACAATCACTTTACAACAATCAAGATGGCGGATCAACTGTCAGAATTATCTCTCACATCTTAATTGGCGGCGCATTGTCTTGTATCGGAATTTATTGAGCAATACCAATTTCCTGTTGCATTCAAATTTGGTTTTCTGATGATTTGCGGACTTTCCAGGTATACTATGAGTTGTTTGTTTTATTGGTAAAAGGTTGATTTTGAGCTTACAACTTAATACCAGCGCTGCAGGTGACCTCGATTACCTGCAGCAAGCAATAAGCCTTTCGGTCAATGTAATGTAACTTACATCATTAAGCATTGGGAGTACAACCCATTATTGTCCCACTGCTGGGCACGGGTCTTCTCTCAGAATGAGAGAGTTTAGGCCATAGACCACCGCGATGGCCAAGTGCGAATTGGTGGATATTAAGTATTACTTAATAATAACAAATGTTTGCTATTAGATGTATCTGTTTTGTATAACTTTTTGTATTGTACCGAACAAAGTATTTTCTATCTTTCATTCTTCTTTCTAATAGGTGGCAATTTGATCTGGAGTTCAAAGGCACCACCATTCATTTTTAATAAATTACAACAGTGGTAAAGTCAAGCGTCGTTGTATTTTGGATTAAAAGATCCTGTAAAGGAAATATTTTTATCTGAATGTTTGTCCAACTTCATCAGCCGTTAGCATTGTATTGAGGACGTAGTTGGAATGCCTCATGTTATACCATTTAAGCTACAACTATTGCTTAACATTACTGTTATGTGGCAATGGGAATGTACGAGTTCATGTATGTATGAGTTCATGTATGCGAATAATGCCTTTGGATATCTCATATTATGAAATGAAATGTCTTTATTTTGTATAAGCCTACGGGGGCACTTACAAATTTAACGCTTTTCTACACTCATAGCCCCACAGTAGGATTTTCTCCTGTGTCGTGGGTACCATGGACACACAACAAAGACGAATACACAAACACCCAGACCCAGAACATGAATCTAAACTCATCATTCAGATACCTGTCTGGCCGGGAATCGAACCCGGGACCCACTGCGTGTCAGACCGATGGAGTAACCGCTGCGCCACGCGGGTCGTCGGTTACATTTTTTTTCTTACACTACCACCGGATCGGAACACGACCTCAACTGAGAAGATCCGGCAAGAAGCTCAGCGGGTTTGTCTTTTTTTGTATATATCCATTTTTTTTAAATATAATTACAATCCTGTTTTTTTACATGGCAATGAAAGTTAGCTCCAGTATCTTGCCTTACAGTTCAGTATGATTCTAAATATCGACCTTGGAATCTATGGCAGCCCTTTTTTACTTACGGAAAGATATAACAGGAAATTTCTATAATCTAAAGGATGAGTCACCGTCAAAATCAAACTCTCTTGATAAATACTTTTAAAGAAAACAAATCTACCACAAAAAACATAGTTTTATATATACATTCCGTGTTAATAGTGCGATCCTGTCACAGATAGCAAACTAAGATGCAGCTTCCAGATACTTAGCTAAATGATCTGTTTTGTGATATCTTGATATTCATTAAGAGCTATGACCGTGAAATTTACCCCCAGGCAGCTCGGGGTACACTTTCCCTTTTAGCTAAGTGAATGGGACTATATAGTTTAGTGTCTCAGACTAAATGTAAAGACCACGCCTCGATGATCATTGAATGGGCACTTTACGACTGAGCGCCAAAGTGGTATTAAAAACAATATTTTTATGTCATGTCGAAATATACGTATTTGTACGATGACTTTATTCTAACCTAAACTATAATCCATACGTAAATAATTATATAAAGCAATTTAAATCACTATAAAATTGTGTATTTTAGATATCTTCAAATAAATTGTCATTAATTCAAGTTCTGGCAAAATATTCTGACAAAATTACCTCCTTGAATAGCCTAGCGAATTCGTTGTTCAAGAAATTCTTGGAGGTAAGCACCAGCATTATGGTCCTTAGAGTACTCGATCGAAAACCTACAGTTTTAACGTATTTGTACTATTTAATGATATACGTTTTCATTTTGAACTTAACTAATTGAGAGAGTGCACAAAACAGCATAACAAGTAAAAAACAAGCGTTTGATATTGTCTAACAATGATTCCATCGAAATTTGGCTTATCATTGAATGTAATCGCCACAATTTCAAATATTAAATATTCGCGCACACGTATAATTATTTCACTCAATTCTTCAGAATTTGTTACGCTTTAATATTTTAACTGAAAGGAGTCTGCATTTTTGTTCTGAGTTTGGTAGGAACTAATTTATTTTATGAATCATTAGAGGGTCTTGTTAACATTTATTCCTAGGGGCACGTCGTGCACGGTCCACTTATTTAATGTTTCAATTGATTGAAATCAATAAAATTAAAAACAAATCAACGTTAACGTATTTTTAGGAATCAGAATTAAAAACGACTAAAAGAATAACATTTAAACCTAAATATTGTAACACAAAATAATCTGAATTAATTAAATATCTACTATTCAAGTAAAAATGACTATAATGGAAGTATAAACACCAAATTTATAACTAGAATCGGGCAGAGTAACTACTGCGCGGAATAAATTAGAATAAACACTGGGTTTTATAACAGGTGCGTTTCCCCTTTATACATATAGACAACCGGTGGGCGAGATTTCATTTTGTCACCGGCTGACATCTATCAATATATATTTTTTTATCGGATTGTAGTAGCAAACGAGCATGCAGTCCAACCGATGGTAAGTGGTCACTGCCGCCCATAGACATCTGTAATCAACTTCATACAGAACATGGGTTCCATCTGAAGACAATCACAAGTGCGTTGCTACTCCCGAGGACTATGATGGTCGCCTCATATAAAAGAGTGCCGGGAACCACACCCTTTTATCGAAATCGATATCTGTGGTTGACTTCAGATGGAACCCATGTTTTGTATGTAGTTGATTACAGATGCCCGTGGGCGTCAGTGACCACATACCATCAGGTGGACTGCATGCTCGTTTGCTACATCAGTCAGATAAAAGAAAACTTATATTCACAAGATCTACACGAGTAAACGATGCTTATATCTCGTTACTCTTAACAAAGGATAGTAAATGAGTTATAAATCACAATTACACCGATCACTGTCCAATTTAACGGATAGACGAACAAATTGCCGGTGTACTTGCGTGCCTTTCAATTTCGTAATCTATTGAAAAAGCCGTAATATACTTTATACTAGCCGTGTATTTGAAGACCCGCGTGGCGCAGCGGTTACCATACCGGTCTGACACGCAGTGGGTCCCGGGTTTCATTCCCGGCCAGACAAGTATCTGAATGATGGCTTTTTCTACCTTTAATTAAATGTGAGGAAGCACTTGACATCTTTTTAACGCAAATTGTATACCATCAAAATATTTTAATATGTACTCTAGCCAGCTCTATAGACTACCTAAAACTATTCTAACGTGTTACTTCTGACTTTGAATTGTAAAAAATATTATAGTTAAATTGAATTTAATTTAAAAAATCTGGCCAAGTGCGAGTCGGACTCGCGAACGAAGAGTTCCATCCGTACCATCACTACATAGTAAGACAAGGTCGCTTCCCGCTGTCTGTCCCTATGTATGCTTAGATCTTTAAAACTACGCTACGGATTTTGATGCGGTTTTTTTAATAGATTGGGTATGGAACCCTAGGAACGTAATCTTTAATAAATGTGTTTTTTAATAAAAGTTTAATTTCAAACAAACAAACAAACAAACAAACAAACAGAATTTGTTAAAAATATAGAAATGTCTATTTTTCTTATTGTCAGTCGCTCAAACTTTAATCAAATTAAAATCTTGAAACGGTTTTAATAATTCGAATTTGGAATGTCACTTTGTAATATTTTAAAATTAAATTGAGTTTTTTGATTGACGTATTACATAAAAACGCAATGGTCGAAATTCAAACGTAATTCAATTTCAAAACGAAACTTGATATTGTCCAAACTTTTAAAATATTACTTCTTAAATACTGCAAAGGTTTTTAACCTGTATATTTTGACTGTGTATTAATTTTCAATTTATTTAAATAATACCCATTGAAGAGAAAAAGTGTTTTAATGAATATGCACATTTTAGTATCGTGTATTTTGACAATGATATCTGTCATTTTTGGCAATGCAATATCTGTTTTTTAGACATTGAATGTTTTATTTCGTTTATGATATTTGTGTGGTTATGCCAAATACATAGTAGCGTGCGGAAACTAATTTTTCATTGATTTTATATATGCATTATAAAATATTTTAAAAAATATTAACATTCCTATTCTCTTTCTGTATATAAACTATAAATGTGTCAAATTTCATACTCCTCTGGCTGCATTATTCTATCAAAAAGACGTACAAACATTTCCCTTCACGTAATAGGGCAAATTCTACATAATGTAATAAGCATTAAATAATCAATGACAAAATTAGTGCAAATCCTTTAGGATGGTCTATTACTATACTATATAGATCCACCAATTCGCACTTGGCCAGCGCGATGGACTATGGCCTAAAACTCTCTCATTCCGAGAGAAGACCCAGGAAGATCAAGGTGCCCAGCAGTGGGACAATAATGGGTTGACGATATATATTCTATTATTTGAAAAGGTGGTAGAACCCAGTGTGTTTCAACTCTGCTTAATAATCGATTAATCTAATATCAACATTGTTAAGCACTACTGTGTACGTACTAGTTTGTAGATAAAGTCTGTCTTGTCCCTGTATTACCAGGACCAGAATAGGGTTACGGTATCCCCTGCCTGTCGTAAGAGGCGACCAAAAGCTGCGTCCGGGGTTGCGGGCGGGTAGAGTGGAAGCTCAAAGCGTCCGGCCAAGTGACCCCGGGAAGGGCCGCGGCATATGTGGTCGAATGCCACCGTAAAGACCAGAAGTGTGGTGAGCGTCTACGCCCACTAGGGAAGAGCCTGAAAGGTGCATCGTGCTCGGAGGACTCTGACTGTGTTCCGTTGGAGATCCCGGAATCCTCTACGTAGCGCTGAGGACGGCTGCCTTTAGTGCGGTAAGAATTCCTCATAATCCGCGTCGCTTCCATGGCATACCCAATGACTTTTGAAGGTTTCCCCCTCGTAAACAAAAAAACGGTAAAGTCTGTCTGTCACTTAGCATCAAACGAATGTACTTCCATATAAAAAGTACATAATATCCCCGTAAGAAATGACACGAAAATAACATTAAGCATTAACCACAGAACCGCAGTTACGTGTAAAATTAGAGTACCGTCCAATCGGCCGGAACCGGACGCGTACCGCACGTGCCGTTGCGTCACGGCGTGACGTAACGTTACACTTTGCTGATTTTCACATGTAATATGTTAGGCGTTGGACACACTGTGTTGAGAATAGTAAGAGTCTAATGATTGAATTGATTGATGATTGTCTCTGAGTCTAGGGTCCGGTTCGAAATTACAGACGTGCACTGATTTATCTTACTGTAATTGGTAATGTTTTAGAGCGTGTGTACGTTTGTATGTATGTCCTACACTTTGGTATGCGCTACAGCCCAAACGCTTGATGGATTGTGACATAAAACATATCATTTGATATTACATTTCATTCGAATTAGTTGTCAGAGTTACATAAACTTAATCTGGGGGCACGGCAGTACCCCTGCCAAGTCCAGCAAAAAAGCGGCATGGCCGTACTATTCTCGAAGCAATTTTGGGCCATTTTTTATTATCACTTCAATATAGGTATCAATGAAAGTTAGTAAATAAGAACAGTACAAAAATATGACACATTTATGGTGACACAATAGATACAAACTAATTTAATGAATAAGTTAAGTATTATAAAAATATTTTAACAATATTACTCGTTTTAAAATAATGCAATTTAATTATCACTGCCGTCTCACTAACGTGAAAAAAAAAGTCGGACAAAACCTGAGATTTTTTAAAAGTTCTCAGAGGTGTGAAGTTCACCAATTCGCACTTGGCCAATCCGGTGGACCCTTACTCTAAGAGGAGACCCGTGCCTAGCTGGGGGATGCGGGTGACCCATTGATTATGATGAGAACAGCAAATTTAAAAACGTTTAATGCTTAGCTAGTTGCAGTTCTTTTACGCATTTATTTATTTTCATGTAGTTCTAGTTGTGAAAGAGAAAGAAAGTGAAAGAGAAAAGAGAAGAAAAAGAGAAGAAGAAGATGAAAATAGCTGACGTGCATGCAACCGACCTGATAATAAGTGGCCACTGCCTCCCACGGGCGGATCAACCCCAGATAAGATTAAAATCTTAGTTGAAAAATACAAGTATTAATTACGCAATTACAAAACTAAATTAAAAATCAGGTCTAGCCAGTAACTTTTGACTATTACACATCATGGCGGTAGACCATAACAAAGCCTATTGTGACCAGATCCGGCTCATAATCCCCTAAACTCTTTGTCACGTATCGTGACAAGAAACTAGTTACGCCACACCTAATGTAATCTGCATAAAGACATTTGTGCATTCACTAAGGCGTTAGGAACGTAATTGTATTCTATGTGTGAACAGCGTTTCTGTTGATCGCAATCGATCAACGTTAAGCAATGCTGGGTGCGGTCGAAAGTTCGATGGGTGAGTGTTAGTGGCAAAAGAGAGCTCGATTAGATGTAAGTTGTCAACATTGGGTAAGAAATGATTGTGAATGAAAATAAATAAAGTCTATGGAGGCACTTAAAGATGCATTGTCACTCCTGAGGACAGAGACGCTCTCTCCATACATATGTAAATCAGCAGGCTCTTTCATCAAAACGTAACAGCTATTTCACGTCAGAAAAACTTTTCTGTGGATCCGTCTAGATCGAACAATTCTAGTTCTAATTATTATATGCCCGCTTGCGGCCGGAATGTAGAGGAATATCTATGACTGTTCTGTACATATATCGAGCTATCTATTTACATTCCATAATAAATGAGTTTGATTTGATTTGATTTGAAAATATATGTTCAGAAATACAGCCTGAACAAACCCTTACAAAACAGCTTTGAAAAAGTATTTGTGGTTTCCGCTCTTTATGATTTCGAGAAATGTTTGAGTCTTTTGTTAAAGATTAATGTACCGTGGAATTACTTGTGCCTGAGGACAAAAAGATAATTTGTTGTCTAATATGTTCAACTCTTAGAGACTGAATTAGACAATTAAAGCTTAACCAGCTGGTTTAATAGTTTAATTTAGAAGTCGGCAATGTGTTGTGAGGCTTTAAAATTTATAGATATTTGAAATAATGCTCAGGCTGATAATTATTTCAGGCTTATTTTTAACTAGTTGACCCCGGCAGCTTCGCCCACGTTAAAAAAATCGATGTATCGAATGTCCCGTGGGTATAAGATATTTTCCCATACTAAAAAGTAGCCTATATGTTAATCCAGAGTATCAGCTAACTTCCTACTAAATTTAATGAAAATCGCCCCAGCCGTTTAGACGTGAAGAAGTAACAAACATACACACTCACAAACTTTTGCCTCTATAATATTAGTATGAAGTATGATATTAGAATGATAGTATAGTTTAGTATGAAGTATGAATATGATGTATATCTTTTTACAGTTTTATAACTTTAATAATCTTAGACATGACTGTACCGATTTTGATTGGACATTTTTAATTCAAAAAGTTCCGATTTTTATTTCAAAAATCTGAAACTTTAATAATTGCAACATAATGAAAAAATCAGGACATTGTTTTCCGTAAAATACCCAAATATTAAAAAAAACATAATACAGTGAAGCAAACTACTTTTATCCATCATCATTATTCTATGCAGTTTCTTCAGTGAGAAAACTGTTTTCCTTCGTATATCGATTACAATTGATTTAGAGTTGCATCGTAGATTAGATACAATAATTTTAAGTAATGATTTTTATATGAGGTGACCATCATAGTCCTCGGGAGTAGCAACGCATCTGAGATTGACTTCATATGGAACCCATGTTCTGTATGAAGTTGGTTACAGATGTCCATGGGCGGTAATGGCCAGTTACTATAAAGTGGACTGCATGCTCGTTTGCTACTTAAGTTAGATAAAAAAAAAATCTCTTTGTACATAATAACACTAGTAGATATTATTTAAAAGATAATTTTTCAAATAGCTTTTTTTGAATCTGGTGTAAAGTTGCATTCTCCGAGTACAACAAGTTTGCTTTCCTGTTTTGTTATGTAGGTCAAAGTCTTCAAAAGCAGATACGTGGAAAATGAACAATAACTTTTGACGGGCAATTAATCATCTTTAGTTAAAATTCATGGTCTTTAATCTGTTCAAAATTTCAAAGAAAACAATATTCCAAAAGGCCTAAGCCTCGAGTTTACTCTATGCACAAAACTAACGACAAAAATAACCTTAATGCGTTGTTTAAATGTATGTTTGAATGTCCATTTCTTTGACACGCTTTACAACTCAAACAGATTTAATGCATTAGGCTCTTTTTTATCTGACTGAAGTAGGAAACGAGCATGCAGTCCACCTGATGGTAAGTGGCCACTGCCGCCGATGGATAACTGTAATCAACTACATACAGAACATGGGTTCCATCTGAAGTCAACCACAGATGCGTTGCTACTCCCGAGGACTATGATGGTCGCCCCATGTGAAAGTGTGCCGGCAACCACACCCTTCTATCGAAACGCAAGAAATGCTTCACGCTAGAAATAGGTGTGGCGGTGGTACTTCTCCGATCGAACTAAACTGATTCTACCACCTTGAAACGTATGTGCTCTTTGTTGTTCACAAGTGGATGGAGAAGGAAGATTTATATGAAAGAATTAAGTCGTAGTATTGAATCGCGATTCTACAAAGCTTTGATTGACTTTAGATAGAACCCATATTGTATACGAAGTTGTTTACAGATATTCATGGGCGGCAGTGAACACTTACCTTTAGGTGGACTGCATGCTCGTTTGCTACTTCAATTAGATAAAAAAGGGTGTGGTTGCCGAGTCACTTTAATTTGAGACGACTACTTTAGCCCCTGTAAGTATAAACGCCATCCACGTCGTCCACCAATTCGCACCATCCACCAATTCGCACTGTCCACCAATTCGCACTAGGCCAGCGCGGTGGACTATGGCCAAAAACTCTCTCATTCAGAGAGAAGACCCGTGCCCAGCAGTGGGACAATAATGGGTTGACGACGAAGTATAAACGCATCTGTGATGACTTCATGTTGAAGCCCTATTATCTATAAAGTTGCTTGCAGATGTCCATGGGCGGCAGCGGCCACTTCCCATCCGGTGGACTACCCGTTAATTTCCTAAATTATTTTCTTATTAAAAAAACTACCTATAAGTATATGTTCTACTTCGGAATGCCTACAGAGCAATACAATTATATGACGAAAAGTGAAACTAATGACATACGTGCTTTAGTTTACTTATTCAAATTATTATAGTACGAGCTCTGGCTGTTTCCTTATTATATTCATCAGTTTTAAATAACAAAATATATTATCTCATCAATATAATATAAATATTAAAAAAAAATAAACTTTTATTTCAATGGACTGATAAGAAAAAATAACTTTATAGTAGTTAAAGCCATCATTTTGTTGCATGGTACAATTTTCTATCATATAAAAGCTTGTCGCGAGATTGTCCACTTAAGATTTACTCAAATCAAGGTCTGTAGTTTCGTGAATTATTCTCGCATGCATAAACATTATAAGTTAAATAAAAAAAAATAACGGCGAAATTTTTAGAGGATGTATATTTGTACTCTTTCAAGCAAAACTAATGGTCGATTTCGCTGAAATTTGACATACACTCTATTATTAAACAGAAGGAATTACGGTTGTACGCGCAGGAACAGGCGTTTGATAAATATTTATTAGAAGACTGGAGTTTTGCCAGGTACCTACCCCCAAAATAGTTTGATCAATTTCTTTATTTATTGGTTACGACTTTTCAAAAAATTCCTTGGAAAATATATTTCCATTTTTTTCATATCACTCTAATAAGTCTAATAATAAATCAATGCAAATAGGTTCAAATAGATTGTATATAAATATATTTAAATTTAAAAAAAACGTATACGAATTCGTTTACAATTTAATATTTTGTAGAAATAAACTTAGCGTAATATTTTGAAAGACATCCCGACATTCTAGTGTATGTTGTATAAATAACCTCCTCCTTTTTGGAAGTCGGTTAAAAAAAGAAATCTTGCAGTCGGATCTCGGACTATACGTCCAGTGTTTGTCGTGATGTCACCTTAGACAACACAGTTACAGCCATGTGTGAACATATGTGATCACAGTTATGTGTTATTTAATATGTAACCGTCTTTTGGCAATAGCTTAATGCCTTGAATTTACATTTATTAACGCAAAAAACCTATGTAGTTGTCTCATACTACACGTCCTTGAATACATTATTCTTGCAGTGTGTTTCTCTTCCCGAAATGTGTGAGGGACTTGAAACTTCTCATCAAATCATTATTGGCCCACAGCTGGGCACCGGTCTTCTCTTAGAATGAGAGAGTTAGGCCATAGTCCACCGCGCTGGCCGAGTGCTAATTGGTGGACAAGCTGAAGCTTAGATAAGCGGGTATGATGGTTTATTTTGGTCTAGGAGTGTTAGATTCGTCCCTGTAGCCTCGGGGTCAGAATAGGGCTACGGTATCCCCTGCCTGTCGTAAGAGGCGACTAAAAGGGGCTTCCGGGGTTGCAGACGGCTAGAGTGGGAGCTCGAACCGTTCGGTCAGGCAATCCCGGGAAGGACGGCGGAATGTGTGGTCGCATACCGTCGTAAAGACTAGACGGAGCGGTGGGCCCAGCCGCCCATCTGGGAGGAGCCCGATGGGGCAGCGCGCTCGGAGGATTCCGGTTGAAGTCGTTTCGAGATCCCGGAGTCCTCCTTTTCAGCGCCGAGGACGGCCACCGGGGGGGTTTTAGTGCGGTAAAAATCCCACATAACCCTGCGTCGCTCCCACGGCGTCGGGTACCTTTGGAAGGTTTCCCCCTCGAAAACAAAAAAAAAGGAGTGTTAGATTATTATGAAAAAGTTCCTTCTAGTCGATAACTCGTAAATAAAAAATGTCAGCGAATAAAAAAGATTGCCAAATCAACAAACTCTTTGATAACTATGTGTCAAAAAAATGACGCCTTCTGCCCCCCCCCAAATAAAATGAGTAAACTGCGTGAAACAAGCCACCGTCCATGTTTTGTGAAGTCTATTTGAAAACTGTGAGTTCATGGGAGTGATGAAATCTTTGACACATAAATTTATGTGGCATGTACACAACAATATGTGACCAAATGTGTGAGCAAAGTTCAAAGAAGTAATCACTTCTTTGAGCCGGCGCCAGACCGGCAATATGCTAATTCTTCTCGACAACCCATTATTGTCCCACTGCTGGGCACGGGTCTTCTCTCAGAATGAGAGAGTTATAGGCCATAGTCCACCGCGCTTGCCAAGTGCGAGTTGGTGGACTTCACACACCTCCGAGAACTTTTTTTTTTAAGAACTCTCGGGTGTGTAGGTTTCCTCACGATGTTTTCCTTCACCGAAAAGCAGTGATAATTAATTTCTAATACGCACATAAATCAGTGGTGCGGGCCTGGGTTTGAACCTCGGACCTCCCGATTGAGAGCGCAAGTTTCAACCATTAGGCTTTCACTGCTCTTAAGCTAATTCTTGAAGGAATAAAATGGTGGAATAAACGATGGAAAGGTTTCGTTGGAAACATCTTAGTCCCCGGGAGTAGCAATGCAAGTGATTGACTCCAGATAGAACCCTTGTTTTACATGAAGTTGCTTATAAATGTCCATTTCTAGCTGCCGCTAATGTCACCGCCATATTTCTAGCTTGAAGCATTTCTTGCGTTTCGATGGAAGGGTGTGGTTGCTGGCACACTTTCACATGACGCGACCATTATAGTCCTCGGGAGTAGCAACGCATCTGTAATTGACTCCAGATGTATGGAGTTGATTGCAGATGTCCATGGGCGGCAGTGACCATTTTCCATCAGGTGGACTGCATGCTCGTTTGCTACTTCAGAGAAAAAAAAACTGGCGTGATTAAGTAAGAAACGTCCGTCCCCTTAAATTTTAGGCACTTTATTATTAGTAAGATATAAGGTATATCTATAACTGTGAGTTTAGTAAGTAAACCTTAGCTGACTTAATCGTCGCGAATCCATAATCTACCTTTACTAAAAATCGATCAACACGCCTAAATATTTTTTACTTCAAAAAAATCTATGAATTTCAATCATTATGATCAATGTAACCAAATATTCCTTCAATAAGAATCAAAAAGATAAGCAGCTTAAAAGAAATTATGAGGATATCATCACACCATATAAAAAGTTGCGATTAATAGGAAGCGATACGAATTCACACGACATCATTTACGCTAATTAATATTCAATTAGGAAATTGATAAGATAACCGTTATCGATCGATGTATCACGGTATGTTTTTACGCGGGTTTTCGTGTTTTTCTTAAACGTTTACGCTAATAGTGTGTTTTTGCGGTAAATAAGGCCGCTCACAGAGTAACTTGTATTCGGTACAAAAAGATTTAAAGCTATGTTTGGTACAGTTAAAGCTCTTCATATTCCGGGATATAAAATTGTGACTATTTTCTTGTATTCGTGGCTAAGAATGTCTTTATTCGTGTATGTAGTCTGTACAAGTAAAGCAATGTCGCCCTTAGCGCGTCAGTAACGTGTCTTTTTTGGTACTGCTATTCATGGCCATTCTGGTTTTGTGATGTAAATGGAACATAACCTCCATAGCACATAGCACATAGGGGACCTTTAGTATAAACTTTTGTTAAAAAAAATCGTATTTAGTTCAAAATATGCTATCTTATGACATTTTTGCTAAAAAAAAACTATTTCCTTCAAAAATCACAATATTTTATTTCCCTCGTAGGCTTTAAAGAAATTTACGTCTTGCTTACTCAAATTGTTAGTCACATTATCTTATTAAAATAATAATCTTTTCAATTTACATTTTTTATATTTAGAATATATGAAAAAAAACAATGCTTTAAAGGATAGTTACTTAGTAGAACAAAGATCTATAACGACTCTTTACCCAATATTAAAAAAATTGAATATAAATAAGAAAAAAAGACAAACCCGCTGAGTTTCTTGCCGGATCTTCTCAGTTGAGGTCGTATTCCGATCCGGTGGTAGTGTAAGAAAAAAATGTAACTGACAATTTGTAAGTGCCCCCGCAGGCCTACACAAAATAAAGACATTTCATTTCATTTCATTACAAAGATTTCACTGATCCCTGAAACTTGGTTACCTAAATAAAAATATACCGATCTTCTGTTTAAAAGATCAGTGATCCCGTAATCTTTGGCACTCATATAAAAAATACCTTCTGCAGTTATACCGAACCGATGCCGTAAACATTTAATATGGGTGTAGCCTTATACCAAGTGTGCACTATAATGCGGAACGGTAATGTATCGTGCAATTTTATCGTGACTTCTGTACTCAATTATATACTTTACTTACACAAGTTATTAATATTCAAAATTATGTTCTTTATGAGTATTGAAAGTGATAGTGATATAAAATTTACTTTTTAAGTTAACTTTTTACGTGTTGATTTTATTTGATTTTTATGGGTAATAAATTGCAGTAGCAAAGTTATTTTACGTTCTTATCTCTCTTTATAACTTTCGATTTACGTAACTGATAAAAACGTAGGACGTTTTAGATCAAAGGGGTCGAATCTTTACGGAATAAATTGAATTGTACCGCCCAATTAACCTATATAGGTAGGTACATACGCGTCAACCCATTATCGTCACACTGGTGCACACGGGTCTTCTCTCAGAATGAGAAAGTTTAACCCATAGTCGAAAACGCTGGCCAAACGCGAATTGGTAAAGCGATTTGGCTATATAGGCTATAGCTATATAGGTACACATAGACATTATTATTAGCTGTAGCACTCAGTGGTAATATAAGGAATAATGATAATACATGTTGATGTTGTAATACTAGTCAAACAGTGTATATTAACAAAAATGAAGACGGGCTACCTGATGGAAAATAATCACCTATGGACATATGCAACACCTGAGAAGTCACCAAAGCATTGCCGATTGTGAAGACCACCTTTTTTACAAATGCTTTTATATTCTTTAATAGCTCAATCGATTAAAACTCATTTTCCATAATTATAATGAGCGTAATTTATACCTGAAAAAAAAATAATACACAGAAGAAACAATTCTTTTAAAAGCCTTGTTGTACATGAAAAACGTTAATAAAAATATAAATATCAAGTTTAGTTTTTATTTGAACTTCATAACGGTCGAGTTCCGAGCAGTATTATGTATGTCTGCCGTTTGCAGAAATACTTAGGAGTTATCTATTATACTTTCTAAATATTTTATATAAATATAAAATATAAATGTCCCTAGAATGCGGGGTCCCGCTCAGAAGACACACGAGGCAGCCACGGGAACGAAACGCGGGGCAGCTCCGGATCATCAAGGGAAGGGAGTCCAAGAGAGGTGCATGGCCTTGGCAGGTATGGGATTCATAGGGGTAATGGAGATTTTAATTTTTTAAATTCCCAAGCATACATAGGTACATCAATACAAAATTCGCATATATTAAGGTTACACGAACTTACAGCCTAATAGTGTTGTTATTAGGCAGAAAAATGTGTGGCCGTCGTGTGGCTGGAGTCCAACCACTAGGATCTACCACGGTCCCTGTAGTTCCGGGATCAGAATAGGGCTACGGTATCCTCTGCCTGTCGTAAGAGGCGACTAAAAGGGGCTTCCGGGGTTGCGGGCGGCTAGAGTGGGAGCTTGAACCGTCCAGCCAGGCGATCCCGGGAAAGACGGCGGCATGTGTGGACGCATATCGTCGTAAAGACTGAGACGGAGCGGTGGGCCCAGCCGCCCATCTGAGAGGAGCCCGATGGGGCAACGCGCTCAGAGGATTCCGGCTGCAGTCTTTTGGAGGTCCCGGAGTCCTCTTCACGGCGCCGAGGACGGCCAACGGGGGGGTTTTAGTGCTTTAAAAATCCCACATATCTCTGCGTCGATCCCACGGCGTCGGGTACCTTTTGAAGGTTTCCCCTCGAAAAAAAAAGGTACCTACATCAATACAAAATTCGCATTTATTAAGGATACACGAACTTGCAGTTTTTATTAGGCAGTAACACTGTTTTTATTAGACAGAAAAATGTGTTGCCGGGTTTTTTGAATTTATTTTTGCCGATATTATAATCAGGCTACTTAGAATGGTAATGTTAGTCCCTGCAAGTCACTTAGTTTATTTTCATGGTTCCAGGTCTCTCTCCAGCTGCTCCATCCGAACTATGGTCTGATCGGCCACTGGTGCGGCGGTGTTCTCATCCACCCACTATGGCTTCTCACCACAGCGCATTGTATCCATAAGTAATAAGTTTTATATTTTTTTATTGAATATGAAGGTATGAACTCGTTATGTATACCTATATTTTAAGTTTAAATAGAGCAAACAAACATATTTTATTTCAATATTCAAACAGGTAAAAGGTATTTTGTTTTGAATTGAATACGTACGTTATGTAAGCTATCAGGTATTTAATATTAAATACTCAATACGACATAAAGACATTTTAGTTCATGTTTTGGGCGCATAAGGAACGTTATTACTAAGACTCCGTTCTCCGTTTATCCGTCCGTCCGCCTGTCCGTCTGTTTGCCACCAGGCTGTATCTCATTAACCGCGATAAATAGACAGTTGAAATTTTCAGTGATGTTTTATTTCTGTTATATAAATATTTAAGGGGGGGTTTCAATACAAGAAATGTGATTGTTTGGCGTTATTTTATAGGTAATAGTAAGGAATCCTTTAATTGCACTTAGCCGCTTTTTTTAGTTTTTAATGTTACCTAAATGTATTTATTAGATGATGATGGAGTACACCAAAGAAATCTGAAATATGAATCACTTGTGTTCCATTACAGCGAGCTGTTCAACCTGCCGGTCCCAGCTCTGTGGACCGCAGTGCTGGGGGAGTGGGACCGCGCGGAGCAGAGGGGGGCCTACGTGCCCATAGAGAGGATCGTCACGCACCACCGTTTCCATAACTATCAGCATGATATAGGTTGGTGTCCCATTAATAATAATGTTGTATTGCATTTCGCCGTCACTAGTAATTATACTGGCGCCTAGAATGATAAGTCATATTAAGTTTAATGTTGGACAATGTCCAGTACAGTGCGTTAGTGACCTTAAATACATAAATAAATTAATGGGGTTTAACTGTAGTGAAAAGTAAAAATGATTACATAGTATGGTGGTCGATAGTATGATGATGACTTGTATGACTTTATTATATTCTGATTTTTATATATTTTTTTATTATAACACAAAAACTCCACAGACTGATCGTCCGTGCCTTTTGTCACAATAGTTCTTCTTTTTTTCAACATAATCTTTATTTCTTAGCTCCACGTTAGGCCATCGCTGTCACCATCACACTGTTGTGTGCGGTGGTGACAACGTTGGATTTTTATGTATTTGTTCCTGCAAGTTTTAGAGTGTAAGTTTATAATGTGGGAGTAGCACACGAGCTAGCATTCAACCTGATAGTAATTAGCTACTACCGCTTATGGATATTTGTAATCAACTCCAGATAACATTAGTCTTACTTTAGATTGGCCAAAGATGCGTTGTTACCTCTAAAGACTCAGTGGCTCCGAATATGGAATACTGACATTATACGCCTATTTCTTACGCAACTGATGCATTTATTTTCCAGCTTTAATGAAAATGACGAGACCAGCCGACGTCACCACAGGGAGTCGAATCCGCACCATATGTCTACCTCCGTATGAACCGCCTATAGCAAACTTTAACACTGAGAGGAGCACATCATTTTACGTAAGATCTGAAGTGAACGTAGATACTGCTAAAAAGAAACCAAAACCACCTAAGCCAAATCCAGACACGGCTATGAAGTATTTAGAAAAACTAAACAATCTAACTAAAAGTATGCCTGGCTATTCAAATAAGAAACACAAAAATATGAGATATAATATAAGAGTATCTAACGATTCGAATAAAGAGGCAGAAAGGAAATCCGACGAAGAAATCATACGAGTAGAGAGCGAGAAGAAGAATAGAGATATAGTATACGACAGTGCCACATTAGACAGTGTAGTTAAACTAATTAAGACTAGGATGGTAAGAGATAAGCATAAAGTAAATAGCAACGAGAGAAGTGATAAGAAATTGATGTTCGGTGAAGAAATAGATCCTTTTATAGATGATAATAACGGGATAGACTTTAAAGATGAGTGTTATACCACTGGGTGGGGAAGAGAACAGACTAATGGGACCCTTACTGATGTGTTGTTAGAAGCTGAAGTTCCAATATTACCTCTACAGCTTTGTAGAGATAGATATTCACTTACGTTACCATTGAATGATGGACATTTATGTGCCGGAAGTACGGATGGGAGCACTGGAGCTTGTGTAGTAAGTATGATATGAAATAAGACTATTGCTGGTGTGCTGTACAGGGTGATACTTTAAGCGTGCGTAGATAGTGAAATACAAAACCACTTGGAATAGCGGAATAAGTATAGAGGGATCAATTTTGACAAATATCGACTGCAGCAACGCTGAATGCTGAATTAGATTAAAAAATTCTTGTCAGTAATCTAACTATTTTATTTTGAAAAACAAGAACATATTATTCTGTATAATTCTGCAATCGATTATTTTTGTTTTAAACTTAGCCATTCACACACAATTTAAAGATATAATTTCTCAATACGTATTTGTATATCAAAGATGAATCTTCTGATTCATATAGCTTATTAAAATATTCTCATTTTAATCGAGTAGGTGGTCACCGTGTGTTAATATCTCAATCAATTCAGTACGACCTACCTCAAGGCAAAAAATAATTCCGATGTGTACACGGTCATCAACTGATAAGACCATCCTGATGTACCATTATTCAAAGTCTATCAATCTTCTGGACTTTCCATCTTTGGAATGTAGAATAAGTTCATATCTCGATTCCTTATCTAAGATCAGACATACTGTCTCTATTAAGACGATGTACGGCAAGATTTTGATTCGACTATTTTAATTGTCATATCCGTATAGTTTGTTTTTTCCTCTAATCGATAGACCACCGATAATATTCCGTGAATCAGCGCTTTGGATGAATTCATTAGGGTTCCGTACACGGACATTAAAAACGAGACCATATCACTAAGACTCCGTTGTCCATCTGTTTGTAGACAGGGTGTATTTCATGAACTGTGATAGGTAGATTCTTAAAATTTTCTCAGATGATATATTTCTTTTGCCATTATAACAATAGGTACTAAAAACAAAATAAAATGAATATTTAAAGACGCTCCATACAAAAACGTGATTTTTTGCTCGATTTTAATAAAGATAGACGTTTAAAATATTCCTAAAATATTTGGTTATATATTTACTCCATACGTGCTTCCATACAACATATATGATTTTACTGCCGTTTATATAGATAGGTACGGAACCCTTTGTGCACTAATCTAATTCGCACTTGGGCGGTCTTATTTTTTTAATCAAGCTCCATAGAAAGTCCTTGGAAAGTAAAGAGATTAACACATGTGATTAAGGCCATTGATACTGTTGTTTGGTATGCCAATGATGATTTTATATTTGTTTTTGAAACAAGATTTTTAGTTCACAAATTCACTGCATTTTTTGAAGTAGCAAACGAGCATGCAGTCCACCTGATGGTAAGTGGTCACTGCCGCTTATGGACCTCTGTAATCAACTTCATACAGAACATAGGGCCTATCTGAAGTCAATCACAGATGCGTTGCTACTCCCGAGGACTATGATGGTCGTCTCGTATAAAAGTGTGCCGGCAGCCACACCCTTCCATCGAAACGCAAGAAATGCTGCACGCTAGAAATAGGTGTGGCGGTGGTACTTCTTCAGTCGAACTACACTGGTTCTACCACATTCAATATTCATACCAATATTAAATATTTTTTCATTATATAGACTTTTTTTTATTCTTTATTGTATTAGCTTAATCACAAAGTGATTATGTCGCTCCATAACTAAACAATTGACATAAATCATATAGGTACACAATCTTATATGTTGTTATACATGTACACACCCACACAGCACATACAAAAGTACCCACTGACAGAATCGATAAGTTGTGTAATTGGATTAGCAATTTAATATTTGTGGATTGAGGACTGTTATATACACTTCTTATAAACTTTTCAAATACAGCAAAACAATTGAACATATTATACTAATGTAACAATAAGTTATATAATATTATAAATGTTTTTATATTTTAATGTGCTTACTTAAATTATCTTTTTTGTTATTATGACTTTCACATTAATTTTTATTCAAATTTTAAGTAATAAGTAACAATTAGTCGATCTCTCTTTTTCTTTTAATGTTTTTTGCGCTTTGTGCCTGCACCTACTTGTACTTATTTAAATTACTCAATACATTTTATTTATTTTAGTTATAGAATTAATAGCTTTCTTAAATGTTGTGTAATCACAGTAATAGGATAAACATTCGTCATTTAAATTTTGTGTAAAACTTAAACTCTCTGTATGACGTAAACCATCTTACCATATTACCATATTTTTAAGGAGGTAGAACCAGTGTAGTTCGACCGGGGAAGTAACACCGTCACATCTATTTCTAGCGTGAAGCATTTTTTGCGTTTCGATAGAAGGGTGTGGTTGCCGGCTCAAAATCTGTGATTGACTTCAGATGGAACCCATGTTCTGTATGTAGTTGATTACAGATGTCCACGGGCGGCAGTGGCCACTTACCATCAGGTGGACTGCATGCTCGTTTACTACTTCAGTCAGATAAAAAATATAAGATTGACATAATGGCCACATTAATTTAATTGACCATGTGCAAGGATTTCCGGATTTGAGAACCAGAAAACATTTTATGAATTTAAATTTTATTCTGAGTCTAGGTGCTTATGTAATTATGATGAACATATAGAATTCCTATGTGCCGTCATAATTAATTAATGAAGAATAGATCTAAATTTCGGTTTTGTTAAATAAATATTATGATTATTAGAGATGCACCGAATAGTCACAGAATTACCGAATACTGTCCAGTTTAACTTTTACCGAACCGGATATTTCGCCGAATTATTCTTTTTACCTTTTCTTATTATGAAGCAACTGCGAAACTGTGTTCATAATAAACCTAAATGTTGATTTGAGGTCTACAAAATAAATGTTGATGTGGAGTTAAAAAAAGGATAATTTGATAGAGGTTTCAAAAATGTTAATGTGAAGTTTAATTGCTTTATATTATCGGCTTTATTCAAAACACTTTTATAAAATTTCTTTGACATATACCATAAATTTTACGTAGAAAGGTTTATCTTTTTGTTATATACCGTACCCTGTAGCCAAGAAAATAGGAAAAACTCGAACCGAATACAAATAGTTTAAAGATGCCGAATACACCGAACACCATCTGTAAGCAACTTCATATACAATATACGTTCTATCTGAAGTCGAACACAGATGCATGCATTGGGAAATTGCAAATTCTTTCAAAGATCATTTTCGAATCCAATCACCTCTTGGTCCCTCGCACGGTATGATTGATGCTGGGACCTCATGTTGCCGAAGGGACTCAATGACATACTACACTGCCCACCAAATTAAGACCGTTATTAAGAATATGAGTAGAGGTAAATCCCCCGGTCATGATGGTCTTAGCATCGAGCATTTTAAATATGCTGGGCCTCATCTGCCAAGAGTCCTCGCCCTGTTGTTTACTATGTGCATAAGGCACTCATATCTACCTGAAGATCTCATGAGGACGATCGTGGTGCCTATAGTGAAGAACAGGACCGGTGACATATCGGATAAGGGAAACTACCGCCCAATTTCTTTGGCTACGACTATGGCTAAGATATTGGATAGATTGCTTGACTCACAGCTAGCTAAATATATTAATTTAAGCGACGCACAATTTGGTTTTCAACCAAAACTCTCAACCGAAAGTGCAATTGTGAGTCTCAAGCACACTGTTCAATATTACACAAGCCGTAAAACGTCGGTGCATGCTTGTTTTTTGGACCTCTCTAGGGCCTTTGATCTCGTCTCGTATGATGTACTATGGCAGAAAGTGCGTGATAGAGGTGTGCCAGGAGAGATTTTGAAGGTTTTGCAGTACTGGTATCGAATGCAAACCAACTATGTTAAGTGGGAAAATACACTCTCTGAGTCCTTCAGACTAGAGTGCGGAGTTCGGCAGGGTGGTCAAACGTCTCCCAGACTCTTTAATCTATATATAGACGATCTTTTGGTTGAGCTCAGTAGCATGCGTGTAGGATGTAGTGTCGGAGGAATCAACGTCAATAATATAAGTTACGCTGATGACATGGTGCTACTGGGGCCGACTGTTGCTTCCGTGCAAGAGATGTTGGGAGTCTGTGAGGCATTTGCAAAAAGGCATGGGCTTGTGTATAATGTCCAAAAATGCGAACATGTGGTCTTTCGGGCCATCGGTGGGAGGAATGATCAATATGAACCCCACATCTCCTTAAACGGAATAACAGTGCGCAGGGTGAATCAATTTAAGTACCTTGGTCATTTTCTTACCGATGACCTGAAGGACAACATGGATATTGAGAGGGAGCGCAGGGCACTTGCCGTCAGGGGAAACATGTTGGCTCGTAGATTTTCCCGATGTTCTAAACAAGTAAAAGTAACGCTTTTTAAAGCTTTCTGTCAGAGCTTTTACACCGGGAGTCTATGGGTCAACTACACCAAGAAGTCGATGGAGGCCCTGCGCATCCTATATAACAATATTTTTAGAATGGTGTTGGGACTGCCCCGGTTCTGCAGTGCCTCTGAAATGTTCGCGCAGAACTATACAGACGGTTTTCACGCTATAATGCGCAAAAAAACCGCGGCATTGATGAGGGCTGTACGGACTACTCGCAACACCATATTGAAGGAGGTCGAAAATTGCACCTCGCCTATGTGGCAGAACTTTATTAGAAGGGTCATAAGATAGGTCTGTGAGTGGCCCCACTTAAGATTAAAATTGAAATTTTATTGAAATTATTTATAAATTAATGATATTATGATATTATGTACTAACACTAGAATTAAGTCTCTACTAACACAATTTGGATCAGTGTTATCTTAATTTATTAAATAAATAATAATAATAATAATTGCTACTCCCGAACTAAGATGGTCGCCTCATACAAATGTGTGCCGGCAGCCACACCCTTCCATCGAAACGCAAGAAATGCTTCACGCTAGAAATAGGTGTGGCGGTGGTAGGTAGGTACTTCCCCGGTTGAACTACACTTGTTTTACCACCTATTTTATTTTCTAGGGTGACAGCGGTGGACCTCTTCAATGTCGCACCAGAGGTCGATGGGAGCTCCGAGGGCTGACCTCATTCGGGTCGGGCTGCGCCCGGCGTGGAGTTCCAGACGTTTATACCAATGTCGCTCATTATGTCTCCTGGATATACGCTCAGATTTATGCTACGTAGCAAAATATCTTAATTGAAAAACATATAAATATGTGATTTTACGCTTTACGCTTTCTACACTCATAGCCCTACACTAGGATTTTCTCCTGTGTCGTGTGTACCATACACACACACTATCGAATACAAACACTCAGACCTAGAACAGGAATCTAAACTCATCATTTAGATACCTGACTGGCCGGGAATCGAACCCGGGACCCATTGTGCGTCAGACCGGTATGGTAACCGCTCCGGACGCGGGTCATCAGAGATAAAATTGTTGTTAAAAATAACAAATATCTAAACGGTTTATGGATTCTATCAATTGCAACGGAATCCATATTTAATGTAACTGTGAAAAAAAATCAATTTATTTAATTGCTCTTTATGCAATGTAACAAAACTATTAATTAACTAAAGTATTTACGATTTTAATGATGAAAACAAAAAAGTACTTAAAAACAATATATTAAAATAGTTTTTGATTCCCATAACATGAATTGAATTATAAAAGTTGAATTGACTTTATACGACAAGTATTTTTAATTAAATATATTACGTATTGAGAACACTGTATTGAAGTGAGTGAAAAACCTGTAACATTATTCGTTTAAAAAGTTACATAGTAAATAAGGAATTTCATTATAAATTTTATGATGTTCTTTACGCTGTATGATTTATATTTTATATTTTTACTCAATTTATGGCACGCCAAGATCATGAAATGTAAAACTATATCGGCTCATGTAAATCTATTTTATATCCTTTTCTTACAACTTCTTTAATTATTTATCAATAACCAAGTTTTAAACCGACATATTTTATGTATTATGTCTCTAATTTGTTTTGTCTACAACAATCAATTTATTTATACAAAGATTATTATATATTTAAGATTAGTAATATATTTGAAATGAAATGAAATGTCTTTATTTTGTATAGGCCTACGGGGGCACTTACAAACTGTCAGTTACTTTTTTTTTACACTACCACCGGATCGGAATACGACCTCAACTAAGAAGATCCGGCAAGAAACTCAGCGGGCTTGTCGTTTTTGTTATTTATATCCATTTCTTGTAAAATATTATTACAATCATGTTTTTTTACATGGTAATGAAAGTTAGCTCCAGTATTTATATAGTTAATGTCTGTAGATTAAAATAAAACTTCATAATGGGACTATACAACATCAGCTACAAGCAGAGCTACTTTGATATCGACACATATTGAACGCGTTAAATGCTTGCCGTCGCAGATAAAATATTCTCCTATATGTATTTATGTTTTTTTTTATCTGACTGAAGTAGCAAACGCATTCAGTCGACCTGGTGGTGACAACTGTCACTGCCGCCCATGGACATCTGTAACTTACTTCACATATAACCTGGATTCTATCTGAAGTCAATTAATTACAAATGCATTGCTACGAAGACTTAGTTGCTCGCCTCATATAAAAGTGTACCGGCAACCACAAGTAGGATGTTATAGGAAAATATAATTTTGTGTGCCACGACCCGTTCAATGTCTCTATGTAAATTAAGTTCGATTTGTAAGAAAAAATCGTTACAAAATCACAAAGATAGAAAAGATTTACGATGTTAACGAAATGCAATGAAAAATGAAATATTGCAACATTTTTGTTACCATTTTTTAAATAAAAAAATGTATAATATACAAAATATAATATACAGTTCTAAAAAATAATATTTTGTTATAAATGATAATATTACCGATTTAGTTATAAGTTAATTGATTACCAATTGTAAATATTATATCTAGTCTTAATTGTACTTTACAGAGATTATTTATATTTTATATGACTTAAGATAAATAAATAAATCAGTTTTGTTCCATAAAAAATGTATTATTAAAAATATTGTACACAATACACCTTCAGTCTATATTTACAACCTTATATAAATTAAATTAAAATTAACAATAATATCACATTTCTGGATTCTAACTAAAACTTATACATAAACATTACATTGGAAAGATTAGGATAGGAATTGTAGATTTGAGAACCTTTCCCTACTATCAATTTAATTACTAAAATACCTTATTTTTTATTTACAAGTTTCTTTTGGTAACAGAATCATTTTCAAGTCAACATTAAAAGAAGGATAACAAAGAAAATTTATATATAAATATATTTTTATATATAACGATGATTTCAAATATATAGATTTTCATAGAGGTATGTATGAAAATATTTTAGGACTCCTTGATTAGTATCAACTAATAGCTCGTCAACCCATTGTCCCAATGCTGGACACGGGTCTTCTCTCAGAATGAGAGAGTTTAGGCCATAGTCCACCGCGCTGGCAAAGTGCGAATTGGTGGACAATTAGCAATACAGGTGGACAATTAACTAATTAGCATGAGACTTTTATTAAATGTTCTTGCATTTCGAGGGCATTAATTATTTAAGTGAGTGATATTGCTTTACCCCCTTTCCTAAATTATCGAAATATTGTTCATAATTACGAAAGTAAAATGATTCACTTTATTGAAATCAGTTTTCTGGTAAGTTTTATACGTGATACATGAAGTAACCCAATACCTATGTCAGATTTAATGACATGCAACTCAACCCGTAGGCCTCGTCGTCTGAATACCCCCGTGATTTCCTCAGTCGTTCCAAAAGTGTCAATTTTAAATGGTTGAGTACCTACCCCGTATGATCATCCCATTTTTTTTTATATGAACCTGTTAATATATATTTTTTGAAGTCCCCTTTGATCACCCAGGTGATTTTCTCAGGTGATCAAAGGCCACCAATGACTCGCCTTTGATCACCAAAAGCTCCTGGCTCACCAAAGACGAATACACCGTTATCATCATAATTTACATAAATAGCTACAATGTATCTTATTTTCGATAGATTTAAATATTAATTCTATGTTCTTCTAAATTTACAATTGCCCTTAAGAAACAACACCCCTATCCTCAATATTGTTATAAATTGCCACTACGAGATTTCTTAAACTAATTGAGCAATATCATTTGAGATGAGTCTTGATAACAAGACTTCAATCTGGTTTTATTATTATTATATATATAAAATTTTACGTGCAATTTTCCTCTATTGTTTAACAAAAATGTTGAACGATCAGTAAATTTTTCCGATCTACTTATAATAAATAGTTCAAAGTATAAGCGTGATTTTAATATAATAGGAATATAACGATGCGATGGAATTCAAATCTAAAAAATATGACCACTACTACAGTAATGTTTTCCAACCATTGCAAATTAAGAAACACCATTTTCCGACCCAAGAGCAAAAGGTTAACTGTTTTGTATTGAACTAAACAATTTGGAATCTACAGTAATACTTTCAGGCATTGACATAGCTAAGGCAAGATAGCACCAACGTCTACATGAAGCACTTCCGATTCTAACGGATTTCGTCTTTCATCAATCAAGGTTCATTCATTAGCAAATCTGGGAGGTCTGTGTCTTCTTCTGTAATAGCTAGTAGGGAAACTGCTTCTTTCGCGAGATCGTCGTCATCTTTGAAGCCGCTATTATCTGATACGTTCAAGATAACACTGCTCCGTCTTCGTTCAGTGCTTTTCCTCCTGACCTTCGGCTGTTGCTGGGGTTGAATGAGCTTGTACTTGGGCTTCCAAATGCGATGGAACCCCTGGATCCCGAGGAACATGCCGATGAGGAAGAGCAGAACTTCTACAGTGATGACCAAGGGAGGAGCGATGACGAGTCGGAGACGAAGTAAGGTTATCACTTCTGGTGGCGCTTCTTCGCAGTGCTAAAATGTAACGTAAAAATATTTAGGTCACAGTTCAAATAAAATAATTTGACACAACTATAAATGAAGTAACGCCGACAGGTTTATCGGTCTAATATCAGCAGTGTTAGGTGCTCTGTTCTGTTCTGAAGGGTGTGGTAAGGAAGACATACTTAACGGAGGCGTTGCAACTTAGTCCTTAAGGATAACAACGTATTTGTGGTCAATCTGAGGTAGCTTTTTTTCTTATAAGTAGCAAACGAGCATGCAGTCCACCTGATGGTAAGTGGTCAAATAGAACATCGCGTTTCTATTCCCGAGGACTAGGATGGTCGCCTCATATAAAAGTGAGCCGACAACCACACCCTTCGATCGAAACGCAAGGAATGCTTCACGTTGAAAATAGGTGTGGCGGTGGTACCTCTCCGGTCGAACTACACTGGTTCTACCACCTTTAGCATTGCATACAGCATCCAGTTGCAGGCGGCAGTTGCCATTTACTTTGAGGTGCACTGGATCCTCGTTTTGAAAGAAGAAGGAAAGAAATCGTATTTATTCACGATGAATGATACACAATAAACTTAGAAAACGAAACATAAAAATAAGCTAAGTAATAACAACAAGAACAGGGTAACAATACAGTTTAGTGTTCAAGTAACTCTTGCTGTGACATAATAGCATCGTGAAATGGAGTTGATACTTATATATTACGAGAAACAGAGGTGACCAGAAAATTTTCAAACTTTGTAATATGCTTCATAATCCCTTACCAGAGATAGCCATAGGAAGGGCAGCACTTTGTCCTTCAGTGGTTGGGTGATGGTGTTCCCGGGAGACATCCTGACCGCTACGTTTACTTGGATGTTGATGGAGAGGGCCAGTGGAACTCCGATAGTCTGTAACATACAGTTTAAATCATTATTTTTATCGATGGAGAGAGCTAGTGGCACTCGGATCGTCTGTAACATACAGTTTAAATCATTATTTTTATCGATGGAGAGAGCTAGTGGCATTCCGATCGTCTGTAATATAAAGAGATTATTTTCCTTCTGAGCTAACAAATGAGCAATCAGTCCACCTGATGGTAAGTGGTTATTGCACCCATGGACATTTGGTATCTATCAGAAGTCAATCACGGATGCGTTGCTAGGTACTCCTGAAGATGATCGCTTCATATAAAAGTAAGCCGATTTTCCAAAACTTATTTAGTACACACTTATTTTAGTGGTGAAGCTGTTCTTGCTTTTTGATGGAAGAGTGTGGTTGCTGGCTTATTTTCAGAGTACGACGCATTTGTTATAGAATTTAGATGCTGTTAAAATATCATGGTCGTCATGTCCACTTACGACCAGTGCCCTTAGTACGACTTTATTATGCTCTATAAGCTTCTTTTTTCGCTCATAATTTTAAAGTACATTGATAAGTACATAAGATCACAGATCTATCCAAGGTCGACGACATTTAGTTCAAACAGAAAATTAAGTAAAGTATCAATCTTATTTTCCCGGAGGAGCAACGCATCTGTGATTGACTTCAAATGAAATCCATGTTCTACATGAAGTTTACAGATGTCCATGAGCGACAGTGACCACTCACCACCAGGTGAACTGCAAGCTCGTTTGCTATTTCAAACTTTAAAAAAAGTAATAAAGTTGTCTCATATCGGGAGTTTCCCGGTTACATAGGTTTTATTGATACAATAAAATCTCTGAATGACCATATGCCACCAACATGTAGTTAAAGCATATTAAAAAGACATATTATTTGATCTTCACACTGCGTTTAAAATAAAATGAATGAGTTGCTAATTGGCAAACAACATTGGACTAAGTGTTAACACTTTGCTATTAATAACCTGTAAATTAACATTACCATAAAAACAGGCTATGCACGAGTCAAGGTTTATACAAAGGGTTCCGCTACGCTAAGTTCGCCAAAACTGCGGAAAACGTGTTTTTCGCATGGGGGTCTACGTTTTACAATTTAAACTCCATCTTATGTTTAGTATCATACTTAATATTATATGGATTAATGGATTAACATATAGGCTACTTTTTACTGAAGGAAAATATCTTACTCCCACGGGACAATCGATACATCGATTTTTTAACGTGGGCAAATCTGCGGGGTTTAGCTAGTTCGTTATTAAAGGAACTACATAACTACTTTGTGAAAATGGATTTGTATTATACGATATGTTTTAAAAGAGAATCCGAACCAAATGTCGATAATGCCGACATCTTTTATAGGGACCATGACTGAGAAGGAATCAAATGTTTATGTGGTTTCACAGGTGGTACAATAGTGTAGTTCGCTTGGAGGGTTTCTTTGGAAAGGTGTGGCAACCTGCTCGCTTTTATATGAGGCAACCATCTTATTCCTCAGTACAGACTATATACAAACTCCGATTCTCTATTATGTTGCTTACAGAAGTCCGTGGGCGGCAGTAACCGCTTACTATCAGATGGACTGCATGCTCGTTAACCATTTCAATCTGTTACAAAACACAGTATAATTCAAAAACGAGTGGAAGTCGGTTAAAAGAAACGTCGCCGGTGCTTTGCAGGAAAGTTAACTCACATATTTTCAAAATGTTATATTCGGGCTTTTCAACTGTTGATTACAGTTGTACAAACCTTTGAAAATGTTTGCGTATTACATATTAGATTAGGTATTAGGTATTAGATATTATAAGATTAGATATGAGAAACAGCCTGTGACTAATCATCAAACAGCGAAGCCTTAATTTTATCGATACCATTTTGGTACAGAACCTTAAAGCTTTTACAATATAATATTCATATCAACTTAATGTTGGCTTTGAATAAGCCAGTTTGTTAACTTAAACTATTTGGCG
This sequence comes from Spicauda simplicius, assembly GCA_949699795.1. Classification (NCBI taxonomy): domain Eukaryota; kingdom Metazoa; phylum Arthropoda; class Insecta; order Lepidoptera; family Hesperiidae; genus Spicauda; species Spicauda simplicius. The sequence goes on from OX453067.1 coordinate 20,751,381, forward strand.
ATAACTGTCGCATTAATTAGATTAGACCGCATGGTAATCCAGTTAAAATACACGTTTTAAAATGATTTAATTAGCATAATTTTTGCGCAATGCTTTGACAGCGAATATAAACGTATCCTAATAGTTATAATTCCCATGGATTTAAGTAGTTTTTTTATGCAAATATGAATATTAAACATATGTCAAAATATATCACATCATATACATATCATGTCAAAAAGTTAACAAGAACATTGTGGAATTTGATTCCGGCATCACTTTTATTATTTATTTATTAATTATTTTATTTCATTTATTCATTACATTTTACGCCAAATAAACATTATAGATTATAATTATCTAATGCGCTTATTTAGCTACAAAGCGTTGGGATATGCTTGGCAGCCGTGCTACGGAATAGCGAGGGTACAGAATGAAACAAATCGAATGTATGATTTGAAGACAGGATACCGTTGAGCAAAGGCAGCGCACGAACGAAGGGCGACCACTTACCAATTACAATCTGCAGCCAATTATGTCAGTTCCATAACACCAGTATCTAGCGAAACTGTGTTCTTTTTTATCTGACTGAAGTAGCAAACGAGCATGCAGTGCACCTGTTAGTAAGTGGTCACTGTCGCCCATGGACATCTGTAATCAACTACATACAGAAATGCATGGGTTCCATCTGAAGTCAATCACAGATGTGTTGCTACTCCCGAGGAATATGATGGTCGCCTCATGTGAAAGTGAGCCGGCAAGCACAACCTTCTATCGAAACGTTAGAAATGCTTCTCGCTAGAAATAGGTATGGCGGTGGTACTTCCCCGGTCGAACTACACTGGTTCTACCACCTTTCAAAATATAATTCAAGCCATTCCAACTGATGTGAGAATGCATCACCACCATTGGCCGACCATACAACGGGTGTTCGACTTACTATTACTATGTGAGGTAGACGTGAATGTTCGTTAGGTACTTCAATTTGATATTAAAATAGATTCATTGAATATCTTATTTACGTAAAATAATTCAAATTATAAGCAATCACAATAAAACAAAGTACCTAACCTAGATGTAGTTCTCTAATCAGTGAGCCATGAGCTAGATATATTAATTGACTCTATAAATGATAAGCTAGATCTAAACAAGCTAGATTGTAAAGCTAGTGACTGTAAAATTATAATTTGTTTCTACCTAGACAAAGTTATTCTCGAGTCTCGAGAAAAAAGCCATATCGACAAAAAGCTGCTATAAAAACCGAATGTACTTCACGAAGAAGTCAATTTAGCTACTTATCTAAATCTTTAAATTAATTTGAGTTAGGCTCAGAATGACTGTATTCTTTTAGTTCAACTTATAAATACGTCTGATAATAGATTTCTTAATGTTAATGAACTTGATATATCTATAGGTAATCATAGGCTGTCATCGTAAATAAGCACTAATATGATGTTATCGTCGATTACTCAGTCACACACAGCACACTAACTAACAATATTTGAAAGATTTAAGAGAATCCATCATTCCATCAGCCTTTTAAGGTCCACTGCTGGACATATACCTCTCCTGAATTTTGCCACTCCAATTGGTCCTGTGCCCTCTTAATTCAACGGTTTTCCTCTATCTTCTTCAGGTCTACGGTACACCTGATGGGGTACCTGTGCTCCTTTTGCCTCAACGTGGTAGCTTTAAAAGAATGCTAGCAGATAATTCGGAAGGTATTCATTGGGGTAATATAGGGGATAAAGGTAGAAAACCAAAGCTAAAAAAGGGCACGGACGATCTGTCTGTGGAGGCGTAGCTGAAAAAAAAAACCAAAGCTCACCGGTTCCAAATCCACGTGAGAGAAGTGTTTCACAGGGTCCGGTTTCATGCCCTCAAAGTATGACTTCTGCACGGGATCCACATCTTGGTAGTGAGGCTTCGATAGCGCGATCGGGAACCCTGGAATCAAGGAAATATCCGTTAAGGTAATATTATAAACATTAATATTAAAAAGGCGAAAGTTTGTGAGTATGTATGTTTGTTAATTCTTCACGTATAAACGGCTGGAGCGATTTTCATTAAATTTGGTAGAGAGCTAGCTGTCACTATGTATTAACATATAGGCTACTTTTTACTGAGGGAAAATGTCTTATTCCCACGGGACAGGCGTAACATGGATTTTTTTAATGTGGGCGAAGCTGCGGGGTTCATTTAGTAAGAAATAATTTCTAATAACTTCTCTTATAATACGAGTAACTTTATTTTTATTCATAAGATTAAAGTTGTAAATGAGTATGCAGTCCACCTGATTAGTGGTCATCGCCGATCACAGAAAATTGTAAGCAACTTCATTCAGAACAGGGTTCTATCTGAAGTCAATCACAGATGCTTTGCTGCTCCCGAGAATTGACATGGTCGAGCCATCTAAGTTAGCCGGCAACCACACCCTTTTGCCAAAGCGCAAAAACCGTACCACGCTTGAAACAGGTACGGTGGTAGGACCTCTCTGATTGAACCATATAATCTACACTCTTGTAAATAATAATTCACCCAGCAAATAGGTATATACATTTTATAATTTCTTTCTTGTTTTGGCTGTAGCTAAAAGAGGATATTGTTTTCTGTCTTAACGTTTTTATAACGTTTCGAATATTTTATCATAGTGAAACAAAAAATGTGAGGAAATTAAAATTTATAATTCAGCGTTTTTTGTTATATCGTTATATAGTTTCTAATACTTTGATAGCTTTACAAGGTCCTTCATGTAAGGCTGAATTATAACCCCACATTTAATAATAGTCCCTAAGATAGGCTAAGATACATTCTTGAGCTACTTCTGATGATAAGATGCTGTGTCCTGTAAATGACCTAATTAAACTTGGTCAAAACAGCGTTATAATGGTGTCAAATCCAAAACATCGATCAAGTGTCACCTACCTTCAATTGGAAAGGCAAAAAATCACGGGGATATTATACTAGCCAAATGTTCATATTATTAACTAGCTGTGCCCGCGACTTCGTCCGCGTATTTAAAAAGTATTATTACACGACGATATTTAAAATTTAAAAAGTATTATTACACGCAACGGAAGCCCTCAAGGATGAATAATTTTCCCCGTTTTTTTCACAATTTCCATTATTTCTTCGCTCCTTATAGTTGCAGCGTGATGTTATATAGCCTAGCCTTCCTCGATAAATGGTCTATTCAATACAAAAAGAATTTTTAAATTCGAACCAGTAGTTCCTGAGATTAGCGCGTTCAAACAAACAAACAAACAAACAAACTCTTCAGCTTTATATAGATACTGTCTTTGTCACAAAGATCTAATTTATCTATATCTTGTATATGATCAGGGGTCATTGTCACGTCGTTCCGATTCAAATTAGAAACCATAATTCGTACAGCGTATGAAGTATGAGATTTAAGCGACAAAAATAAAGCACTAGATAATTTTCGCGGATTCGCCCGTTTTTGTAATGTCTACTTCGGTAATTGATTTCTTTCGTGTTAATATTGGTCTTAAACTATTTTGTCCCTGTAGTTCCGGGATCAGAATAGGGCTACGGTATCCCCTGCCTGTCTTAAGAGGCTAAAAGGGGCTTCCGGGGTTGTGGGCAGGAACTGTCCAGCCAAGCGGCCCCGGGAAGGACGGCGGCATGTGTGGTCGTTTGCCGAATGAGTCCTTCACGCAGTGCTGAGGACGGCCATGGAGGGGGGTTTTAGTGCGATAAGAATACCACATAACCCGCGTCGCTCCCACAACATCGGGTACCTTTTGAATGTTTTCCTCTCATAAACAAAAAAAAGTTCTGAAACTATGTGTCATATTTATGCGAAAAACTAACGTATTTTCTTGTGTGAAAGATTAACAAACACACAAACTGCCTCACAAACTTTGGTATACATAATATTAATAAGATTTTTTAATAAAAGCAACCGGCCAGCGACCTTAATATTATTTATAAGAGCAGGTTCCGGTTGTAGTCAAAAATTCCGAAGTTTGCCTTCTGATGAATACCTACCTACAGTTTCAATAAGGACTTTAATTGAAATTAGTGGACTACATTTCTCGCTCTGATATTAAGAAAACGTGCGAGAGGTAAATATACTAGAAATGTTTGATGGCAATCTTTAATTTATAAGTTAACTAGCTGAATCCCGCAGCTTTACCCGCGTTAAAAAATCAACGTGTCCCGTGGGAATAAAATATTTTCAAACAGTAAAAAGTAGTCTATATGTTAATCCAGAGTAGCAGCAAACTCAAATTCCATCAAAATCGCGCCAGTCGTTTAGACGTTAAGAAGTAACAAACCCACAAACTTTCGCCTTTATAATATTAGTATGATCATTTGTATATCTCACGTATTTATACTAAATTTATGCTGAACACCTGTTTTTTTTATCAAACTGGTTTAATTTACCAGGTGGTAGAACTAGAGTAGTTTGACCGGAGAAGGTATCATCACCACATGTATTTCTATTTCTAACGTAGGCGACCACCATAGTCCTGGGGAGTAGCAACGCATCTGTGATTGACGTCAGATAAAACCCATGTTCTGTATGAAGTTGATTACAGATATCAACGAGCGGCAATGACCACTTACTATCGGATGGACTGCATGCTCGTTTAGTATTTCAGTCGGTTAAGAAAAAATAAAATTTGTCTCCGTTTATTGAATGAAGGATGTTAAGATGTTTTAATGAAATGTTTGCATGGAGCTTAAGAGTGTTAAAAAGAGTGTAAAATAAAAAAAAGTGACTATTACCATAATAACAGTTGCCGACGTCAATGAAGCCGTCGGGAAGACAATTTTGAGTACAAGGGCAGGCGTACGGAGACGATCTGTTGAATGCTGATTCCTGCATTGTGTACCTGAAAGGAAAATAAATGTTGTTATTACTTTTATCAAACTAAACATTTGCATGTGTGTTTGCAAATCCTACTAGGAAGACTTAAGCCACTTTTCCGAGACCAATTTAGCTAGAATTTTGCATAGATGTTTAGTTAAGATGACAGGTCTAGATTGTCTTAGTGATGTTAGTCTAAATCTAATAAGTTGGACGCCCTAAGGTAGCGGACCTTTTTTATTTATTGACTCCATGATATAGGCGTCAAATAAAATGTTTTTTTCTGAAAAAAGGCGTTATAAAAGCTCTTTGAATATGCAAGTAAATGTCTTAAAGGGTTTAAATATACCATTCACATTTTTTCATTTAAAACCATATTTACTATACTTACACTTTTAAAAGTTTAAGTAGGTATGTCGTGGGTGCACACGTCAGGCATGTCTAGTTATAAAACAACCTTTAATCGGTTACCAGGTGGTAGAATTAACGACCCTGTAGTTCCGGGATCAGAATAGAGCTACGGCATCCCCTGCCTGTCGTAATACTAAAAGGGGCTTCCGGGGTTGCGGGCGGCTAGAGGGGAAGCTCGAACCGTTCCGGTGGAAGGGGTCAATGGCTCAATTTTATATGAGTCGACAATCTTAGACCTCGGCAGACGCATCGGTGATTGACTTCAGGTAGAACCCCTACTCTACATATATGAAATTGTTACGTGATGTTGCTATATGAAGTTGGTATTTGGGTAACTAAAAAGCGTTCCGTGAGTATTTGCGATATTGGAAATTTTAACAACTATTTTCTATTAAATAGTTATTCTTTTATTTAATAAATAACATAATGTCCATAAATCCAGACCGGAAAAATAAAACAACAGAGATGCTAAATTAAATAAAAAAGATTTACATAAAAGGACAATAAAACAAAACATTAAGATAAGAAGTGTTCTATTAATTTATTGTAATTTTGAGCTCTTTACTTTTATTCTCGCATTTTCCTCTTATAGATTATTTATCAATGAAATATCCAAACTATTCCTGGGTACCTCACAATTAAGAGGCTATCTTTGTTACGATCAAATCTTATTAAATAAATTTAAATTCGAACAGGTATTTTATACAAAGTAGGTGGAGTCTTTATCGAAATCCTCTTAAGTGTTAATAAAGTACTATAGCTACTTAGTAAGGTGACTCGTTGATAAAAAAAAGTACTTGATAACATAGTTTGATAAAAGAAGTAATCATTATTTTTTTACAATAATTTACGAGTTAGAATCAAACTTTTTTGGAAAATACATACATAACAATTGCAGAAAATTTATGTAAATCACAAATAGTGCTGTTTGGTGCGTAAGGATACAGTTAGTGTTGATTATTATAATTATGCAACCCAAAATAGTAAAACTAAATAGCCGTAGGGAAATATATTAATTTGAAGTTAGTGTTTGTCAACGGTTTCTACCCGCCACCGCAGTTTCCCCGTGACCACGATCCACGTAACTCAGTTAAAATACCGCCGAAAAAATACAAAAACATGAGTACCTACCCGTGGGTACCTACCCGTTAGTATAAAGTTACCCGGTAGTAACGTATCATGGGTATCTGTTATATATTAAAATGTATAAATTCCGCGGTAATAAGTGTTACAATATAAACAGGAAAGATAAATATATACCTATAAAAATTGAACCCGTGTTCTCCAGCCAATTCTTCGTAGAATCTAAAGGGATATATTCTGCAGGCTTGCTTCCTGAAGATTGGGAGTATTAAATTCTTATCCATATTTGGCGTAAGCATCAAACCCTCGTAGGAACCTTTAATTCTGTTGCAGAGCACACTGTAAAAAGAATATTTTAATTAAAACATGATTAATTATTTTTAACAAAGTGTAAAGACATTTTTTTATATAAAAACACCTGCGGTCTACCTGATTGTAAGTGGTTACTGCCGCCCATGGGCATCTGTAAGCAACTAAAAATAAAACAGGAGTTATAAGTATATGAAGTCAATTACAGATGCATTGCTATTCCCGAGGACTAAGATAAAATTGAGCCGGCACACAACCCCTTCCATCGAAACGCAAGAACTGCTTTGCAGATTTGTAGCATACTGCAAATAAATGTAGGGCTGGTACATCTCCAGTTTAACTACACTGGCACTTTCAGGCACATATCTTAAAAAAACACGCTTTCTACACTCATAGATAGCCCCTTAATACGATTTTCTCCTGTGTCGTGGGTACCATGGGCACACACAAGACGAATACATAAACACCTAGACCCATAACATACACCTATAGTCAACCTCCGGATATTGGCCGAGCGGTTATCATACCGGTCTGACGCGCAATGGGTCTCGGGTTCGATTCCCGGCCAAAGAGGTATCTGAATGATGAGTTCAGTTACCTGTTCTGGATCTGGGTTTGTGTAATTGTCCTGTGTGTGTCCGTGTTACCCACGACACAGGAGATAATCGTAGTGTGGGGCTATGAATGTAGAAAGTGTGTGTGTTTTTTAAGATATTTGCCTGATAGCGCCAGTATAGTTCGACCGGGGATGTACCATCGCTACACTTATTTCTAGCGTAAAACACTTCTTGCGTTTTGTTGGAAGGGTGTGGTTGCCGCCTCTCTTTCATATGAAGCAATCATCGTAGTCCTCCGGCTCCTTTGCTCCTTGAATTTCGTAATCTTTCCTCTTGTAGTCGGGAGGTAGAATACGGCTAGGGTATTCCTGCCGGACGCAATTAGCGACTAAAAGGCGGCCTCTAGGGTTGCGGGTGGCTAAGGTGGGAGGTCAAACCATCCAACAAGCAACCCCGAAGAGGACGGCGGTATGTATGGCTGTGTGAAGAAGGACAATAACATGTCTCCCAAGGGATGAACCCGTGAGTGGCACCGCGCTAGGGAACACTGGTGTGTTCCATTGGAGATCCCGAGGTTCCCTGCATGCATTGAGGAAGACCACCGAGGAGTTTTATTTTCGTAATCTTACCTGTTATTCATATCCCTGAAGCCTTGTTCCTCGATCCCGGGGACGTCGTTCCAGAGATTCAGAGCGTACTTCTTGCTAACGTTTCTCAGTTCAATCTCCGCTGTTGCTGTCTTCTTCGCGTAGAACTGGTTATAACAAGAATTTGCTTAGTTAGTATTTATAAAAACCGGCCAAGTAGGTACTAAACGCTCGCGCACTGTGTAACGTTCCATTATATTTATAGTTGGAAGAACCACGGTCACACCGTGAAACAGTTTTTGCGTTTCGATAGAAGGGTGTGGTTGCCGGCACACTTTTACATGAGGCGACCATCTTAGTCCTCAGGAGTAGCAACGCATCTATGTTTGACTTCACATAGAACCCTATGTTCTGCATGAAGTTGCTTAAAGATGTCCATGGGCGGTAGTGACCCCTTACCATCAGGTGGACTGCATGCTCGTTTGCTACTTCAATCTTATAAAAAATCTTTAATATATATAAATTACGTGTCACTTTATTTGTCCGCAATGGACTCTTAAACCTCTGAACCGATTATAATCAAATTTACACGACGTGTGCATTTTCATCCAACTTGAAAGATAGGATAGTTTATATCTTAATTTATAGGTTTAATTGCAAATATTTTTTTAGCTTCAGCTGTAAGCTTTATATAATCCTAATAATAGATGGCGGTGTAATGTTATCTGTTAACTTGAATGAGTAAGTAATGGCGCTTTGTTAAAATTACAACCGTTTCACATAAGCTATAATTTAATATCATGACCAAAAATAAGTATATGTTACTAACTTCGATCAGTAATATTGGTGATCAAAAGTTACTAAAGTACCTAATACATAGCCATCTCAGTATATTCTGCGTTGATACGCAACCTTACCGCCAAATAATGTATATGAGATATTAGATGGCGCTCTTTACGATACAGTCATCTACATGAACCGAATGTATTGATGGCGCTTTGTTAAAATTTCATATGAGCAAACGTTTCATATGACCGACAATTTAATATTATAACCAGATTTAACTATATCCTTATAAGTTACTAAAGTAATACAAAGCTATCTCAGTATATTCTGCGATGATACGCCACCCTACCGCCAAATCGAAATAATAATATGTCTGAGATATTAGATGGCGCTGTTTACGTTACGGTCATCTACATGAACCGAATGTATCGATAAATTAATACCGTTTCACTTAGTCAGTTTTTTTTTATTTTAATTTCGTATTTCCTTAGACTAAAATTGACAAATAATTTTAAAAGCAATTTAAGAGATAAAGGAAAAATATTTTATTATTAAATAAACCTACCCATACAATTTTAATTGATTACTGGCAACAATGCATATAATTATGACTAAAATATTATTGAGGCGTTCACCTGACATACATTTCCCTAAAAACAAGGTATTTTACACTTTGTTTTTAGGGAAATGTATGTATGTATAAGGGTATATGAATCGAACAGTTGACTCAATAATACATAAAGTTATTTTTTATTCATAGTTTACTGCAAACAATTTTTCTTTATTTATAGAAAACATTTATTTTGACGAAGTATTTTTGAACGCAAATTACATTTAAATTCGTACTGATGTGACCATTAGGTGGCGCTACCTAACCTATTTTGTTTTTGTTTGTCGATGTACATATTGTAGGAAAGACAAACTAACGTGATTTTTATGTTGTGGTGATCGCAATACAGTTAAATCTCAATATTCTTAGTTTTTCAATTTTTGGAGTTATCATAGACGGCTACGTGTTACTTCGACTGAAGTATAGTATAATAGTGAACAATAATTTAAGTTAGTATAGTGAACAATGAAACTATTCCTGCTTTTTAATTAATAGTGCTTCATTGTTCGACACTTCAATTTAAATAAATAAAGACAGGTTAACTAAAAATATTGTACACCGAGAAGTGCTGAATTAAATTGAATGTCAATTTTTTTTAATAAAACATTATAAATGTCATTGTTGAAAATTTAATAACATCTACCCTTCTTACCTTATTTATAAGTTTAAATGTTACATGTTGTCTACTTACAACTTTGTAGTATATTACGAAATATGAATAATACAATTTAAAATTTGTGTATGTAACATTTCTTTAACCACAGCAACGCGTGGCCGGGTCTGCTAGTATATTATAAAACGGAAAAAAATCACTTTTCTTTTACGGGAGGATGTAAATTTTATTCTGTTTTATTTTGATTTGCAGTTATAGCGACAACAGAACATGAACTGTGATGGTTCATTAGATACATCCTGGTGACAGACAGACGGACAGACGCTTAGACAAACAGTGGAGTCTTACTAATAGGGTTCCGTTTGTACTCTTTGGGTACGGAACCCTAAAAATATAAATTAAACTAATTGATTTACGTATGTTCATTAAGATTACAATATCTAATTAACTTAAGAATTAAGATTATAAAATCGTATATAAAGATAATAAATGAGCACTTATGAGTCTCAAAAAACATGTCCTCATGAATCTCATCTCAATAACTATCAATGTAATAATAAATTAAACAAATGTCCCCAAATACAAGAATGAAAGTAATAAAAAGATTATACCAATTTGTTTGATGACCATATTTTTTTGTCAATTATGCAAATGTTTTATCAATTTAGTCATTAGTAATTTAGTTTAGATCACTAGTATTTAGTGATTTAGTTCCAATGGGTTGCTGGTCAAACCTATGCGGATAGGTTAGCCAGTTTGGCCGGACGTTTGATTAAAAGGTCGGACATCCTGAATTGTCTTTGTATTAATATGACATACGACCAAAAATCTGAGTGTAACACCAGGCTTTTTGTTCATTTACAATATTTGTGACAGGTCAAAATGAAAAAAAAAAACCTTACAAAAGTCAGACAAGCCATATACCGTTTAATTTGACGAGCACGCATTTAAAAATGCCTTACTATGTCGGGCTTTTTTCGGACACCTGGCAACGCTATATTAATATGTACGCTATGTTTACCAGGTGGTAGAACCAGTATAATTCGACCGGGGTACCACCGTCACACCTATTTCTAGCGGAGAGCATCTCTTGCGTTTCGATGTAAGAGTGCGGTTGCCGGCATAATTTTGTGCGAGGCGACTATCTCAGACCTCGGAAATGGCATCCTTGATTGATTGCGGATGGAGCCTATGTTCTATGTGAAGTTGCTTACAGATGTCCATGGGCGATAGTAGCCACTTGCCATCAGGTGGACTGCATTCCCGTTTGCTATTTCTATTTAAAAACAGCGAGACTATTCCTACAATAAATGTTATATATGTTTATAATTTAGAAAAATATTGAGATGAATACTATATTAAAAGCAATTCGAAATAATATTGAGTAGGTAAATCCTTTCTATAATTAAGGTGTAAGACATATGTTTAAGGTTACATGGAAGGTCGAAAGCCTTTAAACAAGGATTGTATTTAATTTTTGAAGCATGCATCCATCATTATAATTTAATGAGTTTCAAATGTTACTATTGTGAAATATGTATTCGTTCTGTGGGATTCAAATTACCTTTTGTGTAATATTTTTATGATTGCAAAATTATGCCTTAATTAAATCCAACGAATGTTTTTATTATCCGTTTTTTTTCAAAGTACAGTTATATCTTGATATTGTAAGTGTGCCAACGAAAAAAAATACATTTTAGTTTATAATTCTTTGTTAGGGATTGAGTATGCAGTCCTCGTCAACCCATTATTGTCCCACTGCTGGGCACGGGTCTTCTTTTAAATCAAATCAATTTATTTGTGAATAAGGTAGCATAGGTACAGTTGGTATTCAAACATTTTTGTTTAATCGCTTATTCTGCCACTGAGTGGCTTACAAATATACATTAAAATAATTAAAGTTATAATTTTAATGGACAAATAATACTTTATATTAAATGTCACTTGATGTTGTGTCCACAGATTATTAAAGCTTCTCTCAGTATGAGAGAGTTAAAGCCATAGTCCACCGCGTTTGCCAAGTGCGAGTTGGTGGACTTCATACACATCCGAGAACTTTTTTTAAAGAACTCTCGGGTATGTAGGTTTCCTCACGATGTTTTCCTTCACCGAAAAGCAGTGATAATTATTTTATAATACGCACATGAATCAGTGGTGCGTGCCTTGAACCTCGGACCTCCCGAACGAGAGGGCTAGTTTCAACCACTAGGCTATCACTGCTCTTCGTATGCAGTATGCAGTCCACGTGATGGTAAGTGGTTACTATCCATGGACAGCTGTAAGTTCATATAGAGCATTGGTTCTATCTGATATCAGTTACGGACGCGTTGCTACCTCTGAGGACCAAGATGGTCGTTTCACATGAAAGTAAGCCAGCACCCCACACCCTCTTACGAATCTCTCTTAGAAATCGGTGTGGCGGTCAGTATGTGTGGTGTGGTATAAAGCTTTTTTCTGTAAAAAAAAACTTCAATCCTCATTTCCCACAATTGCTATTTTTGCGATTTAGAATGATTTCCTTTCCACTGACGATAAGTATTATTATATATTACCATATAAATTGTATATATATATTTTGCACGTTATTTATGAATATCTAACAATATGCGCATTATTAAAACCTAATTCATATGGTAAATAGAACTATTACTTAATATCAGTGTCACATAAAATTTCCTTTTCGCAATAACATGTATATCCGATCAGTGTTTAAGGACACAAATAATTACAACCTTAATAAGTTATATATAATCAAGGCAAAGACTTCCGACCACACTAGTGATGCAAAGAATGTTATTTGAACATTCGTGGATGCGAATGACAATATCCTTTACCGATTTTCATGGATGCGAATGGAAATGCTATTTTTTTCAGATTTAGAGTATTGGGCCGGAGGATATAGATTTGGTGACTTTTTTAATAAATTTTCGACCATTTTTTGCGACGCATTGCAATTCAATTCGAATTATTATTTCTACGTGAAACATTTTTTTGCGTTTCAGTGGAAGGGTGTGGTTGCCGGCATACTTTTATATCAGGCGACCATCCTAGTCCTCGGGAGTAGCAACGCTTCTGTGATTGACTTCAGATACAACCCATGTTCTGTATGAAGTTGATTACAGATGTCAATGGGCGGCATAGACCACTTATCATAAGTTGGACTGCATGCTTGTTTGCTACTTTAGTAAAAAAAAAACAGTTTTTAGTGTATTGGGCCGGAGGATATAGATTTGATGACGTTTTTCAATAGATTTGGCGACCTTTGTTGCAAAGCACTACAATTCATATTCGCAAAATATTCAAACAATTCCTGCAAATATCTAAAAACATGTGAATATTCGCGAATGCGAATAACCGTTACATCACTAAACCACAAGTACAGATTAATGTAGGTCGAAATATGAATTTGCATCAAATCGCCCATTAGGTTCATTTATTGACTCTAATTGAAAATTATTAACCAGATTTATAATCTGTGATGGAAAACGAGCTTTGAACTACGAAGGTGACCAAGACCAAGAAAAGGTTATGTTTGAAGGTTGATGATGTTTGTGCCGTGTGGTGTCTAGAATAGCTACACTCTTTCTTAGCCCGTGACTAGTCTCTGTAGTTCCGGGACCAGAATAGGGCTACGGTATTCTCTGCCTGTCGTAAGAGGCGATGGGGTGTTTTAGTGAGGTAAAATACCACATAAACCGGCGTTGCTCCCACGGCGGCGGGTAGGTTTTGAAGGTTTCCCCCTCGATAATAAAAAAAAGGAGTTGACTAAAGGATGGACAGTATCGTTTTTTTGTGCATCATGTGTGATTGTCAAAAAAAACATTGTTCCATGGTTTATTTTGGATATTTAGTTATAGTTTATTTGTTTCCTGTATCCTAATGTCGATACTTTTAATTAAATGGCAAGTGATTCCCCTTAGTTATATCTATTCTCACCAGTGAGATTCAACTTGAATATATTTGATTATAATTGATATTGAAATTCTACCTGATTTTGATCATAGATTTGATACATCATTTGACGACTTGGGCCTTGTCTGCCCAAAGAAGTTAGGTCTTATTTTTTTGTGACGAGGAGGAAACATCCAAAAGGTACACCGAAGCCTTGGGAGCGACTCCGGGTTATGTGGGATTTTTACCTACTAAAACCTCCTCGGTGGCCTTCCTCAGCACTTGCAGGCGACCCCGGGATCTCCAATGGAACGCAACGGTGCCCCCTAGCGCGGCGCCCCTCATGGGCTGGTCTCTTGGAGAACATGTAGTTGTCCTTCTACACTTTCTGGTGTCTACGACAACTTGCACCAACACATACCACCATCCTTCTTGAGGTCACTGGTTGGGTGGTGGGATCTCGCCCACTTTATCGCCTCTTACGACAGGCAGGGGATACCGTAGCCGTATAGTACTCCCCGACTACAGGGAAAGAGGAAGCTAGAATTCAGACAGGGATTAATCAAGGCCCAAAGGAATCAGATAGTTAAGTAAAATTTCTCTATGACTTCACACCATTGTATTCTAGAAGCTTCCACTATATGCATGAAATCAAAAGTCTGCACAATAGTTCCGTCCATTTTGAACGTCACTTATTTAGGCTTTACAAGAGTCCGCTTTGCTGGGTATTATTTTATCTAATTGAAGTAGCAAACGAGCATGCAGTCCACCTGATAGTAAGTGGTCACTGCCGCCCATCGACATCTGTAAATAACTTTAAATAGAACATGGGTTCTATGTGAAGTCAATCACGGATGCGTTGTTACTCGCGAGGACTAAGATGGTCGCCTTATGTAGAAGTGTGCCGGCAACCACACCCTTCCACCGAAACGCAAGAACTGCTTTACGCTAGATATAGTTGTGGCGGTGGTACTTCCCGGGTCGAACTACATTGGTTCTACCGGGGAATATAGAAAGAATATAGAAGGAACGATATATTTTTGACTTGTGTTATAATTTATTGATGGCCTTATGATATAAAAAACAATGTAAGCATTATATTTCTAAAATCTAGAGCTATATTTTCGTAAAATCAGACAGTATCAACGATTAAATAAATTTAAATATAATTTAAGTAACAAAACATTGCAAGCTATTGAGTGATAACCTTTTTTGCAGCCAAAGTACAGGTAGGACCAAATTTTACAAAACGAGCCAATGTACGATCAAAATATCTATGCCCTGTCAAAGGTTGATGAGGTGATACTTCAAAACAAAGGAAGTTCAACGACACATCTCAAAGTAAAGTTTGGCCACCGTCGCGGTTTTGAGTGACAAAAAAGTAAGTGGCAAGATATTGTCTGACGCTCATACTATTCCTTTTATTCTATTGTTTTCATATAACTAATGGTTTGGTGAAGACCAAATTGCATTTAAAGCATTGAATCATTTAACGGTTCATGTGTAGTGTAAAAATGGGAGTTAAATACTAAGTAAAAAAATGGTTGTCTTTTTAATAAATAATAAGTAGATGAAAACGACTGTGTAGTTCAATTAATAACAAATGGTTTACCTTAGTCACATTCGATTCTGATCAATGAGATACAATTTGAATGTATTTGACTCTAAGTAACTTTAAAGTCTTAACTAAGCATAGATATGTTTCACCAGGTACAGGACTAAGTGTTTTGTCTGCCTGTGGAAGCCGTGCCCGCAATGGAGACAAAGGACTCAATAGGAATCCAAAGGAATTGATATGTAAATGACATTGGAAAGGTCTCGCGACATGATCGAAAAGTGATTTATAAGTTTTCTATTTACATTTTAATTTTTGTTGTTAATCAATTTCACATTTGTTTCTCCTTGGGAATATTTATTCTCGGCATCGGTTTAATTTAATATGATCTTATCTATCAATTTGCACTTGGCCAGGCCGGTGTACTATGGCTTAAAACTCTCTCATTCTGCTTTCAGAATGAGAGAGTTTTACATGCATGGTTCTTTGACCCGTGCCCAGCAGTGGGACAGTTGACGAGAGAGACTTATGATCATATTGTATCGGATATACCATGACAATACTTGCGACTAATATTTACTTCAAAGTATTAATACAGAAAGTACTTAGTGTAAGAAGGAAAGTATCTCGTAAGTACTATTTACTCGTATGTTTTCACCCCTATTCACGCTAAGAGCCTTCAAATGCTGATGAATAGGTAACTAGTGTTTAACAGTATTTTAAATTCCATGTTCTTCAGTAAATGATTGTTTAGTTACCAAGTTATTACTAATTATACGTTAATTACTAAGTAACCAATCGCGTGCCATTTAGACATTCATATTATAAAAAATAGGTTCGTGTTTGCATATATGCGACAAGCAGACCTGCGACTTCATTCGCGAAAACTATAATATGATCTATTAATTGGACTTTTGAGATCAACTAATGGACATCCCCTTTATGCCAACATTGACCAATATACTGAATCAAAAAGTCAAACAGATTTTCAACTATAACGAACCAAGAAGTCAAATACTAGTTTCATAAGTTAGCATCAGAATCGGCGGACTTTCATTCGAACCTTGTTCTCTATTTTTATCACTTTAGGAGGAGAATTTTCAAAAATTCTGTCTTAATGCTCATCTTCACTGTAAAATGAAATATGGTGCAAAATTTTCAGTTCCTAATGACAGTAGTTTCGACTGTCCGTTAATATGTCAATAGTAAGTCAGTATTCGCCTTTATATTTTTTTTATCTAACTGAAGTAGCAAACGAGGATGCAGTCCACCTGATGGTAAGTTGTCACTGCCGCCCATGGACATCTGTAATCAACTCCATACAGAACATGGGTTCCACCTGAAGTCAATCAGTTGCGTTGCTCCTCCCGAGGACTATGACGGTCGCCTCATGTGAAAGTGTGCCGGCAACCACACCCTTCTATCGAAACGCAAGAAATGTTTCACGCTAGAAATAGGTGTGGCGGTGGTACTTCCCCGGTCGAACTACACTGGTTCTACCATCTTGCAAGATATATGTATATATATTGTAGATGTTAGGCGATATAACTCTTCAACATGACTAAGAATACGGACACATTTTACATATTAAAATGATAAAAACAGATAAACTAAATCTAGAAATATATTATTCATGAAGACGATTTTAATTATACAAAAATCACGTGTTCGTACACGAAAATCTCTAAGACGGTTCCAAATTTTTTTATAATTTTTTGGCACGTGTAGCTACGAGTACTAGTCACCCGCAAGTCAGTCGCAACGGTCGAAATTCGACCTTAATTCAGCTCAAAAACTAAACTTGATATTATCCAAAGTATTTCTCAAATTAAATGAAATTGTACTTATTTCAAAGTTATTTTAAATACACCCGAAAGGAAAAAGTGTTTTAATTGACTAGGCTACATAAAAAAAAAATAACGGGTATTTTTTAACAGCGACATCTGACATTTTTGATATTATGTGTTTGTGTCAAATGAATGGTAGTGTGCGTAAAGTGTTTTTAGGTGATTTCCTTTTTTTTATGCCTTATTTGCAAAAATATTAGCATTTGGTAATCCTACATCAACTGTTACGTTACCGTGCATAATTTCATTCTCCTCCGTTCGCGGCAAGTATATTAATAAGGAATGTTGTCTAGATCTATTTATGACATGACAGCCCCTGCCATGGTTCACTAGGATTTTTAAAAGCCTATATCCACTCATCCACGTATGTTTAAATCAAAATTGATTGATTTCTTACAAAATCTAACTTATGATGAGACTGAATTACTTATTTCTACTGCATAATCTGAATATACACTTTCATACATACTCGTACATACATTTTCTCGCAAGCATGCAATCATACAAATGCAAACACGCATACACTTTATCTACTATATACATTTTGTAATATGCCAGACAGGTATCTGAATGATGAGTTTAGATTCGTGTCTGGGTCTGGATTCTGGGTTTGGGGGTTTGTGTATTCGTCTTGTGTATGTCCATGGTACCCACGACACAGGAGAATATCCTACTGTGGGCCTATGAATGTTGAAAGCGATTTTTTTAAAGATGGTAGAACGAGTATGTTTCGATCGGTGTTTTATCACCGCACCGTTTATTTCTTACGTTCGATGGAAGGCTGTGATTGCTGGTTTCGTTTAATATGAAGCGACTACCTTAGTCCTCCAGAGAAGCATAGCATGTGTACCTAAGTGTCTCTCAGATAGGATCCCTATTCTATATGAAACTGCTTACAGATGTCCATGGGTAACAATGACCACTTACCATCAGGACTACATACTTGTTTGCTATTTAATTCTTGCGTAAAACGGTTACATGTTACATCTCAATTATATGTGAATAATAATTAGTTAATTATTTTGTACGAATCGTAATCACTAATTGACGTATTTATTATTTTAACATTTCTGTGTGAAAACGTCACTGATTATGACTATGAGTGTTACGTTGATTAAGTTCATTCATTTTTCTAAGACAATGGGTACTTAGTCACTAGTGACTGAAATTAATAAAATGGTTAATGACACATAATTATCAAGTGATGATAGATGGTGTTTCTACTTTGTTGCACGTATCGTTAGGTACGAATATGTGTAAATATAGGCTTGTAACGTTAAAGTTATGAGAAAACGAGTTTTCAAGGTGGTAGAACCAGTGAAGTTCGACCGGGGAAGTACCACCGCCACACCTATTTCTAGCGTGAAGCATTTCTTGCGTTTCGATAGAAGGGTGTGGTTGCCGGCACACTTTCACATGAGGCGACCATCTTAGTCCTCGGGAGTAGCAACGCATCTGTGATTGACTTCAGATGGAACTCATGTTCTGTATAAAGTTGATTGACAGATGCCCATGGGCGGCAGTGGCCACTAACTATCAGGTGGACTGCATGTTCGTTTGCTACTTTAGTCAGATAAAGAAAAAAAAGAAAAAAGTACCTTTCTGATCGAACCGTTTTTATCCTACCACAATTACTATTTCATGGATACATGAAATAGTAATTCCATCTTTCAGCCTTTTAAAGTCCACTGCTGGACATAAGCCTCATCTAATCTGAGTCCAGCAGTTATCCGGAAGCTTCTTCAGGTCATCAGTCCACCTGGCTGAAGGACGGCCTACACACCTTTTGCCTAGAAATGGTCTCTATTCGAGGACTCTACTATTGGTCGTCTGTCCTACAAACGATGTGGCCTGCCCATTGTCACTTCATCTTAATAATTAACGGCAAACAAGTGCATTAGAAGTGGCATTTAAAAATTCTAAATCCTTGACGCTCCAGATCACACTAAAAAATAGATAAACATTGTTACAAACTCACCCTATCCATAATGCCAATTTTCTCAAAATCAATCCATCCGGGTAACAACTTGTTAGCGATGGTGACGATTGGATCGTAGTAACCCCACAGGAACTCCTCAGTGGTAGTGGTCTTGAAGAGGGTGGAACCGATGGCTTTCATGGAGTAGAAGGCACCGACGTTCGGGAGGTATCCCAGTTTGTCTGCCAACAGGGTGCTGATTGCCTGAAAGGAAATATTATGGTATAACCTATGGTATAACCTTTGTAACATAGAAGTAGCGAATGAGCATACATCCATCTGATGGTAAGTGGTCACTGCCGTCTATAAATATATAGAACAGGAGTTCTATTAGAAATCCAGCTCATATAGTTGGAGAAAATGGTGCCCTGGTATAAAAATGAGCCAGCCTCACCAGTTTTTTTTTTTTACTGGATTTAAGTAGCAAACAAACATCTAGTTTACCTGATGCTAAGTGGTACCTGCCGCCCATATACGAAGTTGCTTAAGAATGTAACAGCATTCTGAGAGCATGCTGTTTATAGTCAATCACTAATGTGTTGTTGTTCTTGTGGACTAAGGTAGTCGTCTCATATGAAAGTGATCCGGCAACCATACCCTGCCATTAAAGGGGTGGGGGGTACCCCCTCTTCTCCGATAGATCTACGCTGGTTCTACCACGTAGAAAGTATTTTGAAAAACCATCTGATTCAAAGAATAGTGTACCTTATTCTGTCTTTGATTAACATCAGGAAGATTTATTATGATTTGTATTAGCAATTCTTTTAATATTATGATTTCTATTTGGAATTATTAATACAAATCGTTAGCAATATAATTTACAACAACAAAAAGTCTTGCCTTTTGTATGTTCTTTTAACAATAGCATTAAATTAATCGGAGACATCGCCGGTTTGATAATGAATAAATAAAAGATAATTACGGAGGTTATTAATTAAAGTAATTAATCACATTATCAGCATGTTGTCCCTCACCCTTCTTCCACCGGTTAAACAAATAACCTTGTTAATTATTTATAAAGTTTTGTGTAGTGAAATACAACTTATTTTCGCAGCTCTGCTCGCATCGGTCATGTTTACGGGGAGGTACCACCGCCACACGTATTTCTTTAAAAAAAAAACTTAAAACGCTTTCTACACTCATAGCCCCACAGTAGGATTTTCTCCTGTGTCGTGGATGCCATGGACACACAAACAAGACGAATACTCAAACACCCAGACCCAGAACAAGAATCTAAACTCATTATTCAGATACCTGACTAGCCGGGAATCGAACCCGGGACGTCAGCACGTCAGCCCGGTACGGTAACCGCTCGGCCACGGGGGTCGTCAAATTTCTATTTATTTATTTCAAAACTTACCACTAATGTTAAAGGATCTCACCTAATTCGTAAGTGTAGATGTTAAATTTTATATATCTCATCAACCCATTATTGTGCCACTACTGGGCACGGGTCTTCTCTCAGAATGAAAGAGTTATAGGTCACAGCCCACCGCGTTAGCCAAGTGCGAATTGGTGGACTTTACACACCTCCTTTTCATTAAAGTACTGTCGGGTGTGTAGGTTTCCTCACGGTGTTTTCTTTCACCAAAAAAAGTGATAATTAATTTCTAATACACGTATTAGTAGTTGACTTCAAATAGAACCCTTGTTCTTTATGAAGTTGCTACATGGGCAGCAGTTACCACTTACCATCAGGTGGATTGCCTGCCAAACGGGCATCTTTCGCATCAAGCCATTATTGGCCCACTGCTGGGCACGGGTCTTCTCCCAGAATGAGAGAGTTTTTAGGCCATAGTCCACCGCGCTGGCCAAGTGCGAATTGGTGGACTTCACACACCTCCGAGAACTTTTTTTTTAAGAACTCTCGGGTGTGTAGGTTTCCTCACGATGTTTTTCTTCACCGAAAAGCAGTGATAATTAATTTCTAATACGCACATAAATCATTGGTGCGTGCCTGGGTTTGAACCTCGGACCTCCCGATCGAGAGGGCAAGTTTCAACCATTAGGCTATCACTGCTCTACGGGCTCAACGGGTATCTTTAATTAGAAAAAAATCTCACCAGTACTGCAATATTAGGAGCCGTGATCATCACATCCTTCATGTCAGCTATGGATTTCTCTGGAAGGAACTTCAGCTCGATCCTCGGTCTCATGGACATCACTCCACGCTCCTTGTCTACCGTTATATTCTCATTCGTTCTGAACTCTCTGGAAAGAAGATATATTTATGAGAATAGATGAAGACTTGTTTCTTAACTATCCCTTTTGTTATAAGATTGAAGCAATATAACATGCAGTCAATCTGATGGTGAGTGGTCACTGCTGCCCATTTGTAAGTAATTGCGACCACACATACCGCCGTCCTTCCCGAGGTCGCCAGGGCGAACGGTTCGAGCTCTCACTCTAGCTGCCCACAATCCCGGAATCCCCTTTTAGTCGTCTCTTACGACAGGCAAGGGGTGCCGTAGCCCTATGCTAATACCGGAGCTACAGAGACGAGGCGGTCCAACCTAGTCCTTAAGGGTAGCAAGGGCTATGTCTAACTAATAGTAGAGTTAACCACTCCGTTATTATGCGTTAGAGGTTGTGGTACAGGAGAAATACTTTTCCTGGGCGTTTCATTTTAGTCCTCTGGGGTAGCAACGCATCCAGGTGCGTATTATTCTTATTTAGGATTGATTACACATGTCTTGGCTGCAGTGGCCACTTACAATTACGTGGGAAACATGCTTATTGCTACTTCAATGTTACTAAATATATTTGCTAATGTAATTTTATAACGAACATCGATTTATGTCCTTAAGTTACTAAGGTCAATGCTTTGAACGTAATATAATAAACCCGGCTAAGGTTCCGTATCATTATCCATAAACAGCAAAAAAAACACGTTTGTTGTATGTAGGCCCTCTCAAATATGTATTATTTTTAAGATAAAGTGTTTTATTTTTTAAGTAAATATATATGTATTCTGTGAATTAATATTCAAGCCAGCTTCTACCTATTGCCGCCATTAATTTCGAGCTAAAACAATCTCGTTTGTTGTATGGGAACCCGTTAAATACTCGTATATATTTTATTAAGTTTTTAGTATTATTGACAACAGAAATACATCTGTTAAAATTTCAACGGAATAATCACGGTGAATAAGATAGGTACAGCTTGCCGACAGACAGACGTACAACAGAGTCTTAGTAACAGCACAGTAGTTATATCATACGGTATTCTAACTCCGCCCTGTTTTTAAATTTTATACCTACAGACGCGCTGGACTAGAGTTCGCGTTAGGGCTACGCTATTTTAATTACATCTGCATACTTGACTTTCTTTATTTCTTATTATGTTTTTATTCAGTATATTAAGGTAATAAACAACGCGTTCTATTAATATTTGTGAGTCTTAATAATAAATCGTACACAAATAATAGTTATAAATTTGATGCTGAATAATATTTTACCAAATAATATTAAAATAATTAAACACTGACCGTGTTTATGTACAATTAAAGCAATCAAAAACAGCCCAATATAGTTTACAACAGTTCTTTGCTACATTATTATTTAAATAAAAAGAACCACTGTTTAAAAAACCCTCACACAGCCCGCTTGTCACTACGGCACATTCGCTGGCTGTTGCGTACCGAATGCATACCGAAATCGAGGCGTGTAGGTACAGCTTGCGTTTCGTGCGTTTGTAAGAAATTAGAATACTGTAGATACTATTACCGTGGTAACAGGGTCCCGTTTTTACCCTATAGATACGGAACGCTAAAAATGATTACACAGCACTCAAATTAAAGTTAAATACCTGATCTTAATATAACCTCATCTTGGGCTACTTACGTAATTGAAGCGTCATGATAATATTAAATACAGATAACATCTAAACAGAGGATGAAAAAGATCGTATCACTCAATTAAATACGACACTTCGCGCGAATAAACCCGTCGGCTGTTATTTATGAGGACATTAATTGACTATACGTTAAATCAACGATCATATATAATTAGATTTGCATAATACTACGCTTTGATTTGTCTGTTCGTGGGTATTAATGTTTTGAACAAGCATGCAATCCATCTTATTATAAAGATATTAGTAATGTAAGTTATTATTAATCAATCTGTGTGGCCGGAACACTTTTAAGTGAGGCGTCCATCATAGTCCTTGGGAGTAGCAACGCATCTGTGATTGACTTCATGGAACCCATGTTCTGTATGTAGTTCATTACAGATGTCCATGGGCGGCAGTCATCACTTACCAAAAATATAAGATTACAGCTTTATTTGACTTTAAGACAAGGCTCTAACACATCGTATTTGTGTTGGCAGAAACAGTGTAGTTCAACTGGGGAAGCACCACCGCCACTATTTCTAGCGTGAAGCAGTTCTTGCGTTTCGGTGGAAGGGTGTGGTTGCCGGCACACTCTTATATGAGGCGACTATCTTAGGCCTCAGGAGTAGCAATGCATCTGTGATTGACTTCAGAATATTCTTTGCGAAATAACTTATAAATATCCATGGACGGCAGTGACCACTTACTATAGTTACTATCAGGTGAATTGTTTGTTTTTTTTTTCAAACAAAATGCAAAAAAAAAAAAAAATTTCAATCAAAATGCAGCTTTAATGCCGTTATAAGACATAAAAAAACGATGCGGTGGTGCCCTTACTTATCACCTTTAAATTAGCATTAATAAATCCTAGATTCTGATATAACTTACTTAAAAAACATGAAGATCCTTCATATTTTCACCAACAGATAGAGTGATTTATGAGAATGGCTAACGAATATTTATCAAGGTTTTTGTGTAAATTGCTTGGAATATCTATCCGCCCGGGAGCTTTTATCGAAGACTTTGAGATATAACAAGACAATTCATGGTGGGATTTTCATCTTTTGTGGATCCACAAAAAGACTAGGATGGCGCCTGGTTTTTCATGGATAGCGTATTATATCTATCACATCTTAAATAAAGAGTTGCGGTAGTTAGAAAGCTGTTTAGATGGATACATTTCAAATCTTTGTCAACGTTAATACTTCAGGTACTTTAAGCATTTTATGAACATCATTATAATATTTTACACCTGCTGTAATGCACGTGCAAAGTCGCGGTGGATCGCTAGCGTACATTATATAGTTAGGAAGAAGTTAAATTTATTGTTTCTTTGTGTGACACAACGCCTATTTTTTGTTGATTTGATTAGCACCTTTTTCTAAAAATGTTAAATCGTATCTTTAGAACTAAAGTGTCAATGCAAAGTTTTTTTCAAATTTTGCTTACGTAATCCTTAAAGCGATT
Source organism: Spicauda simplicius (assembly GCA_949699795.1). Taxonomy (NCBI): domain Eukaryota; kingdom Metazoa; phylum Arthropoda; class Insecta; order Lepidoptera; family Hesperiidae; genus Spicauda; species Spicauda simplicius. Next base: position 20,775,725 of record OX453067.1, read on the forward strand.
CAAGCTCAGAGGATTTGAATTATTCGTGATCTTGATAATTTGATCGTGCAAAAAATAAACATGGCAAAGAAATTACCCTTTTTTGAGAAGTCGGTTAGTTGAAGTATCCTCTGTCTTATTAATTAGTGTCATACAAGATGTTTTTAGTTAAGTTATACTAAATTATCATTTACAGTTGAATTAATTTGTTTCTTGTATTGTGTTTTCTGTATTAATTTTAAGTTTTGTTTGAAAATATTTTTGCTAGGTATCCATATTATATAATTATTCCTTTTTTTGTATACATTTATTTTGATTAATAAGTGCCCACTTGTCCTTTGAATAGCAGGTATTATTATACAATGTTTTTATTAGCCTCGGACGTATGTATCCACCTGTTATCTTTTTTTTTTATTTGACTAAAGTAGCAAACGAGCATGCAGTCCACCTGATGGTAAGTGGTCACTGCTGCTCATAGACATCTGTAATCAACTTCATACAGAACATGAGTTCCATCTGAAGTCAATCACAGATGCGTTGCCACTCCCGAGGACTATGATGGTCGCCTCATGTGAATACCCCTTCTATCGTAACGCAAGAAATGCTACACGCTAGAAATAGGTGCGGCGGTGGTACTTCCCCGGTCGAACTACACTGGTTCTACCAAATACCATCTATCGTGTGACGGAATCTTCGACCGCGATTTTGACCAACTTCTAATTATATAATTCATTTAATTTTTTGCATTCATTTCAAGGACCGATAATAATGTAATAATATGAAAAATCATTCCGTTTTTTTTAATTTACATTAACAAGCAACATTAAATTAAATTAACAAATAAAATTAACATTATAAAATGAATCTTTTTTTTACTTATTTATTTATTTATTATTAAAGGTACATACAATGATAACAAAATAATGTCTTGCCAAACTGTACAGACAGTTTGTTGGCAAGTAAATGCTCAGCTTATATTATATTTTGTACCCCCTTAACAAAATAGTCACTAGACATTAATATATTACAATGGCATGATACATTTCTCTATTTACTCTTAAACAACATTTTTTTATCTTTATTTTAATTGCCTGTAAACTTACTTTATTACTTTCCCTAATACCTAATAATCAAAATACCAAGAGATGATAAGAAACGAAATTACCAACAACTTACTGAAACACGAAGGGCCCAATCTCCTCCACCCTGAGGATCTTCTCGGAGCCGTTCAGGTACTCCGGGACGTTGGTGTAGTTGAAGACATGGACGCTGCAGAAGAGGCGATACGTTGGCTTCTCCCACATCGCGTAGATGAATTTACCCTCTTGCATTTCTGTATACTGGAAAAAATACATATATATAATTCCTGCGTGATAACTAAGCTAAGATAAGCTTTATATATAATAAATATAGCATACAAACTAAAAGAGTTTCTTGCCGGATCTTCTAAGTTGAGGTCGTGTTCCGATCCGGTGGTAGTTTACGAAAATATATTGTAATTGACAATTTGTAAGTGCCTCCATAGCCCTATATGAAATAAATATATATTTTTTATTTCTTAAAAAGAAACATATAAGCAAAAAAAAAAGATTTAAAAAATTTGTTTAAATGCGTGGAATCAAGCGCCTTTGAAAAACAATTTGCAATGGTGATTGTCTCCAGTCTGTGTTACGCACTGTTGTTCTGAGTTTAGTGTGTGGTAAGAGAGTTATACTGGAACGAAGAGTTCGCACTTAGACCTTATTAATAGTACGACTATATTAATAGGTTTTCTAACGTAGACGACCCACGTGGCGGTGCGGTTACCATACCGGACTGACGCGCAGTGGGTCCCGGGTTCGATTCCTGGCCAGACAGATATCTAAATGTTGAGTTTAGATTCTTGTTCTGGGTCTGGGTGTTTGAGTATACGTCTTTGATTGTGTCCATGGCACCAACGACACAGGAGAAAATCTTTCTGTGGGGCTAAGAGTGTAGAAAGCGTATTAAGTTTTTTTTTTAAGTACATCGTTCTATTTCTTAGGTAAAAAGTACTTGCGTTTCGTTGCAATGGTGCGGTTGCCGACTTACTTTTGTATGAGGCTACCGTATTAGTCGTCGAGAATATCAATGTATCTGTAATTGACTTCAGATAAAACCCTTAATCTGTATGAAGTTGCTTACAGATGTTCATGGGTGGCAGTGACCACTTACCATCTGGTGGACTGCATGCTCGTTTGCTACTTCAATCTTATAAAAAAGGTAGAGAAACAACAAACACACGCAGCCTGATATGAAACACACTTTTAAATGAGGCGACCATCATATTCCTCGGGAGTAGCAACGCATCTGCGATTGACTACAGATGGAACTGTTGATCTATATGAAGTTGCTTACATATGTCCATGGGCGGCAGTGACCATTTATCATCAGGTGGACTGCATGCTCGTTTGCTACTTCAGTTAGATAAAAAAAAGCTACCAACACCTATAGTCCCTAAAGATATGCAAATTTCAAAAAGGATTCAGGCAGGATTCCATTACTTTCTAAATCCGTACACAGGTTTTTGTTTCAAAACTAATGTTTTATTGTTTTTTTTTATAATAATTATAAAGAGGGAGGAAAGGTAGTAATTAAGTTTGGCCAGATGTGGTTAATTACCTGATGGTAAGTGGCTGCATCCGCCCACGGTACAATTACAATTAACGCAAAATTAAATAAGATTCCTATTTGAGTTTGCTCAAATAGGAATTTGAGAACATTTGTGTTCTCTAAATAAATTTATTGTTAGGTAGCGAAAAAAAGTGGTAATGAGCTATGATAACCTAATGTTTGAAACTTGCTCTCTCGATCGGGAGGTCTGAAGTTGAAATCCCGGGCCCACCACTGGCTTTTCTAAAATAATTTGCGTATTAGAAATTAATTATCACTGCTTTACGGTTAAGGAAAACACTGTGACGAAACCTAACACATCCGAGAGGTCTTAATAAAAGTTCTAGGAGGTGTGTGAAGTCTACCAATTCGCACTTGTCTATGGACTATAGCCTAAAACTCTCTCATTCTGAGAGAAGAGCCGTGTCCGTGCACTGGAACAATAATGGGTTAACGACAAAAATTCCAAATACATTTAGGACTGAAAAGCGAATGTATACAATTATTAAAATAACAATCTTGAATGGTTTAAAATAATATATTATTATTTAAAATATGCTTTATTATATAAAAATGCTACTATAAATACATTGCAACGTTCCGAAATAGGCAAGCACTTAAATTTTGCGGCGTCCCGTCGCCGGACACCGGACATAAAATGCAGCCTTGTCAAAAAAAATACTTAATCTTATCAATACAAATTAAGTAACATGCGAAGAAAAAATAGGCCAAGTGCGAGTCGGACTGGCGCACGGAGGGCTCCGTACATTACATATAAATTACGGCAAAGAATACGTTTGATGCATGGGAGGTCCACTTAAATATTTATTGCATGATATGATATAGATATATTTCTTTGATGTTTAATTTGACGATTAATATATTTTATTCTGTTTTTAGTATTTGTTATTATAGCGGCAACAAAAATACATTATCTCTGTAAATTTCAACTGTCTTTTTTTTTGTTTTCGAGGGGGAAACCTTCCAAAGGTACCCGACGCCGTGGGAGCGACGCAGGGTTATGTGGGATTTTTACCGCACTAAAACCCCCCCGGTGGCCGTCCTCGGCGCTGAAAAGGAGGACTCCGGGATCTCGAAACGAGTTCAACCGGACTCCTCCGAGCGCGCTGCCCCATCGGGCTCCTCTCAAATGGGCGGCTGGGCCCACCGCTCCGTCTAGTCTTTACGACGGTATGCGACCACACATACCGCCGTCCTTCCCGGGATTGCCTGACCGAACGGTTCGAGCTCCCACTCTAGCCGTCTGCAACCCCGGAAGCCCCTTTTAGTCGCCTCTTACGACAGGCAGGGGATGCCATAGCCCTATTCTGATCCCGAGGCTACAGGGACGAAATTTCAACTGTCTAGCTATCACAGTTTACGAGACACAGCCTGGTAACAGACAGACCGACAGACGGACTGACAGACAGCGAAGTCTCAATAGGGTTCCGTTTTTAACCTGTGGGTATGGAACCCTAAAAACGAGTCAATGAACGTATTGCAGTAGGTCATGGTTTTGAGGTACCGTCGCCAAAAAGAAAATTTGCAAATGTTCCCATAAAAAATTATGAGGTCCGATTCGACCTCGCATCATTTGTTCATACCATAAATGTTCGGACACATTTTTTTGTCACCAACCAGTTCCAATGAACATGTTTATGATCATATTATGTAATTTTATGTGCTTCTGTTCATTTTGATCGAAATACCTCCATATATGTTTTAGGTACTTTCACGGATGATCTTAACGAGGCAAAACGATATAATTGTTGTTGTGCATTAAGATTATCTTGTTTATTATAACATATAATAGTAGTCGTAATACTCCAATAACCTTTAGTTTAATATTATTTTTATCATCACTACATAGTACCTATAAAACGTCCCTTCCCGCTGTTTGTATGTATGCTTAGATCGGACTAGAGTACGCTACGGCTTTTAATGCAGTTTTTTTATTGGGTGGACTGATTTAAGAGGAAGGTTTTTATGTTTTTATAATACATGCGATCTCTTCCAGACAACTTAATATTTGTAGAAATAACATATTTAATTGCAAGAAAGGGTAGGGCATGTTTGGCTAACATACCGACATTACTATTATTAAGTTTTTCGGAGAATTTAATTTTAAGGACTCCATATTTCCGTTTATGACATAAGGTGTTTTAACTTACCACTTGTTATTACCCATTATTGATTTTAATTGGATCTCAAATGACAATTACAGGAGATACCGACGTCACATTTATTTGTAGAGTGTAGCAGTTTGCGCGTTTCTGTGAAAGCTTGTAGATGCTGGCAGATTTACATATGTGGTGAATACCACAGTTTTCAGGAGAGGAAGGCATCTGTAATCAGCTTCACGTAGAAGCGCTATTCTATATGTTTGTTACAAATGTCCACGACCATTTTTCGACAGGTGAACTGCATGTTTCTTTGCTATTTGAATCTTAAAAAAGTTAAGGTATTTTTATATTGATCTAGGAAAGCGAATATTCATGATAAATATGAATTTAAGTTGTATCCATAGAATCAATTTCATTAATCTTACAATGATTTCGTTGATTTATCTAATCAACGAAATCATTGTAAGAGTAATAGTTTTTACTTTGATATTATATATTATAACATGAGATAGATAGACACTATTGTCGTCAACCCATTATTGTCCTACTGCTGGGCACGGGTCTTTTCCCAGAATGAGAAACTTATAGTGCGGATTGGTGGACTTTACACACCTCCGAGAACTTTTTTTTAAAGAACTCTCGGGTGTGTAGGTTTCCTCATGGTGTTTTTCTTCACCGAAGAACCAGTGATAATCCATTTCTAATTTCCGTAAAATCAGTGGTGCGTGCCTGGGTATGAATCTCGGACCTCCCGAACGAGAGGGCAAGTTTCAACCATTAGGCTATCACTGCTCCACTACTGATAGATACTATTAGACCATGAAATTGAAAGTTATGAATGATTAAATAGTTTTTTTGGATTTGGTGTAAAGTTATATATTTTTGCGATACGACAATTTCGTTTAAGGGCTTCAATATGGAAATAAACAAAAGAAACGTTTATTTAATTTCCCGTTGGATTTTTGCTGTCTCTCCAATAAGTCTCAACAATAATTATTACGAGTACGACTAATTGTTACGAAACAACATTCATCCGAAGAGATGATATCGCATTTACTTATTAAATGGCCTTTTACGTGTTTAAATTGGTAAGTGGTTTAAGGTATACGACAATTGTTAATGATAAAATTACTGTTATTAAAATTATATAACGTATTATTATTGTCACAGAGTTTTATTTAAAAAATAAAGGATATATAATTAGTTAAAGGTGATACACTAACTATTGTGGTTTGACACCGAAGGTAACACCGAGACGGCTTTTGTTTAATTTTATAATATTGAAGTAGCAAACGAGCATGCAATCCACCTGATAGTAAGTGGTCATTGCCGCCCATGGACATCCGAAAGTAACTTCATATAGAACATGGATTTTATGTGAAATCAATCACAAATACGTCGCTACTCCCGAGGACTATGATGGTCGCGTCATATAGAAGTATGCCGGCAACCACACCCTTTCATCGAAATACTTCACGCTAGAAGTAGGTGTGGCGGTGGTACTTCCTTGGTGAACTGCTCTGGTTCTACCACCTGTATCACAGCACAGCACGTTTAACTAAGCGTTGCTGTGTTATGGTTTAAAGGAAGACATATCTACTTATGCCTTCAAACTTAGTGGAGATATCAACGCATCTGTAGACAACGTAATGCAGATCTAACGTAGATGGACTGGAGATGTCCATGAGTGGAAGTGGACACTTACCACCAGGACCAAGAACTCTAATTTTACAATTGCTCGTCTGAAACAAAAATAGATGTGACATGATACCTCCAGCATCAAATCAAACAGGACAAAGTGCTGGGGAAAAGTAAGAATATATGATTCTCTATTTAGCTATTTCTATTACAGCTGCATGTACTCGTACATATATTGTAAATTCTATTAGCTCTTAAACTTTTGCTATGTCGTGAACTCAAGGACCGGTGTCTTGACGACCAAGAGTAGGTACTAAGCGTGCTGAAGCAGCCCAGCACAAGTCTAAAGACTTAAAGCTGCACCGCTGCTTTACGGCAGCTACCAGCAGTGCACCTTATTTTTTCTTCTCGAGGGGGAAACTTCCAAAAGGTACCCGATGCCGTGGGAGCGACGCAGGGTTATGTGGGATTTTTATCGCACTAAAATCCAAACGGTAGCCGTCTCCGGCGCTACAAAGATATGCGAATACACATAGCGCTGTCCTTTCCGGGATAGCCTCACAGAACGGTTCGAGCTACCACTCTAGCCGCCCGCAACCCCAGAAGCTCCTTTTAGTCGGCTTACGACAGGCAGGGGATACTGTAGCCCTATTCTGATCCCGGAACTACAGGAATACCAGCAGTGTATCTACTGAGAGAATTTCCCAGGAAATGCAACTTCCTCGAGGTCGGTATTCCCTGCGTTACGCAGCGACCTACCGCCGCGGCCTAAGATAAAATATCAATGTTAAAAAAAAAATCTCTAATGATCCAAACTTAAGGTTAATGGAGCTACAAGTTGTGTTATTTGATTAATGAAATGAATTTGCACGAATACATAATTTTGCTAGGTTGCTAGATAATTTGAATATCTATTACATGCCTATTAAAATAATGATGATCGAGTTATATTGTATGAACAGGTGTACGATTTTAAATATAACTTTGATGTTAATGATATTTAGAGTATTGGATGGCCACGAAACAGTCGGTTTGCTACCCAAGAATCAGCGTTGAACAAGTTTCAGCTAACTTCGCCATAATTTTACATTTTTAACTTTTCATTTTTCAAAATGTCAGAGAAAAGGGTATACCTATATACATATGTATTACATTCGCTCGATAAATATAACAGACCACCTGTCACAATCCAGCAAATATTAATACTATCTAACTTTTTTTATGTTCTTGAGGGGAAACCTTCAAAGGGTACGTACACTACGCCGTGGGAGCAACGCAGGGTTACGTGGGATTCTTACCGCACGAAAGTCCCCCAGCAGCCGTACTCTGCGCTACGAAGAGGACTCAGGGATCTCCCAAGGAACGCGACTGGAGTCCTTGGAACGCGTTGTCCCATTGTGCTTCTCCCAGGTGAGTGGCTAGGCCGCTCCATCTGGTTTTTACGGTATGCGACCACACATACCGCCGTCCTTCCCGAGGTCGTCTGGCTGGACGGTTCGAGCTCCCACTCAAGGCGCCCTCGACCCTGGAAGCACCTTTCTAGTCGCCTCTTACTACAGGCAGGGGATAACATAGCCCTATTCTGATCACAGTACTACAGGGACGACCTCCCTGATACACCTACACATATAAGTTATTTTGTTGTCTTTTTACTGAAAGATAAAAATAGTACCAACTGGTCCTTTGGTCCCTTTTTTGGACTCAGGCTACTTCGGACTACTGATGAGGTTCCCAGCCATTACTCCACTAACTAAACCGATGCCCAAACCTATGATTACTTGTATGACGCAGGTAAATTCTGCCATTTAAGACTCACCTTCGTATCATAAATATCAATATGTAATAACACACTACAGTTAACCGAATATGAGACCAGAGTATTTTAAACCACGCGACTTCAGCGAGGTTATTTTTTACAGGCGCTTATTTAATTCGGCTCGTTATGTCATTAATATATATGTTAAGGTCAAATTTCGCAACTTAATTTAATACCAGGTAATTGCAACTTATTAAACTGAAATTTAGCTTATGAAATGCACTAGTGCAATGCATTGATAGCTTAATGACGTTCTGAATCTAATTTGACTAACGGGCCAAAAAAGTTAACCAAAATTTTTTAAGAAAAATGACATTAAAAAAATTAAAACAGCAATTTCGAAAGAGTAAATGAGCATATATCATACGTGATGATAAGTGACCATCGCCACCCACGGTATACTGTAAATAACTATAGAAATGACTAGGGTCATAGGTACCTGAGTTCTAATAAGCATTAAGTCTCCTTGGATAAGTATTGTCTCCCTTACAACTTAATCTAAATCATAATAGTGTTAATAGGCAAATATTGCTTTAGACACTTCATTCAGTTGTTACAACGTAAATGCTTTTACGAACCTATTACGTTTAGGTCATTGTCATATCAAACGACTTGTCGTGTGCCGCGTCGTGACCGTATTGTCTCATCAATATTTAAAAGACGCCTCCGCATGACGCACGCCGCGATTTCGCATTTATGTTAATTATGTGGTTAATTCTAGTTAAATTCATTTAACATGTTTATAACAAATAGCTACTTTGATAATGAAGCGAATATTTTAATGACAACGGTACCGTCTTTAGAATGTACGGCCATCATTAATTGGTCACGTTAGAAATTTACATATCAATACAAGAAAATCTATGCTATTCACTGTATCTTTTTCAATAATTACAATGTATTTTTAAATTGGCCAAGAAAAATAGTTTTGTATTTATTAGTTTGGTAGCTAATAGTACACGCTTTAGCTTAGTTCTCGTAATAGTTTAGCTTTTTCGCAAATGCGTTGCTACCCTTCAGAAGTCTACTTTTTAGTACATATTTTCCGTAGTCTCTTACCATCTTCAAATCAGAAAAATATCTTTACTCAAACAAAAGGCAGAAATAAGTGTGACGTTGGTCGTCCCTGTAGTTCCGGGGTCAGAATAGGGCTACGGTATCTCCTGCCTGTCGTAAGAGGCGACTAAAAGGGGCTTCCGGGGTTGCGGGCGGCTAGAAGGGAGCTCGAACCGTTCGGTCAGGCGACCCCTTGAAGAACGGCGGTATGTGTGGTCGCATACCGTCGTAAAGACCAGACGGAGCGGTGGGCCCAGCCGCCGATCTGTGTGGAGCCTGATGGGGCAACGCGCTTAGAGTACTCCGGTTACGTTCCTTCGGAGATCCCGGAGTCCTCTTTGTAGCACCGAGGACGGTCACCGGGGCTTAGTGCGGTAAAAATCCCACATAACCCTGCGTCGCTCCCAGGGCGTCGGGTACCTTTTGAAGGTTTCACCCGCGGGAAAAAAAGGCGTGACATTGGTGCCATAACACAAGCAGTAAAAAGTTCCACGTTGAATGTATCATATAAAAAATGAATGCGTGTTTGACATACACTATTCGTTAACTTTAGTTATACTTTAAATATACGACGTGACTTACCCAATTAGTAAAAATCTGTATAGGGTTGATAGCAGCGCAGACTATCGATAGAACTACCAGGAGAGCTCCGTACACTACCCGTACCACAGATTCTGGAACAAATTAAATCAGCTAGGATTAGGGTGCTTTATTACTCGTCTGTGCCAGAAGGTGATGATGTTTTTCGAATGTATGTATGTTGTTTGTATGTTTGGATGTTTGTATTACAATAAAAGAATAAAAAGTAAGTTTAAATGTGGATTTATTTGTTTATAGTTCCATTTTATTGTCGTAAGGAAGCCAGTTCTGTGTATGTTTAGTTGTAACTAGTATTCTTGTCATGTATGTTATTTTATTATTATAAATATACTAGTTGAATCCCGCTGCTTCGCCCACGTTAACATAAATCGATTGGCCCATAGGAATAAGATATTTTTGCGCAGTAAAAAAATGCCTATATCTTGATCCAGAGTATCAGCTAACTCCCTACCCAATTTTATGAAAATCGCTCCAGCCGTTTACATGTGAAGAAGTAACAAACATACACGCTCACAAACTTACGCCTTTATAGTATTAGTATGATTTCTTCATTTCTTTACCGCGCTATAGCTCAAACGACTTGACGGATTGCAATATAACTACAATACGCGTACTAAAATACTCGTAACAATATGTATTATGGTACTATTTTGAAACAGCATCCAAGAAGCGTAAATTAAAATAAATTATTTATAAAAAAACAACAATCAACGGAAACTGAAGGCAATCGTTTTAGGGAGTCAGATTCTTTGTTTCAATAATTTAACACTTTCACGGACAGAACGTGATTGTACGTCATAATTTGAGACTTTGATATGACACAACGTACGATGATGTTCAAATATAAAATATTATTTACGACAGAACTTTTATTCCTGATGAAGTGAAATGAAATGTCTTTATTTTGCATAGGCCTTCGGAGGCACTTACAAAGTGTCAGTTACATTTTTTTTACACTACCACCGGATCGGAACACAACCTCAACTGAGAAGATCCGGCAAACTCAGTGGGTTTGTCTTTTTTCTTTGTATATCTTGATTATTTTTTCTTCTTTTTCTTGAAATCTTATTGGATGTATCTATTGTCTCTCGTCAACCCATTATTGTCCCACTGCTGGTCACGGGTCTTCTCTCAGAATGAGAGAGTTTAGGCATAGTCCACCGCGCTGGCCAAGTGCGAATTGGTGGACTTCACACACCTTCGACAACTTTTTTTTTTAAACTCTCGGGTGTATAGGTTTCCTCACGATGTTTTCCTTCACCGAAAAGCAGTGATAATTAATTTCTAATACGCACATAAATCAGTGGTGCGTGCCTGGGTTTGAACCTCGGACCTCCCAATCGAGAGGGCAAGTTTCAACCATTAGGCTATCACTGCTCTAATCACACCATGTAAAATACTAGAAACTTTACAGTCACGATTCTGTCATGACGTCTTTAAAACGTATGATATCATTGGACTCTACGTATTTATACGTCATATATGGAGATTTACTGTGTCATTCTAGAACACAGAATCAAGCGGTACCGTCCGCGAAAGTGTTAAATTACAATTACAAGGAACCAGTATAGTTCAACCAAAGAAGTATCACCGCCACACTTATTTTTTGCATAAAGCAGTCATCGCGTTTCGTTGGTATGTTTACCGACACACTTTCATATAACGCGGCCATGTTAGCTCTCGGGAGTAGAAACGCATCTGTGATTGACTTCTGATAGAAACCATGTCCTATATGAAGTTCGGTCGTGTAATTCTTCTCGCTGGGTGTGTGATCCCAGCGGGGAAACTTGGTGAGGGCCACGCCCTTTTCAAGTGGTGAGCCACCGCTGCTCGTGAAAACAGGCAGGTCATGGGGGGAAACTATATCTGATGGACATCTGTAAGGAACTTCATATACACTATATGAAGTTCCTTACAGATGTCCATCAGATATAGTTTCCGCCCCCCTCCCTCTCCGTGTATACGACACTGTTTTAAAATCATCGTAAGCTATTCGCAAACGAAGATCGAATCTGATTAAATAATTACTAAGATTATATAATACTTGTTTGTCTAAAATTGACGGTTATTTGGAATAGAGTTCATTGGTCAGTATCAATAAATTAAACGATTTCATATCAACAACCTTGCGCTTATTTATAGTGATTCATATGTAATTAATAAGTGTTTACAAAACAAATATTGTTTGAGTTCGTTGTTTATATTACAAATTACTAGGTTCTTCCTGCGGTTTCCCTCGCTTCGTTAATGTCTACTTGTCAACCATGGTAATGATTATCCTGTATAAAGGATGTGTGTCAAATGTTAGTGAAAACCGACCGCTATTTATTCCTTGAAAGAGCAACAGACACGTACAGACTCACAAACTATCACATTTTAAATATACTCGTCAACCTATTATAGTCCCACTGCTGGCCACGGGTCTTCTCTCAAAACGAGAGAGTTATATGCCATAGTCCACCGCGCTGGCCACGTGCGAATTGGTGGACTTTTTTTTTATTCGCCCGGTTAGCGCAGTCGGTAGAGCATGAGACTCTTTTTAATATTGTTATTCAAAAATATGATGTAGTAACTATAAGAATAAACTAAATAACTGTTTAACAGTCTGGTTCTGTTGTATATTTTGTGGATCATACAATTTCATTTCAAGTGGCATTAATCTCAATGTAGATAAAAAATATCATAAAATGTGTCTGGCAATAAAAAACATAGACGCAAAAACTAATTTAACACTGATGTAGAAAAGGAGTGCAGTAAGATATATCACTAGTTGACCTGGCGAACTTTGTTCCGACTGAAAGTAAAAAATATAAAATGGTCAGTGTTTCTTTATATCTTCAATATTATACATCAAAAACTTTCCTGTTGAATTACTATATCTACTAAAAAAATTGCATTAAAATCCGTAGCGCAGTTTTAAAGATCTAAGCGTACATAGACAGCGCGAAGCGAGTTTGTTTTATGCATTGTGTTTTTTATATCTAACTGAAGTAGCAAACGAACATGAAGTCCACCTGATGGTAAGTGGTCATTGCCGCCCATAGACATCAGTAATCAACTTCATAAAAAATATGGGTTCCAACAGAAGTCAATCACAGATGCGTTGCAACTCCCGAGGACTATGATGGTCGCCTCATGTGAAGTGCCGGCAACCCCACCCTTCTATCAAAACGCAAGAAATGCTTCACGCTAGAAATAACGTGAGGCGGTGGCATTTCCCCGGTCGAACTACACTGGTTCTACCACCTTGTAAAACCTTGAAATGATTTATAATTATTATATTAAAATATAATGAAAATTAAGGCACTCGTTGCATAAGTTACTGACAGTGTAAAACGTATGACGTCAGAATAAATGTCTAAAAACGTCCTATTGCTTTCAAATCGACTTTGCAAAGACACCTTTAGGTATACGTCGGGTCGTCCCTGTAGCCTCGGGGTCAGAATAGGGCTACGGTATCCCCTGCTTGTCGTAAGAAGCGACTAAAAGGGGGCTTCCAGGGTTGCAGACGGCTAGAGTGGGAGCTCGAACCGTTCGGTCAGGCAATCCCGGGAAGGACGGCGATATGTGTGGTCGCATACCGTCGTAAAGACTAGACGGAGTGGTGGGCCCAGCCGCACATCTGGGAGGAGCCCGATGGGGCAGCGCGCTCGGAGGATTCCGGTTGAAGTCGTTTCGAGATCCCGGAGTCCTCCTTTTCAGCGCCGAGGACGGCCACCGGGGGGGTTTTAGTGCGGTAAAAATCCCACATAACACTGCGTCGCTCCCACGGCGTCGGGTACCTTTGGAAGGTTTCCCCCTCGAAAACAAAAAAAAATGGTATACGTCGGGTCGGGAATTTCAATCGCTTTTGGTGAAGAGGTAGAAGAGCCCAACGGTATTAGGGTAACCACGGCCAACCAAGGCCCACCTAATAGGGTCAACTGATAATAGGGTCTCAATCGACAGGTCCAAGGTTCAAACTCAGGCACCACTGATTTTTCTAAATGATGTGCATATTAGAAATTAATTATCACTGCTTTTCGGTGAAGAAAACATCGTGAGGAAACATACACAGAGAGATCTTTAAAAAAAAAATTCTCGGAGGTGTGTGAAATCCACCAATTCGCACTTGGCCAGCGCGATGGACTATGACCTAAAACTCTCTCATTCCGAGAGAAGACCCGTGCCCAGCAGTGGGACAATAAATAATTGACGATGAGGGTCAACTGAGCCCTCTATTAAAAGATATTAAGGACTAAATTTGGCTAGGTAATTACCAAGGGTTGTTATATTTTTTGGCCCCTCTTCAACTTCTGCAAAAACCAAATTACCAGCAACACGTGTAAAGATCTCCTTGTCAGTCAATTAATTCTTAATTTACTTTAATGCATTTTCAAAAGTTCAAAATACAGACGAAAAATAAATATTAAACCTTAGCAGCAGATAAAAACTGTTTTGAAATCATCTATGTATCAAAATTAAATTATAATGTATTGAAATTGAAAACTATTTTTGTTACACTTCGGTACACATCATGTATAGTAAGAAGTAATAAACATACACACTCACAAACTTTCGCCTTTATAATATTAGTATGTAACATATGATTTATGTATGTATGTAATATATGATTTATGATTTTTATCAAAGATGTGTGAAGTTCACCAATTCGCACTTGGCCAGCGCGGTGGACTATGGCCTAAAACTCATTCTGAGAAGACCCGTGCACAGTGGGACAATAATGGGTTGACGATATTCATGAGCGGCAAGGACCACTTACCATCTGATGGACTGCATGCTCGTTTACAATTGCATTCCTATAAAATAATATAAACTAGTGACGTCGAATCAGTCGAAATTCGACCATAATTTAAATGAAAAAACTAAATTTCATATTGTCCAAAGTGGCACGAATATTTTTCAAATTCAAATAAAATGTAATAATTTTCAAGTAATTTTGAACGCACCTGTTAAATATCAAAAGAGGTTTAATTAATTAAAAGCAATAGCGGTATTTTGAGAAAGACATCTGACATTTTTGACGTTATGTGTTTTCATAGTAAGACATTGAATGTTTCGTTTCGTTTCGTTTTCGTTTATTATTATGTGTTTGTGACAGATGCACTTTAGTATGTGTAATGTGTTTCTTGTTGAATTTATGTATGTTTAAGCATTATTTGAAAAAAATATTAACATTCTGCACTCTTTCTCTACGTCCACTATAACCGTCCAAAGTTTCATACTAAACCGTCCGCGGCTTAAAAATGCATCACAAATTTTTGCTTCACGTATTAATATATAGATAGGAGGAAAACTCGTTGGTTCCTTTTTGCAAAAGTAGGTCCAAATTGTTACTTACGTCGTTTTTGTACTGTGAAGTTTTGTATTTTCATTATCGATATTCGACCTTTACTAGGAACATGTTGTATTGTCATCTTAGTCGCACCGACCACCATCTTGAATTACTACCTGTAACAAACAACAAACAAAAATAAATACCTAAATATTAATATGGCGTTCTTTATCCGATTTTTAGAAGGTGGTAGAACCAGTGTGGTTCGACCGGGGAAGCCACACGCCACACCTATTTCTAGCGTGAAGCATTTCTTGCGTTTCATATCAACAAAGATTAAATATTTTAAATTATGCACCCTTAAGAAACGCTGGGAACTACTTGACGTTGTTTTTCTGTTAAAAATAATAAATGGTTATATAGATTGCCCTGAATTATTAGATAGAGTAACATTAAATACTCCATTGAAAGCACCGAGAGCATCTAAATAATCAGCCATTTGTAACACGCCCGACTAAGAGCAATCTGGGTAAATACTCGATATTGGACAGAATTCAACGTCAGTACAACGCCCTATCAAAAAAACCGACATTAGACATATTTAATAATAAAATTAGTAACTTTAGGAACTCTATAAAATATTTATTAAGGATTAATTGCATTCGATTAATTACAATATTTTTTATTCGTTAACACATTTTTTACTATACATACATACCAGATTTACGTATATACTATTCTTAATTATAATTACTTGTACGTACAATTAAGTGTTATATTATAATACTAGCTGTTGCCCGCGACTTCGTCCGCGTTTCCGTTGTTTTTCGTAAAAAAAAAAGTAGCCTTAGTCCTTCCTCACGGTTCAGTGGTTTTGATGTAACAGACAGATTAACTTTCGTATTTTAGTAGGGAAATATAATATGTCATATCTACAATACTGTTGAAAAATATCGCAATACGGAACCGCACAATATTATTGTTAATAGCTTTGCCCGCGACTCCGCCAGCGAGTAACTCCTTGTGTGTTATTGAGTTAATGTATTGGTAATATTGTTTAGATCACGTTCACATGAGGCTTAAGAACCTTATTTATTTTTGTTTTCGAGGGGGAAACCTTCAAAAGGTACCCGACGCCGTGGGAGCGACGCAGAGTTATGTGGAATTTTTACCGCACTAAAACCCCCCCGGTGGCCGTCTTCGCTGCTATAAAGAGGACTCGGGCTCCTCCCATATGGGCGGATGGGCCCACCACCCAATCTAGTCTTTACGGCGGTATGCGACCACACATATGGCCACCTTCCCGGTATCGCCTGGCTGGACGGTTCAAGCTCCCACTCTAGCCGCCCGCAACCCCGGAAGCCCCTTTTAGTCGCCTCTTACGACAGGCAGGGATACCGTAGCCCTATTCTGATCCTGCCGAAGGCTTAAGTACTTATATAACGAAAATACTTCAATGCAAAGCTTCCGGGTAAACTATGTTGAATGTTGATCCATCCGGCACGTGAACGTAAAGATTTTTGGAACTACTGACCCGGGAAAGAGCGACGTACAACTGACCATGCGAGAAACAACTGACACCGAGATCTACTCCAGCAACACGAAAAGTCTGCCCTTGAGCCTTATTAATTGTCATTGCATAACACACCGATACTGGGAATTGCGTTCTTTTAAATTGGAATGGAAAATTATTAGGTACTAAGGGAATTCTGGGAATAAAGACGGTTTCTCCTGCACCGCAACCTGTTAAAATTTGAGCCTCGATTATATTTTGTTGCAACCGGGTTACTTTTAGCCGAGTTCCATTGCAAAGTTGTGGTGGTCTTAAATTTCGGAGCAGAATAATCGGAATGCCAATTTTTAAACAAATTTCATGAGAAGGAAGTCCGGGCATATTTAAAGAATTTAAAAATTCTATCGGGTAGTTAGTGGCGTCTTGTTCATCGACCATTCTATTTATTGAACTATAAACTTTGCTTTCCCCTTGTATATTCGACAGTATTTTATTATTAATCTCAAATGCCTGGTCATTGCGAGGAGTTAAGATGGATCTTTCGCATAGCCAAGAATTGTCCCTATTTAATATATTTGTTACGTCACCGTAAACCGACGATATAAGATGTAGTTGGGATTGCACTATACAACATAACTCAGGCGTCAGAATAACTTTTCCTTGGTGTAGTTGTGGATAGGTACCTTCGCCAATCTTTAACAGTGTATCAGAAAATTGACGATCATCCGGGTTATCTCCAGTTCTCACTCGCATGTTTATAGTTAAATGCACCGATTGCTGTTCACTGTTCACTGTTCATTGGTCACTGTTCACTGTTCACTGTTCACTGTTCACTTTTCATTTTTCATTTTTTATTTTTCGTTTTTCGTTTTTCGTTTTCGTTTTTCATTTTTCATTTTTCATTTTTCATTTTTCATTTTTCATTTTTCATTTTTCATTTTTCATTTTTCATTTTTCATTTTTCATTTTTCATTTTTCATTTTTCATTTTTCATTTTTCATTTTTCACTTTTCACTTTTCACTTTTCACTTTTCACTTTTCACTTTTCACTTTTCACTTTTCACTTTTCACTTTTCACTTTTCATTTTTCATTTTTCATTTTTCATTTTTCATTTTTCATTTTTCATTTTTCATTTTTCATTTTTCATTTTTCATTTTTCATTTTTCATTTTTCATTTTTCATTTTTCATTTTTCATTTTTCATTTTTCATTTTTCATTTTTCATTTTTCATTTTTCATTTTTCATTTTTATTTTTCATTTTTCATTTTTCATTTTTCATTTTTCATTTTTCATTTTTCATTTTTCATTTTTCATTTTTCATTTTTCATTTTTCATTTTTCATTTTTCATTTTTCATTTTTCATTTTTCATTTTTCATTTTTCATTTTTCATTTTTCATTTTTCATTTTTCATTTTTCATTTTTCATTTTTCATTTATCTTCTTTCATTTTTCATTTTTCATTTTCATTTTTCATTTTTCATTTTCATGTTCATTTTCGTACAGATAGATGACTGAGTTATAAACGTAAGAGTAGACAAATATAATCAGAAAGCTTTGAACTGCTAAGCTATCGGGAGTTACACGTGTTATTGTGAGTCAACCATAAAAGATAGACATATGCTGTCGTAGGATATTTTTTAGATAATTTTAAGGAAAATATTTCCCTCATACATGATTTCTGTGTAGCTTTAACCATTAAGGTTGCACACGCGACAGAAGCTTAAAAAAGTAACTTCTCCCGTTTTCCCAACATTTCCCTTTACTGCTCTGCTCCTATTGATTGTAGCGGGATGAAAAGTATACTATAACCAGCCCAGGAGTATAAAGAATAATCGTACCAAGTTTCGTTAAAATCCACTGAGTAGTTTTTGTTTCTATAACGGTTATACAGACAGACAGACAGACAGACAGACAGACAGACAGACAGACAGACAGACAAAAATTTTACTGATTGCATTTTTGGCATCAGTATCGATCCCTAATCACGCCCTGATAGTTATTTTGGAAAAATATTTCATGTACAGAATTGACCTCTCTACAACTTTATTATAAGTATAGATAATCTTAACTCGACCACGATGCATGCCGTGGTGGCCTGTAATTAAGACAGCATTTAATTTAAGCCTAATCTAATGTTTAGTTGTAAGTGTAATGTATTGTCTTATAAGCTGCCCTGTTTAAATAAATAAATGACCAACGTGCTTTACTACACTTATTTAGAAAAACATGTATAGAAAGACAAAATAAGTAAATGCGAATTACTTAAATATTTAATTACATTTTTTTAAATTTATTTTTCTCTTGTTGACCCGGCGAACATCATTCCGCCTAAAAGTCAAAAATCTAAAATTATCAGTGTTCCTCCACAATATTATGCATGTATTATACATATAATCAGTCCACCAATTCGCACTAGGCCAGCGCGGTGGACTATGGCCTAAACTTTCTCATTCTGTGAGAAGATACGTGCCCAGCAGTGGGACAATTGTGGGTTGTACCCCATACATATAAACCTTCCTCTTGAGTCACTTTATCTATTAGAAAAACTACATTAAAATCCATAGCGTTGTTTTAAACATCTAAGCGTACATAGGGACAGACAGCGGGAAGCGACTTTGTTTTATATCATGTAGCGATGAAAACAATTTTATATTTCTAACTACATTTTTTACTGTAGGTTTTTGCGAATAAACTGAGCCATGTTAAAATTATATAGCACAATATACCTACCTATATCAAGAACTGGTATGACAACTAAAAACAACCTATACCTAACATACGTAATAACGCATTAGATGACGCAAAAGTAGAATGTTGTTTGTTTAATTAAGTTTATTAATTAACATGTTTAATTAAGTTAAAGAATCAGAGATTATGGTGGTATTACAAGAACTATGATTCGGTATCACAGCCATACCTACTCAAATGTAAAGAAGTTCTTATGTTTTGCTGGAAGGGTGTGGTTGCCAGGTCAACTTCATATAAGGAGATCAGCTTAGACCTCGGGAGTAGCATCTGTGATAGGCTACAAGACACAGTAGAATATAGAAAACGGTAGAACATGAGTCTATCCTGTTATATATGAAGTTAGCACAGATGTCAAAGTTTGGCAGTTTGATTGGTGTAGCTTGCAGCAGTAGAAGTCTTGGCCCTGGGCGGAACGTCTTGGTGGGCGACAAAACCTACTGTTTTGAATTATATAAGCTCTATTCCTTTTAGGGAAGACTGAAACCTAACTTCAGCTCCCTTACACAAATTTATGGGACGGCAAAATATTTAAATTTGGCGACCTTTAGTTTATCTTTTAGTTATCAATTTCTACAGACTTGGAGATGGAGAAACGCGCTCAGAGGATTTCGGTTGCATTCCTATGGAGATCCCGTAATCCTCTTTGTAGCGCTGAGGACGGCCACCGGGGGTTTTAGTGTAGAAAAAATCCCACATAACCCTGCGTCGCTCACACGGCGTCGGGTACCTTTTGAAGGTTTCTCCCTCGAAAATAAAAAAAATACATAGGATATTTAATACCGTGGTAGTCTCGACCAACACGAGTGGAGCCTATATATTTTCTAATATGGCGCCAACGATCAAAGAAAAGAATGGGAGGGTAGTGATTACATTTACTACCATAATAATATGGGTATCAAATAACAGCCTTAAATTACATCGCTACAAAAATATAACACTTATTTTACTAGACCAGCGCTGGCTGAAAATAATCAGCCAGCATAATGCTGAGAAGGGTCCGTTTTGTGATGTATACCACTCACATATTGCGTGTTAGCTGGTACTATGTTATTATTGTGTCTATAAACTGTATGAGTGTGTATGCATTACGAATAAACGATTTCTTTCTTTCTTTCTACTACTTTGGCGCAAAATAAAAAAAGCGTTAAATTATAAATTACTAGCTGATCCCCGCAGCTTCGCCCGCGTTAAAGAAACCCATGTATTGATTGTCCCGTGGGAATAAGATATTATCCCACTATAAAAAGTAGCCTATATGTTAATCCAGAGTATCAGGTAACTCCCTACCAAATTTTATTAAAATCGCTTCAGCCGTTTAGACGTGAAGAAGTAACAAACATACACACTCAAAAAACTTTCGCCTATAATATAATTATAAAAACGAAACCGACTGCTTAATAATAATATACTGAATCTGAAGTTATTCAGTTATTTTCAACACAGTCCAGTTTTTTGTTCAAATTTATTAATGCTTGTTATTTAGAACTTACTTCGACAAAAAATCGCCAGTGCTACTTGTAAGTTTGGTTTATTAATCAAGGTGGTAGAACCAGTGTAGTTCGCCCGGGGAAGTACCACCGCCACACCTATTTCTAGCGTAAAGCATTTCTTGCGTTTTGATGGAAGGGTGTGGTTGCCGGCACACTTTCACATAAGGCGACCATCATAGTACTCGGGAGTAGTAACGCATCTGTGATTGACTTCAGATGGAACCCGTGCTCTGTATGAAGTTGATTACAGATGTCCATGGGCGGCAGTGGCCACTTACCATCAGGACTGAATGCTCGTATGTTACTTCAGGCAGATAAAAAAAATATATATATAATATCAACTCCCTGCTAATGTAAATTAGGTCTAGGCATCTATATTCTAGTAGTGATGTAACAAATATTCGCATTCGCATTTGCGAATATGCGTATGTTATAGATATTTGCATTAGCATTCGAAGAACTGTCCACCAATTCGCACTTGGCCAGCGATGTGGACTATGGCCTAAAACTCTAATTCTGAAAGAAGACCCGTGCCCAGCAGGACTATAATGGGTTGTACCCATTCAAAGAAACTGTGCGAATGTCTTGCGAATATTGAATTGCAATGTTTTGCAAAAAAGGTCGTCAATTTATACTAATGTAATTCAACTGAAATTGAAATTCATTGAATTTCATAAAATAGATCGCCAAGATTTATATCCTCCGACACCTCACACAAAAAACAGAAAAAAAATGTGTGCGTGTACTAGCGTACACTCGTAAGAAGTGAAACTTCTTTATGACGTTATTTTTCAAAAAATAATTTACTATATGCAACTTTACAGAAATTGGTTAAATAAAGTTAAATTAGATAAAGTTTAATAAAAGGCTTTTATTAAACTTTATCTAATAATCTAATCTATAATAATCTATCTAATATCACGCGTGGTAGGGATAAGAAAAAGATGGCGCGTAACGGAAAAAAAGATGGCGCGTAACGAAAAAAAAAAGATGGCGCGTAACAGAAAAAGATGGCGCGTAACGAAAAAATGTTACACTAAATTTTTTTCCAACCCCGATAAAGAAGTTTCACTTCAAAAACAAAATTCGAAACTAATGTCGAATAATAATAACATTTGTTAATGACTAGATTCTAGGTAATGTAGACTACCTGGATAAATCGAGTAGCCATATCCATTATAATTCAATTATTTTCATCTCTAACCTTTTGTTAGGTTTTACTAGTTAATAATATCTAATATTATTAGTCACATATTGACTGTAAGCAATTATATGGACTGTTATGTACAGAGGTCAGTAACAAAAGATCATGTAAGTAATATTTTTAATATAAATCATATTTTTTTATTAGATTGAAGTAGCAAATGAAAATACAGTGCATCTAATGGTTATCTACAAGCAACTTCATATAGAACTTTAGTTCTACCTAAAATTACAGATACGGTAGTCCCGAGTACTATTCAAAAATAATATATTTGGCATGTCAATTAAAATTTACAACAAGGTGCAGCTTGACATAAATAATTTAAACCATGAAACGTTCAATAAAGAATTTAAGACATATAAACAAATGCTTCTATAACATTCAAGAATATCTGTAAATGTTAAATTAAACCCGAATCTTGACGCACGTTAATTGTTAATGTTCATATTTTAAATCAGACATTTTCTTATCAATTACATTACACATTTATTTTATCATGACGATAATTCACAATTTTAATGTACCTAATATATTAAATAATTGACTTTTTCGTGTTTATAGAATATAAATTGTAAATTGCATGTACGTAAATATGTTTATAGGTAAAAATAAGAGGAAATGTAGAACTCAACGCCATTTTGTATCTTATTTTGCAAAATAAGGATGATTTAATTTGATTTATTTCTTTATATGAAAGTAATACAGTAACTACCCTTCCACGGAAATGAAAGAAACTCGTTTCGCTAGAAATTGATTTTGTGGTGGTACCTCACTGTGCAGAGCAGTGATAGCCTACTGAAACTTGCCCTCTCGATCGGGAAGTCCGAGGTTCAAATCCCAGGCACGCACCACAGATTTTTCTAAAATTATGTGCGTATTATAAATTAATTATCACTGCTTTTCGGTGATGGAAAACATCGTGAGTATGAAACCCGAGAGTCCTTTATAAAAAGTTCTCAGAGTTGTGTGAAGTCTACCAATTCGCAATGGCCAGCTTTCATTCTGAGAGAAGATCCGTGCCCAGAAGAGGCACTCAATAATGGGTTGACGAGACTTAACCGGTCAAATAACATACATTCCTAGCTTGTAAATGTTGTTTGAAAAATCACTTTCAAGGTGGTGGTAGTACTACCAGTGTAGTTCGACCGGAAAAGTACCACCGCCACACTTATTTCTAGCGTGAAGTATTTCTTGCGTTTTGATGGAATTGGTTGGCACACTTTCACATGAGGCGACCATCATAGTCCTCGGAAGTAGCAACGCATCTGTGACTGACTTCAGATGGAACCCATGTTCTGTATGAAGTTGATTACAGATGTCCATGGGCGGCAGTGACCACTTACCATCAGGTGGACTGCATGCTCGTATGCTACTTCAGTCAGATAAAAAAATAAAGAAAAACATTTTCTCTGCGTTAATGTCATAAGAGGTGACTAAGGAACAAAATCTAGGAGATGAGTAGCACCGTCTTTCCTCACTAGCGTTGTAGACATACCCATCCCCATTTTTCTTGTCACGAGACTTATATTTAGATTTAACAGTATAATGCCGATGAACTGGATTTTTCATTTTATAGCCTTTTTATGATAAAAAATTTAATATATCATACGATAAACAAGAAAAATGACTCCGGAATTCATAATCTGACCTTTTATCTAAATCATGTTTTTAATTAACGAAAATATAACTCCGTGCGTAAGTTAAGAGCCTCGATAGAAATTAATTATCCTATATGACGTATCGGTAATGGACCCATAATATTATTTTTTTTATTGGCAGGATATGGCGTCGTTGCCATTAAAAATAAGCTGTGATGTTTTTCCTTTTATTTTTTTGTAGCAATCGAGCATAGTCCTGCAATCTACATGAATAAAAAAAGAAATCGGTTGTCTGTAAAGTCGGTTTACTAAGAATAGTTGAACGTGACAACGTCATAAGTAAATACTGATCGCATCGCTCACTCAAGTGGGAGAGAGACAGATGTCGAACGCTGCTAAACGCGGAGGCCGATTATGCCTCTTTGTCGCTCGTTCCGCGCTCTCGCTTGCACTTCAAGCCTTAAATGGAATTATGGAACGCCCCAGAGCGAGGTAACGCCGCATGAGTCATATTTTTGGTGCGGGCAGCCGGTTCCATCGTATTATAAGACGTTGTAACGTCAATAAATGGTGGAAAATTTTAAAAACATGCTTTTATTCCGCACATAAATTTAATTGTTCGAGCAATGTGTGTTTGCAGTGATGACCTATGCCGCCGAAACGTGGTCTTTCACTGTAGGCCTCATTCGAAGGCTCAGGGTCGTTCAGCGTGCTATGGAGAGGGTTATGCTCGGAATTTCGCTACGAGACATAATTCGCAACGATGAAATCCGTAGACAAACGAAGCTTACTGGCATAACTCTCAAAATTAGCAGGCTGAAGTGGCAATCGGCCGGCCACATCGCTCGTAGGACCGATAACCGATAGGAAAGAAAGGTCCTCGAGTAGTGACCACGTTTAGGCAAAAGGAGTACAGGTCGCCCCCTACCAGGTGGACCGATGACCTGAAAAAGACAGCGGGAAACCGTTGGATTCAAAGGGCACAGGACAAGTATGAGTGGCGCCATTTAGGGGAGGCCTATGTTCAGCAGGACATCAAAAGGCTGATGGATGGATGAATTGCATGATTTATAAGCAGAGCTTTTTAGATGTACGCACTCACAGTGAGCCGACTCACTTTTATATGAGGCGACTACCTTAGTCTTCAATCAACTTTACGTATAACTCCTGTTTCGTATGAAGTTGAGTGCAGTTCATCGACAGGAGTAACCCCTTACTGTCACGTGGATTGCAGGCTACCTCAATCGTATTAAAAAAATATCGTATTCAAAACACCGTATTCAATTATCTTTTATTTTATTGCACTTACGTGTTTAACCACTGATTCGATAATTAGAACGAGCGATCCTTATATAAATTGTGAACAATGCACTTCAACATTAATTACAATGACATTACACTATTCTCAATTGCTTGGCATTTGGCCCCACGAGCAAACAACACCTCGTGACCCCATTGAGATCATTTATCAAATTACACGGTGACGTGAGTACCCTAGCACGCTTTTTTTGCATTAGTCTTAATGCTGTGCACTTATGCATTCGGTGGTACAGATGTAATGCCAATTTTTAGATCTTAGCCTGTCAGTAGGCGCAAATCTACTTAATACACACCTATTTCTAGCGTGAAACATTTCTTGCGTTTCGATAGAAGGGTGTGGTTGCCGGTACACTTTCACATGTAGCGACCAACATAGTCCTCGCGAGTAGCAACGCATCTGTGATTGACTTCAGATGGAACCCATGTTCTGTATGTAGTTGATTACAGATATCCATGGGCGGCAGTGACCACTTACCTTCAGGTGGACTGCATGCTCGATTTGTTACTTCAGTCTGATAAAAAAATAGGCATACGAGTACTTAAGCTACGGTGGCCACTTGCAGGACTTAAAAACTTATGGAATAATAATTTGCCGCACTACCACCTTACTACACAAACTTACCACATCCTCCATACGAGAACACAGCATAGTTTAAACATGGGTTTTAAAGCCTATAAACAATATCCTATTCAAAATTTGGATGAAGTATCGGACTGTTTCTCCGATGGTTTAGATTTTAGACTAAATCTGACAAGATATTCCTAACGTCTGTCTCCTTGTTGCGTTCTGAATATTAAGCATTTCAAAGTATTACATCACAATTACTCGTATGATACGATTTTCAGCGACAAAAACTGTCTACAACATTGCGTCGGATTCATCATATTTTTTACTTCGTTAATAAAAAACGTAGACGATACATAATACCTGTAATTTATAACAAATATAAGAAGTTTATGACGTATCTAAGGAATAAAGCTATCCACTGATTGTTTTATTTAAGATTTTTTAAAATTTAGTATTAACTTAGATAAATAAATAATAAATAGTTAAAGAAGTATTTCTATATTTCTGGGATCAGAATGTGGCCACCGGCTTCTTGGGTTATGAACGCCAAGAATTTGGTTATAAGATTAAAGTAGCAAATCATGCAGTCCACCGAGATTTTTATTCTGATTGAAGTAGCAAACGAGCATGCAGTCCACCTGATAATCAGTGGTTACTGCCACCCATGGACATCTGTAAGCAACTTCAAAGCGAACATGAGTTCTATCTGAAGTAAATCACAGATGCGTTGCTACTCCCGAGGACTAAGATGTTCGCCTCATACAAAAGTGAGCCGGCAACCACATCGTTCCATCGAAACGCTAGAACTACTTCACGCTAGAAATTAATGTGGTGGTACGGACGAACTATACTGGTTCTACCACATCGTAGTGTTGAAACGCGAACCGTCCGGCCAGACAATCCTGGGAAGGACCACGGTATGGTCGCATATCGTCGTAAAGCCAGACTGTACGATAGACCCAGCCGCTCATTTGGGTGGAGCCCGGTGGGGTAACGCGCTCAGAGGACTTCAGTTGCATTCTTTTGGAGATTCCTGAGTTCTTTACGCTGTGACAGCTATCGAGGGGGAGGGGTTAGTGTAGTCTAATCTCATATAACCCAGCGTCGCTTCTACACGTCGGATACCTTTTGAAGGTTCCCCTTCGAGAACAAAAATAAAGTCCAGTGTAGTTGTTACGAGGACTAATGATGGAATCTCCCTTAACAGAATTGTGTAGCACCCAGATGATGGACACCTAAACCACATACTTTCACACACACACACACACACACACACCAAAGAAGTGTCTCACGTTTTCGTTCACGTGCGCTATAAATGAGTATTTCGTGCGCTTTTATAAGTGTTGTATTTATTTTATTAAATATTACGGAAGTCTACTGAGCGCAAGCATGATCGGTTTTTTCGATCGCCTCAGAAGGAGGGTAACATTTTTCGGGTATATGTATGTTTGTTAGTATGAATGAATGTATATATCTTTGGTACGGCAAGTCCAAATGGCTTTGCGGATTGTATAATACTAGTTGACATGGTGAACTTCGTTACGCCGAAGAGTCAAAAATCTGAAATATCAGTGTTTCACCAGTATATTATGCATGTGTTAGGTAAATAAAAACCTTCCTATTGAATCACTCTATCTATTAAAAAGACTGCATTAATATCCGTAGCGTAGTTTTAAAGATCTAAGCATACATAGAGACAGACAGCGGGAAACGACTTTGTTATAAACTATGTAGTGATAGTGATGATATATCGTAGCACCTTATGCGAAAAGTTTAAAAAAACAAAACGCTTTCTACACTCATAGCCCCACAGTAAAATTTTCTCCTGTGTCGTAAGTGCCATGGACACACAGAAAGACGAATACACAAACACACAGATCCAGAACAAGAATCTAAACTCATCATTCAGATACTTGTCTGACCGGTATGGTAACGGCTGTGCCACGCGGGTCGTCAAAAAAAATGTTAGGATTTATGTGCGTTTGTTACTCTGTCACATAAAAACGACTGGTCGCAATTCGCTGAAATATTGCACACACATAGTATGACCTATATTATCGCATAAGATACTTCATCGTGGTAGACGTGACCGAAGCGGGCAGAATCGCGGGAATAACATAGTACATCATAATTTCAATTGTAATTTATTTAATGATTTTCATTCTTATTTTATTATTGTTTCGGCAGTCGGGTTTTTGTTTTTATAATTATTTATTTATGTTATGATTTCTGATGTAAAAACTTCTTTAGGTACGTTGGGAACTTTTGGGATACAGATTCACTGAATTCGATGACCGTCACACCTAGGTACATGTATATACTGATGGGTACGAAAGTGAAAAATAAATAATTAATGAAAATGTTATTACTATTTTGATAGATCTATAAAAACCTTTTTTTTTTTCGAAGGGGAAACCTTCAAAAGGTACCCGACGCCGTGGGAGCGACGCAGGGTTATGTGGGATTTTTACCGCACTAAAACCCCCCCGGTGGCCGTCCTCGGCGCTGAAAAGGAGGACTCCGGGATCTCGAAACGACTTCAACCGGAATCCTCCGAGCGCAAGCTCCCATCGGGCTCCTCCCAGATGGGCGGCTGGGCCCACCACTCCGTCTAGTATTTACGACGGTATGTGACCACACATACTACACACAAATATTTCTTATGAACCTAAAAATGATAGTTATCCATTGTTGTACTGTACAGCACAAAACGTTAGTAGAATGTAAGTACATTTTGTTTTTGACTTACTTTTTATATCAATGACGTTATTTATTTTTATACTGGGTATTGTTAAGAAGTATATTTTTAAATAGACAATACTTTTAGCAACCGTGTAATAATTATATTTTATGCGCATATTTTTGTTTTTGTAACGTTGGTACTTCCAGCTCGTCTTACAAATCCAAGTTTTGATAATTATAATATGACTAAAAATGGAGGCTGTGAGGCAATAGCGTAGCGTGGCCTCATATCGCCCGGGGCGGCAGTAGAATTTGCCGGCCATCAATATACTTTTTTTGTCGGTGAAAAAAGGTAGCCAACCCAACTTAGTCTTTTCACTTATCTTTCTGCAAATATACGACCAAAACAAAGATCGTAATAACTAAATTTTTTGCCGCCCCTTAAAAAGTGCCGCCTGGGGCGGACCGGATGTCTTATTTTGTACAAGATTTAAGCAGCAAACGAGCATGCATTTTCAAGATGGTAGAACCAGTGTAGTTCGCCGAGGGAAGTACCACCGCCACATTTATAGCGTGAAGCAGTTCTTGCGTTTTGATGGAAGGGCGTGGTTGCCGGCACACTTTTATATTTGGCGACCATTTTAGTCCTTAAGAGTAGCAACGCATCTGTACTTGACTTTAAATAGAACTTCATGTTCTATATAAAGTTGCTTACAGGAGTCCATGGGCGGCAGTGACCACTTACAATCAGATGGACTGCATGCTCGTTTGCTACTTCAGTCTTATAAAAAAAAAATGCAATATAACCTGATGGTAAGTGGTTTTTGCCATGGACTTGTGTAAGTTACTTCATATAAGATATGACAGAGGATCTAATTGCAGTCAACCACTGATGTCAAAATTGAAACCTGCTTGACGCTAGCCATAACTGTGGCGGTGGTACCCCCATATCGAGCCACACTCGTTCTGTCATCAGGCAGACTACTATGGGTATCTTTTTTTATGTGCACAGATTTCAATTTTTTTCCTAATTTTTATTTATTTTATAAATGAGAACTTCATGTACCGTATCGTTCTTATGTTCAGTTACCATTTAATAGTAGTATCAAAATATTTTTTTTTAAAAGCAATATTTAAAAATTATAGAATTCTTTGGCGATAATAAAAGACCCAATTTTTTTTCAAACAATTTGATGATTGATTTGATATCAGATTCTTAATACTTGTAAAAAAATCTAAAAGTAAATTCTCCTTATTACAAAAAATGAATATCAGAAAAAAACATGATTCTAGCATTCGATATTAGCTGTTTTGTCGACAGTTTGTCTTTAATTTTATTCACAGGCAAAAACAAAACGAGTTTCCTTATGTCCGACTAAAAAATATAAATTACCGAAAATAGTAATTTTTTCTCTGTGTTCATCTAATTTGCCGTGTAATAAACTATTATGGCTAACATAATGTTCACACTCTGTCATAACTTTGATAAAATTTATGGTTTGTATTAAAACGGTGTTATAAATCGCGTTTTAAGTCACAACAAGAATATTATCAACCGCGGCGGTTAAAAATTTCGGGGTGGTTTTATATTAAATTCGAAAAGCGGATAGCCGTGCAGTTAACCGCTAATGCGTAAGACGGCTTACATAAAAGTTTTATTTTTTCGTAGTATACCGTGACGTATGGGCAAGAAAATGAAAAAATTCGAACCGAATATAATCGACACCAAAACCGAATATTTCGGCCGAATACAAATTGTCAAAAGGATGTCGAATAAATTTTTTTTTTTATACTTTAACCTAACGATAAGGCAGACGGGCTACCGGATGGAAAGTAGTCACTGTCGCCTATGGACATTTGCAAAACCAGAGGAGTCGCAAATGCATCGCCGGCTTTGAAGGAGAGCTCTTTTCGCACCTTTCTTGAAGAACCCCATGTCATAGCGCTCCGGGAATACTTCAGGAGAAAGCTTCCACAACTTGCACGTCCGTGGCAAAAACGAGCGTGCAAACCGAACCGTGGAGGACCGCCACGAGTCCAGTTGGTGTGGATGGAACTTCATCCTTCGGTGAGTGGTGCGATGAAGAAAAGGTGACGAAGGCACCAGGTCAAAAAGTTCCTCGGAACACTCACCATTGTAAAGCCGGTAGAACACGCAGAGGGAGCCTATGTCCCTCCACAGGCTTAAGGGTTCTAACCGATCGGTAATCCTTGGGTCGTTGACGATTCGGATCGCACAATACCGAATAACCGAATATTCGGTGCATCTCTAATTGTAATGTATAGGTGGAAATGACAACAGTAAACGTTTTTGATGAAACATAAAATACATACGTATTAAGGCTTTGCCTTTAAATTAATTAGTTTCAGAATAATGTCTATACACGATTTTTGAATTGTAAATATATTCTAAATACAGCTTTATGTAAAATAATTCCGCTTTGAATATAAAATGATCATTACGATTACATA
The DNA here is from genome assembly GCA_949699795.1 of Spicauda simplicius. NCBI lineage: Eukaryota > Metazoa > Arthropoda > Insecta > Lepidoptera > Hesperiidae > Spicauda > Spicauda simplicius. The sequence goes on from OX453067.1 coordinate 20,806,439, forward strand.
TAATAAAATATTAAACATATTTTATTGCAAAAAACTGAAATATTATATTATATTTAATTACTTTTTGTGTTTTTTCATAAAAACCAGTGTAATAAAATGTTATATTTTGATAAATCCTTGTTGCGAGATTGATCTCAAAAACCATATACCTAAAACTCCATGTTGCATTAAATATGAAAAGTAAATGACCTGATTTAGAGATAAATATATATATTATCCAAAATATGATGCGACATTAATCTCGAAAACCATATAAACTTTAGAGTTACTTTGGCATTTTCAAAAATCCATTACTGTAGTATATTAAAAAAAATTTTAAACAAAAAATACAACCGACTTCCATGCCACATAAAAGTAAAAAATAATTTAAATACATGTTGGTTTAGAGCAAACACAGTTCTTAGTACATAGTCCCGAAGTCGGCGCTTACCATAATTTGCTGGATCATGACGAAACTACATGTATCTTATATGAGCGCCGACTTCGGGACTATGTACTAAGAACTGTGTTTGCTCTAAACCAACATGTATTTAAATTATTTTTTACTTTTATGTGGCATGGAAGTCGGTTGTATTTTTTGTTTAAAATTTTTTTTTTCACGCTTTTCAGTCACGATAAAATCAGTTATGGCTGTTGCTAGTCGTCCGCTAACCGGATGAATAAAATTAATTATTCGTCCGATTTTCGGATGAATAAAATTATGTGCTGACGTCGTCATATAAAAATAGACTTCTTTGACACAACCGGTCGGGGGCGCTACCGCGCCCCCTCCCTTAGATTCTGAATTGGAAAAATCTGTTCGAACCTAACCTAACCGAATAAAACAACTTTTTCTGAGTAAACATTTATTTAAAGAAAAGACCTATAATTATCAATATTTAAAGTAGAAAAAGTAATATAAACCTTATAACTAAGAGTATAATTCAACTGATACTGATAAAAATAACCCATCCAATTTAAAAAGGTTGGTAGTACTCTTGCATCTTTCAGGTAATTGTATTCAAAGTGGAATTTTTGATCATAATTATATCCTCTCCGAAACTCATTGTTGGTATTGTGAACAACAACATTATGTATACGTAAGCACAATATGGCCGATGCCTACGGTTTAAACTTGAAGGACCCCAGCATTATCAGGGTTGAGGAGTTGAAGGTCAAAATTATCATGTCATATCTTTGCTTAGTAATCTCATTACATATACGTAAGCACCATATGGCCGATGCTTATGGTTTAAACTTGCAGTACCCTGCATCATCAGGGTTGAGGAGTTGAAGGTCAATTTTCTTATCATACGTCTTTGCTTTGTAAATATATTACATATCCATAAGTATCAAATGGCCAACGCCTATGGTTTAAGCCTGAAGTACCCCTGCATCATCAGGGCCGAAGAGTTGAAGGTCAAAATTATCATGTCATATCTTTTCTATGTAATCTCATCGCATGCACGTAAGCAACAGATCCCCAACTTCTATGGCTTGGGCTTACAGTACCCTGCATCATCAGGGTTGAGGAGTTGAAGGTCAACTTTTTTATCATACGTCTTCGCTTTGTAAATATATTACATACTCATAAGCATCAAATGGCCAACGCCTATAGTTTAAGCCTGAAGTACCCCTGCATCATCAGAGTTGAGGAGTTGAAGGTCAAATTTTTCATCTTATATCTTTGCTTAGTAATCTTATCAGATATACGTAGCGATCATGTAGCTAACGCTTATAGTTTAAGCTTGAAGCACCCCAGCATCATCAGGATTGAGGAGTTGAAGGTCCAATTTTCCACCGTATACAACCATTTTTCTAATGTTTTACCTTACATTTTTTTAAATATCATTTTGAATGCGTAAGATTGAAATAGCTAAGTTTTATGGCTTAGGCATTCAATACCCCTGCATCATCAGGATTGAGGAGTTGAAGGTCCAATTTTTCGTCGTATACCTTTGCTTAGCAATGTTATTACAAATCCGTGAGCAACAAATGTCTAACGTTTATGGTTTAAGCCTGCAGTACCCCTGCATCATCAGGGTTGAAGAGTTGAAGGTCAAATTTGTCATCGTACATCTTTGCCTTGCTATCTTATTATATATCCGTAAGCACTAAATGGCCATCACCTACCGCTTGGGCTTACAGCACCCTGCATCATCAGGGTTGAGGAGTTGAAGGTCATTTTTTTTATAATATGTCTTTGCTTAGTATTGTTATAACATACCCATAAGCACCAAATGGTCAACCCCAATGGTTTAGGCTTGAGGCACCCCTGCATCATCAGGATTGAGGAGTTGAAGGTCAAATTTTCATCACATGTCTCTGCTTAGTAGTCTTGTTACATATATGTAAGCACCAAATAGCTAATGTTATAGTTTAGGATAGCTGTAACCCTGCATCATCAGGATCGAAGAGTTGAAGGTCAAATTTTTCGTCAACCTATATAAGCATTAGATATATAATACATATTCCAAGTTTCATAAGAATCGATTCGGCAGAAGCCGAGTTATCTCAAATTATCTAAAAAACTTGAGGAGTGGTGGTGGTTTCCACCCCATAACTCAAAGAGTTAAGCATCACAGCATACCCATGTCCAAGAGAAAAAGTTGCGTGACGAAATTTCCTATCAAATGAAAGAAAGAAAATGGAAATCGGTTTATAAACACCCAAGTTATTCAAGATTTTAAGAAACCAACATTTTCCAATTTTCCGGGAAAACCGCCGGAAGGTTTTCATTTTCCTCAATATGGGACTGCTTGTGAAACTAGTCGCATACAATGTCGTATGAATCGTGTCGGTAGGTCGATGATTTCTAGCCATTTCGCCCGAACATACATAAAAAAAAAGAAAAAAAAAAAAAAAAAAAAAAAAAAAAAAAAAAAAAAAAAAAAAAAAAAAAAAATATATATATATACGTGACGAATAGATAACCTCTTTCCTTTGGGAAGTCGGTTAAAAAAAGCAATTGATTCGAAGTGAGCCTGTGTTATTTATACATAAGCTTATATAAAAAATATTACAAATATTATTGGCGATAATAATTTGATTTAAATTGTTATTACCAAAATGTGGACAAATGATTTAACTTTTAAATAATGATAATTAATAAATATTACAAGTAATTCATACACCTACTTAAGTATAGTAGCACACTTGACTGCATTTACTAACGAATCAGGCATTCCGGTAATATTCATGAAGATTATTTAATAAATAAAAAATTTTTGACAAAAAAATATCCACCGACTTCCATGCCACAAAAAAGTTAAAAATAATTTAAATATATTTTAGTTTAAAACATACTCAGTACTTAGGACATAGTCCTGAAGTCGGTGCTCGACATATTTCGCTGGACGACGGTAACTATGTCCTATATGAGCACCGACTTCAGAACTATGTCCTAAGTACTGAGTATGTTTTAAACTAAAATATATTTAAATTATTTTTAACTTTTTTGTGGCATGGAAGTCGGTGGATATTTTTTTGTCAAAAATTTTTTATTTCATGCTTTTTAGTGACGATATTCATCTATTTGTATTAAAATAAAATCGCTAAGTTTGCTTTGTGCACCAAATGGCTTACTCTTGTGGTTTTGGCTTGAAGTACCCCTGCATCATCAGGGTTGAGGAGTTGAAGGTCAAATTTTTGTCCCATGAATTTGCTTATCAATTCCATTATATATTCGTAAACATCAAATGACCAACTTTTATAGTTCAGGCTAGCAGTACCCCTGCATCATCAGGATTGAAGAGTTGAAGGTCAAATTTTTCATAGTAAATACCTACTTAGTAATTTTATTCTATATTTTACTCAATTGGACTTCTGCAGCTAAGGTTCGGCAGACTATCACCAATTTTATTATTTCGCTCCAAAAAGTTTAAGATCCTATGATTAGAACCTTATCAAACTCTTATCAGACTACCCCTGAAGTACATCCTTTCTAATAAAAAAAGAATCATCAAAATCGGTTGGCGGGATATTGAGTTATTCATACATTTATCGGGCACATTGAAAATGCAAATTTAAGACTTATGCGTTTTTCTTATAGATGCCCTTGTCAAAAAAATACTAAAAAAAAATGGGACCCTATGACACGCACTACCTTTCAAATAAAAAAAAAATCATCTAAATCGGTTCACCCAGTCCGGAGAAATGAGCTAACAAATATAAAAAAAAAAAAAAAAAAAAAAAATACAGACGAATTGATAACCTCCTCCTTTTTGGAAGTCGGTTAAAAAATAAGAAAAAAGAATACAAGGAAATTCAGGTACATAAGACGACCCGCGTGGCTGAGCGGTTACCACACCGGCCTGACGCGCAATGGGTCCCGGGTTTGATTCCCGGACAGACAGGTATCTGAATGTTGAGTTTAGAATCATGTTTTGGGTCTGGGTATTTGTGCTTTCGCATTGTGTGTGTCTATGGTACCCACGACATAGGAGAAAATCTTAGTGGGGGGCTACGAGTGTGGTAAGCGTGTGTATCAAGAGGTAGCAAACATACACACTCACAAACTTTCGCGTTTATAATATTAGTATGAAGTATGATATTCATGAGCAGCAGTGGCTACTTACTATTGGATGGCCTGCATACTAGTTTGCCACTTCTACGAGTTACAAAAAAGTTTCAGTCCAGAAAATAAACATCAAGGAAATATATCAAATTCTAGATAACATAACATCTAAAGAATATGATTCTATCGATACAGTTGTGATAAGTGCCAATTTTATTTATTTATTTATTTTAACAAAATCCACAGCTCTTAGTAGTAAAGATTACATAGCTTATGTATAAAACTTATACTTAGCCAATTACGGATTTATATTTTTTTTAAGTAGCACTGTTAAACTGCCACTGAGGTTTACAACGAAACATTACTAGTGCAGACAAGCGTTTGAGTGTGTATGCGTGTTTGTGCATGAGCGTGTGTGTGTTTGTGTGTGTGTGTGTATTAATGTGTGTTTTGCAGTTGCTAGTCCTTTACGTAATTAAATATGTAGTATATATTTTATCATTTTATATATTGTAATATTCATTTTTTAAATATAAAGAGTTCTATGTATATCATATAAATAGATATATACAGTAATTATCATAAACATATATAGTAATTAAATAGTAATTCACAAAATTATGTACAGGAACAAAAAAAGATCAACAAAGTAAAAAAAACTATACAACATATTGATCGATAGAGGAAATCAAAAGCCGGAAGAGCCAATCAAAACAAAATATTGTTGTTTATTTAATAACAACGGTACATTATCTTTGTACAAACACTTGACTTTTTTTGCGAAGTTTTAACTGTGAAGACGCTTATAATCTTATTACCCTTGAGTTGTTTCCTACATCTTTTATAATCAAGTTATTATTAAACAATTTGCCAACCTTAAGTAATTTATCAATAAATCGAAGGGCAAAAACGACACACTGAGAGTCAATAAAATTTACAATGTCCCGAGGAACTTTTTGACCTGGTGCCTACGTCACTTTTCCTCCACCGCACCAATTGCCGAAGGATGAAGTTCCATCCACATCAACAGGACTCGTGGCGGTCCTCCACGGTTCGGTTGTGCGCTCGTTTCTGCCACGGACGAACAAGATGTGGAGCGAGCTTCCTCCTGAGGTATTCCGGGGGCGTTATGACATGGGGCTCTTCAAAAAAGGTGCGAAAACTGCTCTCCTTCAAAGCCGGCGATGCATTGGCGACTATTGTTGCAAATGTCCATATGCGACGGTGATTACTTTCCATCAGGTAGCCCGTCTGCCTTATCGTTAGGTTTAAGTATAAAAAATATATATATTATTTCATTGTTATGTCAGGCATACAAAACTATCGCTATAGAATAAATTTAAACCAGTAATACAAAGAAATAAAGCTGCCTCTGGAATCGAACCCTCGAGTGTTCTACCACTTTTAAATTTGATAACTACCACAATGGCGGTTCCATTGGTCTCGATATATATTATGAATCTTAGACAATATTTGGGACTTATTATTCTTCCTAATAAATCTAGCGTAAAACTATTAAATTTTAAGTGCGCAATCTGTTTTAATTATGCGCAAAAAATAAAACTAAATGTTAGTCGCAAAATATTCTTCAAAGAAGAATTATCTTAAAAACTTGTAAGGAGATTGAAATTAATCTTTAATTGGGTTCCGTGCCTAGAGATTAAAAACAGGATTCGTTATTAAGCCTCCGCTATCTGTTTATCCGCCTCTGGGCTCTATCTTTTGAAGCGTGATAGATAGATACATTAAAAACTCCTTATTCGCGGTGGTTTCGCGAATAAAGGAACCGTACATGACGAGAAGTATTCAAAAAAAGCTGACGCATAAACAGAAGTCGCTGAATCTTTATTAATATTTTTTTGTCGCGAATATAAAAGAGGGCCATAATTTTTTAATACTGAAATACCGAATGCAAGCTTACTACTTACTGTAACCATTAAAAATTAAATACTTAGGTATATTCATTTTAATATTTCAGCCTTTGTTGTTTTCACTTAAAATATAAAATTTTAACGGTGTCCTCATACAAGTACCTATTTGATGTTTATTTGGTTTGTTAAAATTCTCATAATGTATTTTTCTAGCTGCAGTAATAAAAATACTAATATAATTAAATACTGAACCCTTGCCCGAGTTCAACTTAGCCAATTATCTTATGTAATGGTGTTTAAATATTGAATTAGATTCGCCAATTAAACTAAAAATGTTAAAAGGGGTTTAAGAGGAGAACATAATTATGTATGTGCTAATTCATTGATAAAAACTTTTGCATAATTTGCATTTATTTATCGTTTACGTCAATCAAGAGTGTACGTTTACAACGAAAACATGTTTGAATATTGTTTGTTATTTAGTTATCTACTTTTAAATGACATCTTTAAACTAATACGTGAAGCAAAAATGTGTGATCCGTTTTTAAGATACTTGACGCAGACGGAGGAGTATGTTATAGTTGATGTAGAGAAGGATTACGCAATGCTAATATTTTTTTCAAATAATGCATAAAACATACATAAAATCAATTAAAACACATTACACACAGTACCTTGCACTTTACACAAACACATGCAAACACCTTACGTCAAAAATGTCAGACTTTTTTGTCAAAACATCTGCGATTGCGTTTAAATTTAGCTTAGTTAATTAACCCTTTTTTTGACCTTTAACGGGTGTGTTCAAAATAACTTGAAAATTATTACAATTTATTTGAATTTGAGAAATATTCGTGCTACTTTGGACAATGAAGTTTAGTTTTTTTTATTTAAATTACTATAGTAATAATACTAATTACTATATTTTAATTATTATAGTAGCAAACAAGGATGCAGTCCTATTAATGGGGCGTGTCAGACTAGTATGTTCATCGCTTCGCTAAGCGAGTCGTAAGATACTCGTATGAATGAATACCTATGCTAAACCGATTTCGAGCTGGTTTTAATGTAGGCACCCCGGGCAAATGCCTCGGAGTTTTCACTAAAATCGTTCAGATTCCAACTACTAAACAGTAGTAACCGACTTTATTTATGATATTAGATTTGGTGAGCTTTTTTGGTCATAAAATTCCAGCAACACAGGTGTTAATGGTTATTTAGATGTGACACCTCGGGAATCGGTGATTAGACAATTCAAGTTCAGCATGGCATGAAAAAAATGGCCAGATAACAATGTTTATTTTATGTGGAAAATATTTGGAGGTGGGACTCCGTTTATATATTGTTCCAAGGCCTCCAGACCTCTAAATCCTTCCCTGCCTATTTCTTCCAGAGCTAGACCAGGCTAAGCTATGAAAATTATTCTAAGTGCCAGTAACTTAGTAAGTTACTGGCACTTAATGTTGTCAATAGATTTGTAAAATGCATGATTATGGCCAAATTTGGACACCTTAGTTTATTTTTGAAAATCTGGTGCGCGCTTCATAACGTTTGGTAATTTTAAAGCCACAAAAAAGTTATCCTCTGTATATATTTGAAATCGTATTACCTTGAAAGTGCAATATGTGGTAAAAACAATTTGAGTCGTGAATTGCTTGATCCTATATTAGAACTCTGATTTACACGCTCCGCGTTAGAGACGTGCAATGTACGTTATTAAACTCATGAGTACAGTGAGTGCAGAAGCTTCTACTTATTTATTTTTTTCTTATTATTTACATAACTTTGTAATAAATCTGTTTATAGATAGGTAAATAGATGATTTGCTTTTTTGGTTGTTTACATATACACTACGTCGAAGCGTACGGAAAATATTTTTCCCAGAATATTTACCTGTTTGTATACTAATTATTATCTTAGTGGGTATTTTTAACGGAAACTGATTTGTTTAAAATGTGTCATCCGTAAGATTGTCGTGACTTTGTATCTCTTCTGAACGTCATATTGTATTTCTAATACTCTCTTATTCAGTACTCTGGGTTTACATGTGTTTTTATTAAGGGATATTTCATTTTGAGTAAAAAGTTCGGTCACTAGCAATGAGCAACCAATCAACGGAAAAAAATATATTAAAATCATCTTTAAAATATGAGGCGTACTCAATTTTGATGATTTCCGAAAACTACGTGAGTCATGTAAAAGCTCAATCATCATCTGATTGATGGTAACTTGTCACAGTTGCCAATGGGCATCTGAAAGCATCGCCTTATAGAACATAGGGTGTATCTGAAGTCAATCACAGATGCGTTGCTTCCCGAGGACTAAGAGTCGCATATAAAAGTGTGCCGGCAACCACACCCAAAAGAAAAAGCTACCCTAACCCACCAAATTTTCAGCATCACTATACAGTATAAAACAAAGTAGCTTTCCGCTGTCTGTCCCTATGTACGCTTAGATTTTAAAACCACGCTACGGATTTTAATGCAGTTTTCATAATAGATATAGTGATTCATAAGGAAGGTTGTTATGTAAAATGCATGCATAATATAGTGGAGGAACACTGATAATTTTAGGTTTCTGACTTTTAGGTGGGACGAAGTTCGCTGGGTCAACGTTGGTATCCTTAGATTAATGGGTATTAAAATTTATAATTCCGATTAAAGTATTATTTTCCTGTTGCTATTTACTTTATCTCATTATATTTATTTCATTGTAGATTTCTATCAGCTGTCGTAATTAAATATAAAATAGTAAGTTTCGTATTATAATAATCTTGTCGTGAAAAAAGATTAAAGATATAGAAAAGATAAGATCAAGCATGTGTATTAGGACATGTTTATGGTTAATAAATTAATGTATACAAAGATATTCGCTTTCAGGCGTGACTTGATTACAATAAGATACATGAGGGAAGGTAATTAATTATCTCTGCTATTAATAAACAAGTAATATTGTTTAATTATAAACCTCGAGTTTTCCAAAACAATAGATTGCCGTTTCAGTTGAATATTTAGGTTGTCGTGTTTTGTGTTTTTACAATAATTAATTTTTACGCGTTTTTGGGTCCATATAAGGGTCTAATTAACTGGTTTTATTTGTTAAATATATCGTTGGTGGAAGGGAAATAATGCTAAAGCGTCATAAAAGTATTTTTTTGGGAAATGAGATTTGAAGGTGCCTTTTAAAGAAAAAAATCATGTCACCTTTATTTTTGGTGGAATCATGTTGAGTAGTATGTACTACAACTAGTACGTTGTGCTTACCTTTAATAGGCTATTTGACAATGCGAAAAATTAAGTGTCAATTACTGTTATCAGTATATATTATGAGTTTAAGAATGGTTATTTATTAACATAAGATGAAAATAATAATTAAATTTATTTAAAAATCCTTAAATAAAAATGCATTTTTTAAACGTTTGTCACGTGACACAAAATGCTCCTGATTTGGCGGGTTTATGATGACGTCACTTGCTTGTAAACTTTCGTTTTTTGTTTACAACAAATGTATGTCGATGACATGACACAGATGACAATACAGGCAAGTGACGTCACCAACCCGCCATATTGTCAAAGTAGCGTTTTTGCGCGCTATTTAAATATTGAATTTTTAATTTGATATTTTTCAGCAAATATGTACCAAAATTAAAAAAAAAACAACTTTTACTGGGTTCCTAAACCTCTGTTAGATAATATAAAATGGATTTTAAAAACCTGTCAAATAGCCTATTGCGGGCATACGATGTACTTAATACTATGTTTTACTCGTCAACCCATTATTGTCCCACTTCTGGGCACGGGTCTTCTCTCAGAATGAGAGAGTTAGACCATAGTCCACCGCGCTAAGTGCGAATTGGTGGAAATACTATGTTTAATTGTTATAAATTGTAATTGTGTTTTATGCGTTGGTGAGCCTTAAATAAATAAATAAAAATAAATAAATAAACTCCCAATAACAAACAACTTCAATCCTCATTTCCCACAAATGGTATTTAGCCGCTTTTGCATTAATTCATTTCCACTGACGATATGGTTACGTTAAAAAATAGTCGCTGCCTCTTCTTTCTCCCTTATCGTAGGCCACACTTAAATAATCACAGCCTATGTCACTGACAACTGAGTCGATATAAATGATATGTTTTACGTTACAATCCGTCTAGGCCATTTTTAGTATATAATATACTAGCAGAACTCACGCGACTTCGTTTGCGCAGAATACAGCAAATGCGTTAAAATAAAATTTTATGTTATTTTATTATACCTTAACTCAATTTACTTAAGGTTTAGCTAGGAACCCTTATGTATTCTAGTTATTAAATTAGCCTTTACACAAGACAAGGGTTCTTGATTCTCTCTGAAGTCAGTCAAACGTTGCTACTCCCGAGGACTAATGCTGCCTCATTTAAAAGGAATCTTCAATTGAACAATTTTAAGAAATCGCAAGAACCGCTTTACCGAAGAATTAGGTGTGGCGGTGATGCCTCGGACCATATACGTCCTACCACCATGTCTACAAGAAAATGAAATATAATGAGTTGGCACGAATGCATGTGCATAATACATATTATGTGCTTATTTAGGTATCTTTAGGTCACTAGTATTGTGCTAGTTCCAAGAAGTGATATATCATACTTCATACTAATATTATAAAGGCGATAGTTTGTGAGTGTGTATGTTTGTTAGTTCTTCACGTGTAAACGGCCGGAGCGATGTTCATAAAATTTGGTAGTGACTTAGCTGACACTCTGAATTAACATATAGGCTACTTTTTAGTGTGGGAAAATATCTTATTCCCTCGGTACAATCGATTTTGTTAACGCAGGCAAAGACGCGGGGTTTAACTAGTTAATATAACATAGAAACCTATTAAGGAAAACAGCACTAACCTTCAAGAGAAATCCTTAAGATCATCTTATTTGCGATTGCCGTAATGATGTTAGGTTCAATGAAAACGAAAGTTTAAGGACTTAACGGTAATGTCATGTTAGTATACATTATTTCATCCCGACCGCGTCAGAAGGAGTCTAATTTTTTTCGAGCATATGTATGTTTGAGTGTATATCCATTTATTAGGCACTCGCTATATCCCAAACGGCTCAATGAATAGTAATAAGTATACAATTAGTCACCCGTCGCATCGGTCGAAATTCGACCGTAATTTAAATTAAAAACTAAACTTCATATTGTTCAAATAGTACGAATATTTCTCAAATTCAAGTATTTTTCAATTTTCAAGTAATTTTGAATGCGCCCGTAAAATTAAGAGGTTTAATTATCTAAGCCGCATTTAAAAGTAATAGCGGAATTTTGTAAAAGACGTCTGATATTTTTGAAGTTATGTATTTTCATAGTAAGACATTGAATGTTCTATTTTGTTTACTATGTATGTGTTTGTAACAAATGCACGGTAGTGTGTAATGTGTTTTTAGTTGATTTTATGTATGATACATGCATTATTTAAAAAAAAATATTAACATTCTGCACTCCTTCTCTGCGTGGACGTAGAGATGTAGAGAGAGTATGAAATTTTGCACGGTTATAGTGGACTATAACAGTGCAAAATTTCATACTAATCCGTCTGGGGCATATAATTTAAAAATCCGTTTCAAGTTTTTGCTTCACGTATTAATATAATAATAACATTGGCTATATAATTGTTATACATGGCGCCTGCAGTCAGAAAAACAAATATATCACAACAGACAAAAACATTTATTCAGTGGGTTTTTTTTTAAATAATACGATATTACCTGCTACAACTGTATGCCGGTTCACTTACATATCAAAAAAAAAAATATGTGCGTGTACTAGCGTACACTCGTAAGAAGTGAAACTTCTTTATGACGTTATTTTTCAAAAAATAATTTACTATATGCAACTTTACAGAAATTGGTTAAATAAAGTTAAATTAGATAAAGTTTAATAAAAGGCTTTTATTAAACTTTATCTAATAATCTAATCTATAATAATCTATCTAATATCACGCGTGGTAGGGATAAGAAAAAGATGGCACGTAACGGAAAAAAAAGATGGCGCGTAACGAAAAAATGTTACACTAAATTTTTTTCCAACCCCGATAAAGAAGTTTCACTTTTGCTTTCCAACCCCGATAAAGAAGTTTCACTTTTGTTTTCCAACCCCGATAAAGAAGTTTCACTTCAAAAGCAAATTTTGTAAAGAATTAAAGTAATAAAATTAAATTAAAAGGCCGTAAACCACGGATAAAACTGTATCTTACAATTAATGAATCTTGAATCGTGCGATATTTCCTGCAAATCTTCAGACCATCTTCCTGCTTCTTCAGAGCTTCCTCCTGAGGTATTCCCAGAGCGCTATGATATGGGGTTCTTCAAGAAAGGTGCGAAAAGAGCTCTCCTTCAAAGCCGGCGATGCATTGGCGACTCCTCTCGTGTTGCGAATAGTTCTGTGTCTGGTGTTGTCCATAGGGGACGGTGACTATCCTTAGTTAAATTATAAAAAAAAAAATCTTAGACTACAGGAGTGATCGGTTCCAGATATAATTCCTATTCTTTATGTAATTGTTCAGATGTGCATTAACGGCTGGATGCCTCTAACCAATTCCATAAAATATAAGGGTTCTATCTGATGTCAATCACAGATGCGTTGCTACTTAAGAGAACTAAAATGGTCGCCTCGTATGGGAGTAAGCAAACAATACCTTGTAATGAAACGTAAGAACTACTTCGAGCTAGAAATAAGAGGCGTTGGTACATCCCCCGTCGAACTAAATTCGTTTAACCTTGGTTTACCTAAAAGTTTGACTGGCACTTTTGTGCGTGTCACGTGTAGTGGTCGAACGCCACACGTGTTTCCTTGTGATGTAATATGTATCTCATCAGTCTGTGACGTATTGTACGTACATGAGACGCATATTATACACTTATTAGTGATAAGTATAAGTTTAAAGGTTCTACCTTTTTTTAAATCGAACGCCGCATGCTGAGGTCGCTGAGGGCTTGGGTTGAAACTGAAGCTTGAACTGAAGGTTGAAGTTGAAGCTGCTTTACTTTGGCATTTGCATCTGGTACCATAGGGTAGCTAGAGTGGGGGAGGCTGGGGCTTCATACCCCCCGAAATGGTAAAAATAACATTCACAGTAGAACGTGTATGGCTCGCCCTTGGAGTTCCCATCGCCTGTTTTTTTTAAACCCTCCGAAACTAAAACCTGTCTACCTGTCTACTAAACTAAAAACTTTGTTACTCGATTTCTCAAGCACCACCACTATATCTATTACTAGCTAATCGGTGCTACGCGCTGCTGGGTTTAGGTCTGAAAAGTCTGAAGGTTTAGGTGATAAGGGAGATTTATCTAACTTGGGTCTCGTGGGTAGCTACGCATCTGTAGTTGACCTCAGGTAAGACATTGATCTTATCTGATGACCCGCTTGGCGGAGCGGTTACCATACCCGTCTGACGAGCAATGGGTCTCGGGTTCGATTCCCGGCCAGACAGGTATCTGAATGATGAGTTTAGATTCATGTTCTGGTTCTGGGTGTTTGTGTATTCGTCTTGTGTGTGTCCATGATACCCACGACACAGGAGAAAATCCTACTGTGGAAAGTGTAGAAAGCGTGTTTTTTTTGTTTATCAGGTGTTGACTACCGATGTCCATGGGCAGCAGAGACCACTTACCCTTTTGGTGGACTGCATGCTTCTAACTTTTAACGGGAATGTTTTTCGAGCGTATGCATGTCTGTTTCTTTGCAGCCTAACAATTTGAAAGAGATTTTAGGTTATGAATGAGGTTATGATTCGACGGATTAGTCTCAATTTACAAAGTGACAGAGTTAAAAATTATTCCAACATTGCGTCTGCAGACAAAAAAGTTTTAAATTAAATGAATTATTTCATAAACAATAATGTTGGGTAAATAGCTCGAATATGATAATTAAATACAGATAAAAATATAATTTTCATTTTAATATATTTCATTATTGTAATAATTGTTCTTGCCCTTCCAGGCAATTATTTTTAAGAACGGGTTTTTGTGTTAATTTATTTGATTAAAATATACTAATAGATACTCCTATTTTTTAATAATAAAACAGTAATCTTCGTCAATAGCTGCCAAACATTTTTTTGCGTGAGGTAGCGAATGTGTTTGAAAGATATGTAAGTACCTATTATATAAGGCGGGTTATATAATGTGTTCAATATTGTTTTTCAGGGTTAACAACGTAACCTTAGCCCCATCAAAGGTTTATGTGATGGTAGAACGAGTATTAGGGGTTCAAATTCAGGCATGCACAACAAATTTATGTGCGTATTAGAAATTAATTATCACTGTTTTTCGGTGAAGGAAAACATCGTGAGGAAACCTACACAGCCGAGAGTTCTTTTAAAAAAAAAGTTCTCGGAGGTGTGTGAAGTCCACCAATCCGCACTTGGCCAGCGTGGTGGGCTATGGCCTAAAACTCTCTCATTTTGAGAGAAGACCAGTGTCCAGCTGTGGGACAATAATGGATTGTACACAGAACGAGTATGGTTCGACCGGGGAGCCACGCCACGCCTATTTCTAGATAGGAATTCTTACGTTTCAGTGGAAGGGGTTTGTTGCCGGCTCACTTTTATATAAGGCGACCATCTTAGTCCTCGACAGTAGCAACTCTTATAAAAGTGTGCCGGCAACCATACCATATCATCGAAACGCAAGAAATGATTCACGCTGGAAATAGGTGTGGCGGTGGTACTTTCCCAGTTGAACTACACTGGTTTTACCACCTTCAACAAATAACAATGAAAGTTTATGAAGATGGATGGATATTGGTTACTTTTTCATCAAAAAGTTGGATCGGATTGGACTGAAAGCCAAATAACGGTTATATAATAATATTTACCGTACTAAGCGTGACGCATGCGAAGCCGTGTTATAAATATTACTTTACATATTACAAATATTATTAAATGGATATTTTTTCATAGAATAAATTGTAATAATTACGGCAAACATAAATCTTTTTAACGTCAAATAAAAGCGTGTTCTCAGTCAACATTGTTGTTTGTGTAGTGTCACAGAAATACAATTATATTCTTGTTCCATAGAAAACAGTATGGGTGACTTATTCTAGCCCTTTTAAGCTATTTCTTCTTAAGCGGTCAATTTTGCGACAGTCAACCAAGTCGCTAGAATTAACTATGACTAGGAAAAAGGTCGCCTTTATAATTAGTAAGTCAATTTTGTGGTACTCTCGTCAACCTATTATTGTCCCATTGCTGGGCATGGGTCTTCTATAAGAATGAGAGAGTATTAGGCCATAGTCCACCGCGCTGGCCAAGAGCAGATTGGTGGACTTCACACACATCCGAGAACTTTTTTTTAAAGATCTGTCTGGTGTATAGGTTTTCGCGATGTTTTCCTTCAGCAAAAAGCAGTGATAATTAATTTATAATACGCACGTAATTTTAGAAAATCTGTGGTTTTGAAAAATCTGTGGCCTGGGTTTGAACCTCGGACCTCCCGATCGAGAGTTCAACGAAGTTTCAACCATTAGGCTATCACCGCTCTTGTGGTACTGCTGTACTAATATTATGAATTAAAGATTTTACCAGGCTGTAATTTACATCAAAATTTATTAAAGTCAAGGTTGTACGCTTTTTACGTGACTAGAAATATATACAGCATAAACTAACGTCACGGCTCGTTAAGAGGGAAAGCAACTTCACTTGTTAGACAGATGAGATTCTAGTGTGAACTAACTGGAAATATGTTAACTTTAATAAAATATGTAAGCACCATTATTCATACAAATAAAAGTTTATTGAAAAAAATAAGAATATTTTCTTTTTGTACACATTTGCCGGACAAATTTCTTTATTTATTAGTATCAACCTTTTTTATACTTAAAAATAACAATTATATATACAATAGGTAAAGTTCAGTACATTAAAGTCTTGTTGTGTCATAATTAAACCAGATATTTAAAAGAATATACATATGTATGTCGTATGTTAAAAGTTTAATTCTGATTGCTGCAGCAATGCCATATTGGCCACAGATACCTTATTACTCATCAAGTAAGATTGTGTGAAGTCGATTGCAAGCTCGTTTGCTATTTCCATATTACAAAAGAGGAACAACGCAGGGTTTGAATATACACACGTTATCTTTCAACCAATAAGCTTTGAAACGTGTCTAGATATTGATTTTTGAGTTATGAAGGGAAACAGACTGAACGATTAGACATAAAAAAGCCTTTGTAAAATAATCACAAACCCGCTGAGTTTCTTGCCGGATCTTCGCAGTTGAGGTCGTATTCCGATCCGGTGGTAGTGTAAAAAATGTAACTGACAATTTTTAAGTGCCCCCGTAGGCCTTTTTTTTGATATCGAGGGGGAAACCTTCGAAAGGTACCCGGCGCCGTGAAAGCAACGCCGAGTTATGTGGGATTTTTACCTTACTAAACCCCCCCGGTGGCCATCCTCGGCTCTGTGTGAAGGACACCGGGATCTCCAACGGACCGCTTCCGGTGTCCTCCGAACGCAATGCCCTCTTCGGGCTCTTCCCAGTGAGCATTGTACTCAGTGCGCCTCCCTGGTGTTTACGATAGTATGTGGCCAAACATGCCGTCGGCCTACACGGGGTCGCTTGGCAGGACGGTTCGAGCTCCCACTCTTACCGTCCGCAACCCCGGAAATCCCTTTTAGTCGCCTCTTACGACAGGCAGGGGATACCGTAGCCCTATTCTGATCCCGGAACTACAGGGATAACCCCCGTAGGCCTATACAAAATAAAGACATTTCATTTCAATCGGAGTATCCTGATGGTTTTTCATTTCATTTCCTTTTTATAAATACAGTTGTCTTTCAAATAGCATGGTTCAAACACAAAACGTTAAAATTGAATTGAAATTGAATTTCGAAACCATACTAAATCGGAATGATAAAAATAAAGTCGTTGAATATGTTGTATTCAATGTTTGCATTACCACAATTGCATGGTTAATGTTAATATTTGTGGAGCCATCGCAAACAATTGTTCGTGTCTGTAGCCAATATGTGGTCAATACTGTTTCAACATCTTTTTTGCTATATTAGCCATTGGAACGAATCAAAATCGATCTCTGAGATTGCTTGCTTATGTAGTTTTTATGTTTTAAAAAAAAAGGAGTTACACTTTATTTTATTTTTGTATTTTGATTTTTATATATGAGTATCTTATTTTATTTATTTATATCTACGTAAAAGAGTTAAAAAGACATTTTTTTTGTTTTGTGGTTTGTTTTCTTTCGTTTGAATTTATTGATTAAATTGTAAAAGCTAGTAGGTAATCAAAATCAGGTGTTCGAGTTTCAAATTTCCGATGATTCAATTTCGGTGATTTTTCAAAATTACGTCTGTATTGGAAATTAATTTAATCTCTCAATGGCGAATCTACAATGTCGAAGGATAACATCATAATTCATCAGAGTTCTTCGTTCCAAAACAAATAAACTAAATTCTTAAAGGTCTGTGAAATATAACAATCCGCAATTAGCTACCGCGGGGGGCTATTTCATATACATCTTTCACTCTGAGAAGAGACCTATCCCCTACAGCACGAAAATAATGGGTTGATGATGATTTTATGATAAAGCTAGCAGTTAATACAAATAGAAATCCGTCAAAACTATAAGTCGTCAATGGGCGGCAGTAATGTTAATAAGCAATCAGACGTCACTTATGCAAAAAAAGGAAACATGAAAATCAAACAATATGTGTAAACAGTTCGCTAGTGTCAATCTCAGTGCTTCTTTTTATCCTCTTCTAGTGCATATAAGATACCAATTACTTCAAAAATAACGAAGGTGACCAACACAACCATATGAGCAGTGATAGCCTAATGGTTGAAACTTGCCCTCTCAATCGGGAGGTCCGAGGTTCAAACCCAGGCATGCACCACTGATTTATGTGCGTATTATACATTAATTATCACTGCTTTTCGGTGAAGGAAAACATCGTGAGGAAACCTACACACCCGAGAGTTCTTTATAAAAAAAAAAGTTCTCGGAGGTATGTGAAGTCCAATAATTATTGCATGAAAGAGTAAACGTACATACACGTACTTCCGCATTGATTTAATATAAGAATTAACAATTTATAAATGACCCGTATTTAATTTGTCACTAATAAATAAGTCCTTTATTATCATTACTGTCAAGAAATGTGTGGTATATTTGAGCTTTATTACTAAGAAATTAATTTAAAATACTTACTGGGGCAGTAGGTACCATGCACATTTATTTCTAGCGTGAAATGTATTTGCATTTTGGCAGAAGAGTGTTGACAACTTATTTCGCTTCCCGCTGTCTTTCCCTATGTATGCTTAGATCTTTAAAAATACGCTACGGAGTTTAATGCAGTTTATAATAGAGTGATTCAAGAGGAAGGTTTTAATGTATAATACATGCATAATATAGTAGAAAAACACTCGTAATTTTAGACTTAATTTTTAGGCGTTACGAAGTACGTCGGGTCAGCTAGTTATAAAATAAAATCACTTGGAGGCACATTTAATCAAAACAAATATGCATGATGTTTCGGCACATTGACTTCGACAAATATTGAGGCTTGAAGTCGTCGATCGAGGAAGTTGAAAATATCAAATACTTAACTTTTTATAAATCTACATAAGAGAATATGACTCAATGGCCGGAAAAAGCGTCTGTGTATTTTTGCAGTGATACTTGATAACTCTCATATATACGAGTGTATGTTATGTATTTTAAAATTATTTTAATTCTAGCATGTGATGGGATGACTCAATATTTTACGTTATCGATGTCTGTGTAGTTCCGGGAACATAAGAGGGCTACAGTATCCTCTGCCTGTTGTAAGAGGCGACTAAAATTAGTTGGGTTTTGCGGGTGGTAAGAGTTGAAGCTCTGTCAGGCCAGCAACCCTGGTAGAACATGTGTGGTCGCATACCGTCGTAAGCACCAGGCGGTGAGGTGACGGTTCTGCCCTACTAGAATATATCACTTTCTTAATTATATGCTGGAGATATCGTCGCCAAATCTATTTCGTGTGAAACGGTACTTGCGCTTCGGTTGTACGGTGTGGTTGCTGGTTCATTTTTATTTTAGTTCGTGGGAGTAGCAACGCATCTGTTGTAGAACCTATTTTCTGTATGAAGTTTCTTACAAATGCCTATGGGTGGCAGTGACCACATACCTTTACTCTGCACTGCATGTTCGACTACTACTTCAATATTATAAAGGGAAGTCACTAACGAAACGCAAAAAAGCTCCACATTAGAAATAGGATTGACGTTGGTAAGTCAATCAATCCGTATTGGTTTTATCAACAAATCCGGCACCGAAAATCAGTGAATGTATAAACGCACCCCACATGCTTTGACTGGACCTTTCGCAACAACTGTACCGATCTATCAGTCGATATCGCAACTTGTCCACAGTATTGATGATCATTACGATCCGAGGATAAATCAGTTTTACCAGAAAATGCATGTTTATTTCAATGGGTACAACCCATGATTGTCCCACTGCTGGGCACGGGTTTAAGAATTTTAGGCCATAGTCCACCGCGCTGGCCACGTGCGAATTGGTGGACATATATATTTATTTATTTATAGTTATTTATAATAACTATAAATAAAAAAAATATACATAGGTACATATTAGAGCAGTGATAAATGGTTCAAACTTGCGCTCTCTATCGGGAGGTCCGAGGTTCAAATCTCAGGCACACCACTGTTTTTTCTAAAATTATGTAAGTTTTAGTAATTAATTATCACTGCTTTGTGATAAAGAAAACCTTTGTTAGGAAACCTACACAAGTGAATTTCTCCTGTGTCGTGGGTAACGTGGACACACACAAGACAAATACACAAACACCCAGACCCAGAACATTAAACTAAACTCATCATTCAGATACCCGTCTGGCTGCGAATCGAACCTGGGACTCATTGCGCGTCACACCGCTATGGTAACCGCTCTGCCACGTGGGTCTTCGAATGTGTATCCCAAGTTGTATTTAAGTCTTAACTACGAGTCTATGTGTGCCAAAATTCAGCAATATTTATCAAAGATAAGCAGACATCCTCACAAACTTTGTTATATATATAATTGACAAGATTACTATGAATAGTTACGCAGACAAAGATCTTTTTAACATAAAAGAAAATAATGCAATACATTATCACTAACTTATCCTGCTAATTACCATTTAACTGTGGTTGTGCACTAACCGTTACATTCTGAATCGTTACGAAAGGTTGCACCAACTGACGAGCTAATAAAGCCTGATATGGAGATCATAGACTGTTAAAATTTAGAAAGAACATTAGATAATTATCGTATTAATAGGAGCTTCTTAACCCCATTCAACTGTTAAAAGATTTTTGTCTACTAGGTAGGTAAGTAACAGGTACCTAATTGTTGTAAGAATTTTCGATGAAGGGGTCTCGAGTCTTTTAATAAACGTCGTGACATCTAGACAGGTTTTTTGTTTATAAAATTGAAGTAGCAAATGAGCATGCATTTATTTTGCTAATTCATTGTGGGTAAGTGACTGCCGCCCTCGTGTACAGTTGTAACCAACCAAACAACCAGGATGGATTATATTTATAGGTGCGTAACCACTCTTAAGGACTAAGATGGTAAGTTAAATAACATTCACGTGCATAGAAAGCAACAACTGCCTAGCGCTAGTAATGGGCAAGACTTGATGGGGGGGGGGGGGGGTACAACCTATTATTGTCCTACTACTGGGCACGGGTCTTCTCTCAGATTGAGAGAGTTTTAAGCCATAGTCCACTGGCCAAGTGCAAAATGGTGCATTTCACACGTCTATGAGATTTTTTTAAGAACTCCCAGATGTGTAGGTTTCCTCACGAAGTGGTGCCTGGGTTTGAACCTCGAACCTCCCAATTGAGAGAGCAAATTTCAACCATTAGGCTGTCACTGCCCTGGGCAAGACCTGATAGTAGTAATTATCAACTTAGTTGTATTAGTTATTTGATCCAACTACATGCGACTATCTATACTTTCACAGGTCTATGCCAGTCAGTCAATGCATCTCGGTGCAGAAGAAAATCAAGGCATTTTCAATCTTAACAATTTTCATCATAAAGATCACGACAAGACGAAATAATGTGATTAGTAGAAGAAAATTGTTTAATAACATTGTATTTAATGCTTTTCATAATCCTTAATTATTTGGTTTATGGGTCTATTTTGCAAGTCGTGTAACACAACGATATGGTTTTGAAAGTTATTTTATGGACATATCATCATTATTAGATGTGGCACGGACTTCCTTTAGCACTGTCTATCATAACGCACTGTTTGTTAACGTTTCGCAAATATATCTAAACGGGTAACACACCGACAAATAGACGAAAACAGCAGGTGAATACAGAAAAAGATAGATGATAAATAGACTAAGAGACCAATAAACAGACAAGTATGCCGTCTGAATATGAAAAAGATAAATGATAAATAGACTAAAAGACTGACAAATCGACAAGTATGCCGTCTGAATATTCTTATATGCGTATAAACGCGGACTTTGAGATGGCTGGACCAAAATTATTTTCTTAATTCACAAATAATAATTAGATATTAGAAAAAAGCACTTATGGGTATTTAACACATGGGGGCACAGAGCAGTGATAGCCTAATGGTTGAAACTTGCCCTCTCGATCGGGAGGTCCGAGGTTCAAACCCAGGCCCGCACCAATGATTTATGTGCGGATTAGAAATTAATTATCACTGCTTTTCGGTGAAGGAAAACATCGTGAGGAAACCTACACACCCGAGAGTTCTTAAAAAAAAAAGTTCTCGGAGGTGTTTGAAGTCCACCAATTCGCACTTGGCCAGCGTGGTGGACTATGGCCTAAACTCTCTCATTCTGGGAGAAGACCCGTGCCCAGCAGTGGGCCAATAATGGGTTGATGCGACTTATGGGTATTTAAATTAAAGGTGGTAGAAGAAACAGTGTAGTTCGACCGGGGAGGTACCATCGCCACACCTATTTCTAACGAGTATTCAAGGCGTTTCGATGGAAGGATGTGGTTGCCGGAACTTTTATATGAGGCGACAATCCTAGTCCTCGGGAGTAGCAACGCATCCGTGATTGACTTCAGATAGAACCCATGTTCTATATGAAGTTGCTTACAAATGGCTGCGGTGACCACTTACCATCAGTTGGACTGCTTACTCATTTGCTACTTCATTATCATAAAACTATCTTATTTTTTACGATATGTATGAATATCTGAATCGGTTGTTTTGTCCATGACCAGCTTAGACAAACAAACAAGTGTATTGAACGTTTACGTGTTCAAAGAAAATCTCATACTTCATTGACCTATGCTAAATAATCTGTTTTTAGGGGTCCGTATCCAAGGGGTAAAAATCCTGTAACTCAAACTCCACTGTCCGTTTGTCCGCCTGTCTGTCACTAGACTATATCTCATCGTCCCTGTAGCCTCGGGGTCCGAATAGGGCTACGGTATCCCCTGCCTGTCGTAAGAGGCGACTAAAAGGGGCGTCCGGGGTTGCAGACGGCTAGAGTGGGAGCTCGATTATTTGAAAAAAATATTAGCATAGCGTAATCCTTCTCTACATCAACTATAACCGTACGTAATGTCATCCTCCTCCGTCTGCGCCAAGTATCTTAAAAACGGATCACAAGTTTTTACTTCATATTAATATATAAATATTTAAGGGGGCAACCGTACAACAAACGTGATTTTTTTGCCGTCCTTTATAGACAATGGTACGAAACCCTTAGTGCGCGAACCGGTTCGCACTTGGTCGGTTTTTTTCTAAATAGATGAGCACATAAGCTTCAAAGGTCTACTATAAATAAACAAGCAAACCGAAGTCATAGTTTGCTAACATTGAACTCATGTTACTTTTACAGACTGTTTGCAGATGCAAGGCGATAACTCTGCATCACACGTCGGTACTGTTTGTATAGAGTTGTCACTTTATGTTGAAGTTATATAATTTTAATAATAATATTTTAAATGCAATGTTTGTGAGGATTTGTGTTTGTGTTTTACGCAAGTACTGGTCGGATTTCCCTGAAATTTAGCATATACTTTGTGTTTGTATTTGTGTGTGTTTGTGTATCTATATTAACACATAGGGTACTTATTACCATTTTAGACCGAAGCTGGTGTAATTGCGTGAAGAACCTTCTATTCCTTAAGGATTCGAAAAACGCGTTTAAATAAATGCTTCTTGTATTTTGAAAAGTTCAACGTAGACTTTAATCATGAAAAAATTAAATTAGTAATCATTACTAAATATAGGTATCGATAAATAATTATAAAGTACTAGGCGGCACCCTGCAGCTTCGCCCGCGTTTAAAAAAATCGATGTATCGATTATCCCGTGGGAATAAGATATTTTCCCACATTGAAAAGTAGCCTATATGTTAATCCAAAGTGTCAGCTAACTCCTTACCAAATTTTATGAAAATCGTTCCAGCCATTTAGACGACAAAAATTAACAAACACACTCACAAAATTTCGCCTTTATAATATTAGTATGAATCAATATTTGCACGAATCAATTCGTAGTGCTATAATCAACTTGATAAATTAGTCTGTGGGTGACTATTAGTATTCTAAAACGGTAGTGCGTTGTAAATATCGCAATACTTTAGAAGCCAGTAATTCTTGTACAAGAATTTGGTACTTATGAACATAAGTGTATTTGGTAGCATTACTAGATATCGTGTTTTGAAAAGCCAAATTCAAACTTGGCATAATTGATATAACACAATGGTTTCTTTTTAATAACAATTTAGTTCCTTAGTATCTACTTAACAAAAAGTCTAAAAGACAAAATTAAATAACTGTTTGAGAAACAAACATCTTTTGTTTTGTGTCAGCTTATTTGTATAAAGACAGATGAAATAAAGAAAATTAAAAGTAACTTGTGACAGCCCTAATCACATTAACTCGTAACTTGAGAGATCATTTAATTGTGTTTACACTAATAAGTGCTTTTACATACATTGTAATTGGCATCCTATACCTACTTAGTAACAGATTCATTACGTTATCTAATAAAAATGATAGGTGATAGAATCTATATCTATAGAATCTATAAAAGGGTATCATCACTGCACCTGTTTCTATATTGAAGTAGTTCTTGCGTTTTGCTAGAAGGGTGTGGTTGCAGGCACACTTTTATATTGAGGTAACTATCTTATCTATCCTCGGGAGCAGCAACGCAACTATGATTTAAGTAAATAAAAAAATCAGAAAGAAATCTTGTTCCATATGAAGTTGCTTACAGAAGTCCATGGGCGGCAGTGACCACTTACCATCAAGTGGACTGAATGCTGGTTTGCTACTTAAATCTGATAAAAAAGTAATGATAAAGTCCATAAAGTTAATTTTAACTACTTGCGAGAACCAAGATGGTCCATATAAAAATGTGCCGGCAAACACACCCATTGTGTCGTTGGCAACCCATTATTGTCCCACTGCTGGGCACGGGTCTTCTCACGGAATATGAGTTTTAGGCCATAGTCCACCGTGCTAGCCAAGTGCGAATTGTGGACTACATACACCTCCGAGATTTTTTTTTAAATAACTCTCGGCTGTGTAGGTTTCCTCACGATGTTTTCCTTCACAGCAGCAGTGATAATTAATTTCTAATACGCACATAAATCAGTGTTGCGTGCCTGGGTTTGAACCTCGGACCTCCCGATTGAGAGGGCAAGTTTCAACCATTAGGCTATCAGTGCTCTCAGTGATAGCCTAATGTTGATGACAGATGAAGACCCGCGTGGCCGAGCGGTTACCATACGGTCTGACGCGCAATGGATTCCGGGTTCTATTCCCGGCTAGACAGATATCTGAATCTTGAGTTTAGATTCCTGTTCTGGATCTGGGTGTTTGTGTATTCGTCCTTTTGTGCATCCATGGTATTCACGACACAGGAGAAAATCCTTGTATGGGGCTATGAGTGAAGAAAGTGTGTTTGGTGGTTGGTTGGGTGGTCAAGAAATGTGTAGTATAAGAAATAGGTGTGACGGTGGACCACCTAACCACACTAGTTCTACTACTTGACATAACATTACTGTTTACTATTCGTACTTTACAGTATAACTTAAATATAAATGAAGATAATGTTAATTAATATTCATTATCCATTAACGGTTTTACTCCATTGTAGGTAGCAATTTATAAACATATTTTTAGGGAAAGGTGATTTAATTTATAGATGACCTCGTGCAGAGATTTCCACGGTTTTAACATATATTATTTATATTACTTCCTTAATATAACATAAAAAATGAGTTATGTATAGATGTTACATTAAGGTTGCATAGACATATTTAAATTGGATAAATCTATCTTGATTTAAATTCCAATTATTTCCGTTTAATGCTATGTCAGTCAAAAAATAAATAGCAAACAAAAATAACTTTTGAAAGATAACATTACAAAGAACTTATGTTATTGATTTTGTGGTAGAACCAGTGTAGTTCGACCACCACCTATTTCTAGCGTGAGGCATTTCTTGCATTTCGATCGAAGGGTGTGGTTGCCGGCACACGTTTAATGAGACGACCATCATAGTCCTCGGGAGTATCAACTCATCTGTGATTGACTTCAGATAGAACCCGTGTTTTATTTGAAGTTGCTCACCGATGTCCATGGGCGGCAGTGGCCACTTACCATCACAGGTACTGCGCACTCGTTTGCTATTCCAATCAGATAAAAAAGAAAATTCACACTTAAAAACATCTAAAAAATATCTTATTCCGAGAGAAGGTCCGTTCCCAAAAGTGGGACAATAATGGGTTAAAAATGCAACAATTTGGACAAATAATGGCTGGCGGGTGGGCAGCAATGCATCTGTAATTGTTAATTATAAATGTTAGTTATCATTTAAAATTAGATGGACTTATATATTTAGTCTATGCAATTAATTTCGAAAATCAAATTACTACATTATTAAATCGATAGCAATTAAAATTCTAAAATTCCCGTTCGAATGCCACGTCAATCAAAAAAACAAAACAAAATATGAAATAGCTAAAATAACTGTTAAAAGATATTAGTTAATTATTACATACACAGACATTTCAAGTTCATGATTAAAATTAAACCATTTATTAACATATTCAAATTAATCTCTTCATGTATATAATAAAGTGGTTTGTGGGTGTGTTCCAGTTAGAGCAGTGATAGCGTAATGGTTGAAACTAGCCCTCTCGATCGGGAATTCCAAGGTTCAAACCAAAGCCTGACAACCATAGATTTTTCTAAAATTGTGTGTTGTGCGTGTTAGAAATTATTCAGTTACTGCTTTTCGGTGAAGGAAAACATCATGATGCAACGTAATAGCAACGTATCTGTGATTGATTTTAGATAGAAACTTTGTTCAGTATTAAGTTGCTTACAGATGTATATGGGCGGCAATTGCCACTTACCATCAGGTGGGTTGCGTGACCGTTTGCTACTTATCTTATAAAAACCTCCTGGATATATATAATCGATATAATATTTTAATGGATACACAAAAATTACTAGAAACTTTTTCTCAAGCTTTTAAATTGCAAACTTTTGTACAGATATAGATTTTTTCATTTAATACTAGCTGAACCCCGCAGCTTCACCCGCGTTAAAAAAATCGTATCGATTTTCCCGTGGGAGACATTTTCCCACAGTAAAAAGTAGCCTATATGTTAATCCAGAGTGTCAGCTAACTTCCTACCAAATTTTATGAACATACACACTCACAAACTTTCGTCTTTATAATATTAGTATGAAGTACGACTAGTATGATGGATACATCGTCCCTGTAGCCTCGGGGTCAGAATAGGGCTACGGTATCCCCTGCCTGTCGTAAGAGCCGACTAAAAGGGGCTTCCGGGGTTGCAGACGGCTAGAGTGGGAGCTCGAACCGTTCGGTCAGGCAATCCCGGGAAGGACGGCGGTATGTGTGGTCGCATACCGTCGTAAAGACTAGATGGAGCGGTGGGCCCAGCCGCCCATCTGGGAGGAGCCCGATTCAGGTTGAAGTCGTTTCGAGATCCCGGAGTCCTCCTTTTCAGCGCCGAGGACGGCCACCGGGGGGGTTGTAGTGCGGTAAAAATCCCACATAACCCTGCGTCGCTCCCACGGCGTCGGGTACCTTTGAAAAGTTTCCCCCGAAAACAAAAAAAAAGTATGATGGATACATATAAACTTTAAATATTCAATTTAGTTAATTTTATACACATTGCAATTAAACGGAAATGCAGGTGATGAGTTTATTTCAAAGTGTTTGTGAGGTCAAAGATTTTTTCAATGATGTATCAGATTCAAGTAACTGATAATATCATCATACATTTGATGATAGTCAAAATTAATTGGCATTATTGTTAAAAATTGTTTTAATAATGTACTTTGTATATGTTTCCGTTTGATATTTACACGCCTTTCGATTTCCGTATTTTAACCGTAAATGACCTTTATGTAGAGGTAGAATTGAGTAGTTTTTTTTTATCTGACTGAAGTAGCACACGAGCATGTAGTCCACTTGATACAGAACATGGGTTCCGTCTGAAGTTAATCACAGATCAACGTTCTGTATGAAGTTGATTACAGATGTCCATGGGCGGCAGTGACCATTTATCATCAGGTGGACTGCATGCTCGTTTGCTACTTCAGTCAGATAAAAAAAATAACATGGGTTCCGTCTGAAGTCAATCACAGATGCGTTAGCAAAGCACCTATGATGACGTTTTTGACGTTATGTGTTTGAAATGTTCTATTTCGTTTATTATGTTTGTGTTTGTGTCAAATGCAAGGTAGTCTGTGTAATGTGTTTGTAGGTGATTTTATGTATTGCGTTTTGTTTTATTATTCATATTCTAATTATTCAGATATGTCTGATCAGATGTTTGAATAAATTAGGATATTTCAAACCGGGATCTTCGTCCAAACACATAAGTTTTCTATATGTCATTTATGGCGATAAAATCAAATTTATTTGTTAACAAAGTATACATTATCGTAAATATATTCTACTTAAGATTTACCATGCAGCATTTTGTATGCAAATCAGATAATATTACCGGTCTTCTTTTTGATATTTTGTCTCTCGAAAATTTTGTCTTTGTGTAAATTCTATTCATATCCTCAGAGTGGTAATTAGCATAGAGTAGGAGAGGAATATTCTGGCATTCTGACTTAGTCAGGGGTTCTTTCTTCATTCTTCTTCTTTCTCCAACCTTCAAAAGGTACCCTATGTCGAGCGACTCAGGGTTATTTGGGATTCTTACCAAACTAAAAGCCCCTCGGTAGCCGCTCTCGCTACAAAGAGGGCTTCGGGATTTCCAAAGGAACGCAACCGTAGTCTTTTGAGTGCGTTGCCCCATCGGGTCCCTCTCAGATGTAGCTGGGCTCACCGCTCCATCTAGTCTTTAAGACGATATGCGACCACACATACCGCCATCTCGGATCGGAATCTTTTCTAGCGTTGATTAGAGATACAAATACAAATTTTCACAAAAAAATTCTACATTTTAACAGTGAATTTGGTTTACCCTCTCGCATTTGAATTGAATTTGAAACCAACTTATTATGATGGGCAATGGTTTCCGTAAGCGAGTAAGTAAGTCACGATTTCTGCTGCATAAAATCAGGGAGTGGACCGGAGTAGCTGTCCTTTTTTGCTAAGCAACCTTTAAGGACACCTTTAAAAAACTGATTGCCAACCTTCATTAGGTGGAGAAACGACTTATGAAGAAGAATCCACTACCATCACGCTTATTTTTAGCGTGAAGCATTTCGGTGGAAGGGTATGGTTGCTGTCTCAACTCTTGAGGTGACCATTATTGGGTTCGGGAGTAGCAACGCATTTGTGGTGGACTATAGACAGAAAGAGCAGTGATAGCTTAATGGTTGAAACTTGCCCTCTCGATCGGGAGGTCCGAGGTTCAAACCCAGGCACGCACCAATGGTTTATATGCGTATTAGAAATTAATTATCACTGCTTTTCGGTGAAGGAAACACCGTGAGGAAACCTACACACCCGAGAGTTCTAAAAAAAAAAGTTCTCGGAGGTGTGTGAAGTCCACCAATTCGCACTTGGCCAGCGCGGTGGACTATGGCCTAAACTTCGGTTGATGTGATGTGTGATAGACAGAATCTTAATTCTGAATAAAGTTACAAACAAATTTCCATGGACATCAATTCCCTTTTGCAGTAGACTGCATGGTACTTTGCTAAAAATAAGAATTGCGTAGTAAAAAATAATATGCCGCGCTATGTTCATATTGCGCATATTGTTCATACCCGTGTTTGCTTGTTCTATACCTTTTACTAAGTCCTCAGTTCTCGAGCGGAAGGAAGTTTGCTTGTGTGTGTGTTTTAGTGTCAATAAATAATTTTAACGAGGATAGTCGCTTAGTAAAGCAAATATATTCCTTTTTGCGGACAGAAAGGTCATTGGTATTTATGAGTGGCGTCGGTACCTACTTTGCAACTAAGGTATAATAATAACGTCTTAAATAAACTAAGTCGATAAAGTTCAGAGACTATCTATAACCTATTTTCTTTTCTTTGTTTTGATAGATATTGACAAGTGTTAGTAGTAGGTATCAATTAAAAAAAAACATAATGTAGTCAAATTTCGACCAATGGGCAAGCATTGGTCATTTGTTACAATTATCTGTTTTTTCGTTTTAGGAATTTAAATGAAAGGTAGAACATATATGTTTCGACAAGGCAGTTAACATCGCCACATTATTTCAAGCGTAAAGAAATTCATGCGTTTTAGCGGAAGGGTGTGGTTGTCGGTTGTTTTTATCTCAAGCGACCATCTAGGTCTTTGGGAGTAGCGACGGATCTGTGATTGACTTTAGATGAAACTCTTATTCAGTATTATAAGTATAGATGAAGTTGCCTACAAATATCCATGAGGGGCAGTGATCACTTACCATCAGTTGGACGCTCATTTGCTACTTCAGTCTTATAAAAAGATTATACAACAACATAAATTCATTCGAGAGAAAATAGAAATTTTAATTTAGATTCGACGTTTTTATTAATATGTGCATATTTGAGCGGAATTTCATCTAACACTCTTTGTTAAGGGTGGTATCTATTAGGGTTCCGCACTCAAAGGTTAAAACGGACTACTATTACTAAGATTCTGCTGTCCGTCTGTACGCTGTACGTCACTCTGTACGTCTTTCTGTCTGTTACGAGACTGTATCTCACAAACCGTGATAGCTGATTAAATTTTTCATAGATTATGTGTTTCTGTTGCCGCTATAAAAAAAAAACAAATATTCAAGGGGGGCGTCCATACATCAAAACGTCGTTATTTTTTAAGGATACTGGTAAGGAACCCTTCGTCTGTGAGTCCGACTCGCATTTAATTTTTTCGTTGCCACGAAGAATTTTGCAATGTTCTACGGTACGTCGCGTTTGGTTTATACGTGGACCTTTATTGTTAATTATAAAATAATTTCTCGGTACGTCTCGGTCTAAATATGTATTTTTACAGTGAGTATCAATAACATAAACGACAACAATTAAAATTAAAATAAACACAATCAAAAAGGCCAGACCGGTGGCTAGGTTCTTACGAAATAAAACCGGCTTTTACGATTCCACATACTACTCGTATTTCACGAATTTGGCCTACTTATGCCTGATCAATGACATTTTTTTTGTCATTTTATCTTTATTACCTCGATTTACATGACTTAAATAAATGCAGATTGCAGAAGCAGCAACATTAACAAGCAAATCATAATGACGCCTTAGAGTTGGTGTTTAAAGTTATTAAGCTAACGTAGTTCATCCCTGTAGTTCCGGGATCAGAATAGGGCTACGGCATCCCCTGCCTGTCGTAAGAGGCGACTAAAAGTTCTACTAAAGACTGAAAGACGAAAAGAGGCGTTCGGTGTGGCAATCCCGGGAAGGACGGCGGCATCTGTGGTCGCATACCGTCGTAAAGGCTAGACGGAGCGGTGGGACCAGCCACCCATCTGGGAGCCCGATGGGGCAACACTCTAAGAGGATTTCGGTTGAGGTCGTTTCGAGGTCCGGGAGTCCTCCCTTTTAGCGCCGAGGACGGACACCTTTAGTGCGGTAAAAATCCCACATAACCCTGCATCGCTCCCACGGCGTTGGATACCTTTAGAAGGTTTCCCCCTCGGGAACAAAAAAAAATCTAACGTAGTTAACCTCAAATTTTCTAAATATCGAAAGTGATAATGTCCGGTGCGTAAGGATTCAGTTATAGTTTGTGTGAATATGGAACCTAAAAAAGAAAATTAGATGTAGACGTAGGCTAGATAGATTAATTTATTACTGCTTGTCAACGGTTTCTACTTACCACCGCAGTTACGCCCTGACTACAATCACGCTTTCTACACTCATAGCCCCACACTAGGATTTTCTCCTGTGTCTTGGGTACCAAAGACCCACACAAGACGAATACACAAACACCCAGACCCAGAACATGAATCTAAACTCATCATTTAGATACCTCTGGCCGGGAATCGAACCCGGGATCCATTGCGCGTCAGACCGGTATGGTAACCGCTCCGCCACGCGGGTCGTCATCAATCTATCAACAATCAAGCAAACTAAAACCGCACATCGTGAGTACCAGTAACGTATTAAACGTATAAACTTTTGCTTGTTTATATGTAGTTTTTGTTGTTTTCCGCTTGGTGATTGGGGAGCCCACTAGTCTCATTTCTCCCGCACAATAACTTAGGGAGAAGGGAATGACTGAAAAACAGCGCTCTATGAGATAGAAATCTTATAGCAGCATAAGCTGAGTCATTTCCTTTTGCCTTATATCTAAATTTAAATTTGAAATTATTGCTATGTATTTATATTGTAATTCCTTTATGTTTTTTGTTTTACCTGTTGTCATTACTAATGTTTTAAGGCAATAAACGAGTTTATTATTATTATTATTAAAACTCCGCGATAATATTAGTCTGAAATCATATTCTTGATTGTAATTACACGTACAATTAGTAAGAAGGTCTATTAAGTACAAATGCATTTTTCCAGTCAACCTCCAAAAATTTTTTACTTATTAATTCAGTGATAAGACAGAATGGTTACCTTACGAATGCTAACTATTGCCTTCCATAGAAGGGCTAATGTATTTTTGGTTTTGAAAGCGAGTTATTTTTGGGAGTTGTATAAAAAACCCTATAGCCCTAAGCGTAAGAACCTTAAGGCCTCTTGTAGACACACGTTTTTTCGGCGTAATAATCTACGGTTAATTCGCCGTGTGTAGGCACGGTTGTCAGTGTTGTATGGATCACTGCCGTGCACTGATCTTTGCCGTGCCATGTACATGCTAGCACGTTTTTTTCACGGTAAGGTAAAGACGCCGTACGGCTCAAAAAACGTGCCATGTACAACAAGCCTAAGGGTTCAGGCATATCGCCAGGCTTCCGGGGTTGCGGGCGGCTAGAGTGTGAGCTTGAACCGTCCAGCCAGGCGATCCCGGGAAGGACGGCGGTATGTGTGGTCGCATATCGTCGTAAAGACTAGACGGAGAGGTGGGCCCAGCCGCCTGAGGAGCTCGATGGGGCAACGCGCTCAGAGGATTCCGGCTGCAGTCCTTTGGAGTTCCGGGAGTCCTCTTTATAGCGCCACCGCGGGGGGTTTTAGTGCGGTAAAAATCCCACATAACCCTGCGTCCCTCCCATGGCGTCGGGTACCTTTTGAAGGTTTCCTCCTCGGAAAAAAAGTATATTTTCGTTACTCAGAATGATTAAAGGACAATAGTAATAGCAGCAGTAAAAAAGGTTAAAGGTCGCTCAATAGTTAGTGTGCATTGCGACGTGTTTATGCATACTTTTAGATGCAATGCTAGTAGGGTTGACACATTTTTGAAAAAAAAAATAATTTAAATAATATATTATATATTATTTAAATAACATATTATTAAAAATGAAATTATTTTTTTAATAAACAATAATTATAAGAAATTTCATTAAATCCAGGAAAAACAGTGTGGAAGAAACTAGTTAATGCCTATATTTTTCGGTATTTTTTGTTGACTTACTAATGGAGTCAAACGACTGACAACAAACGTTCTGAATTTTAGTGACTACCTTTTTTCTGACCTTACTAATTGTATAGTAAACAGTAAGCTCTACGTTACTTCAGATGAGCCCTACTCCTTGACAAGTGATGAACACATATTGTCCTCACGTACTATATTATCATTTGAATATTAGTAGTTTTTTATTTTTTTATTTTTGTCGTCAAGGAGGAAACCTTCAAAATGTACCCTAAGCCGTGGGAGCGACGCAGGGTTATGTGAGATTTTTACCCCCCGGTGGCCGTTCTCACCGCTACGTGGAGGACTCCAGGATCTCCAGTGAATATCATACTTACAATTCACGTCTACGAGAGAGAGAGAGAGGAGGAATTCCGAACGCCCTAACCCCTTATATATGATCCCCTCATGATGACACTTTATTAGTGGTTACAACCCTACTTGCAAGAGCCAAATGTCAGTTGGTTGAGCCAAACCCAACGTTGCACAACACTACGCACTTGGAATTCTCCGCTCCTCCAATCCAGTTTTCCTTCCTTTAATGTATGTAAAATAAAATAAAAACGACTATTTCTAGCGTGAAGCAGTTCTTGCGTTTCGGCCGAGGATGCAGTTGCCGGCTTTTATAAGGCAAGCGTCTTGGTCTCGGGGAGTAGCTACGCATCAAGTTTTCTTATGATCTATAGATGCGCCGAATATTTCGTTCGGTATTCGGCGTATTCGGCATCTTTTTCACCATTCGTATTCGGTCGAATTATTCGGTTTTAGTGCCGACTATATTCACTTCAAGATTAAACTTAAAATCAACATTTTTGAAATCTCAATCAAATTCGCATTTTTTTAAACTCTTATATCGACATTTTTTTTAAACCTGAAATCAACATATTATTTTTTTATTCGGCAGAATATTCGGTTCGTTAAAAGTTAACCGAATAGTATTCGGTATTCGGTTATTCGGTGAAACCACTATTCGGCGCATTTCTACTTATTAGCACTTAGAAACTTAGAACGACTTTTTACGTTATATCAAAACGTTATTGTTTACGTGTTTGTCTGTATATTGCAATGTACACTGACGTTTACTTTTATTAACGGCCTTACTTCGCGAGCATATTCGTTTGATACTCCAATCTTATAGAAAAGTCTTAAGTATCGTAATACCAGTTCATATTGTTATCAACACAATCATTGATTACATTATCACTCATCATTGATAAGTGATTTTGCAATTACAATTGCCAGGTATGGCCGCGTAAATAAGCAATATAGATTTTAATGTCTAAGCGAAAACGTAAACTATTTTTGTTTTGAAGAATCTATATATTAATACGTGAAGCAAAAACTTGTGATTCATTTTTCAGATACTTGCCGCAGACGGAAGAGTATGAAATTACGCACGGTTATAGTTGATGTAGAGAAGGATTGCACAATACTAATATTTTTTTCAAATAATGTATAAAACATACATAAAATCAACTAAGAACACATTACACACCTACCTTGCATTTCACATAAACACACACATAATATACGAAATAGAATATTCAATGTCTTACAATGAAAACACATAACGTCAAAAATGTCAGATGTCTTTGTCAAACACCCGCTATGCTTTTAAATGCAGCTTGGTTATTGAACCTCTTTTTACCTTTAACGGGTGCGTTCAAAATAACTTGAAAATTATTACAATTTATTTAAATTAGAGAAATATTGGTGCTTCTTTGGACAATATGAAGTTTGGTTTTTTAATTTAAATTACGGTCGAATTTCAACCGTTGCTACGGGTGACTAGTAATAATAAACTCGTACTAAAGCCACAGGTTACAAATTTGATTCTCAGTTGAGGGCGTTTTCCGATCCGGTGGTAGTGTAAGAAAAAAAATGTAACTGACAATTTGTAAGTGCCCCCGTAGGCCGATACAAAATAAAGACATTTTATTTTATTTCAATTTATTTATTTTTATCGAAAAAGTCTCAGTTCCAAATTTTACCGATCCTTCAACGTTAAAAACGGGTCTTACTCTAGTTAGACTAAATGAAAGCGTAATGTATTACATGAGTGGATTATCATTAACAATATAACTAGAACCGCTAATGAGTTACGCTACGCCGGCTCGTGGCACAACAGTTATTAAGATGTTTAGCTAATTTCTCTTCGAAAGATCTGAAATGGGATATGTTGAGTAGTAAAGTGGATTTATTATATAAAAACAAATAGTGTTGTTAAATTATAAAAGTCTGCTTAAAACAATTCCATCGCGTTTTCGGTCCTTAAACAAATTACTCAATTTAATTTAACGATTTTTTGCATTTTGGATCAAACCAGTAACATCAAATGTACGATAATCAAACAAAATCATCCCCCCTCCCCCCCGTGTTTCTCTGAACGCAGGCACCATATTTAAAAATTCAATACCCTAAGTCACCCTCAAAACTGAGCCGTTTCTTGGTTAAGTGGTCACTGCCGCCCATGGACATCTGTAAGCAACCTCATATAGAACATAGGTTATATCTGAAGTCAATCACAGATGCGTTACTAATCCCGAGAATTATTTATGGTGGTCGCCTCATATAAAGTGTGCCGGCAACCACACCCTTCCATCGAAACGCAAGGAATGCTTCACGTTATACCCATCTTATTAGGAGCACAGATTTTACCTAAAACTTAACAATAACGCAAATACTCTTGTAAAGGTTAAAGCATGTTTGTGCGGGCAATAGTTTCGTCGGAATTGCAAAAATTCCTCACTAGATTCTAAATTCATATACCTAATATCTATAAGCTAATATAATTCCAGATCTCCCATACTTTGTAATATAGTTTTTGAAGTGAAACTTCTTTAGGCGCATGAGGGTAAAATTTTTACAGATGAAACGTCACGCCGGTATGCAACGGAAGTGTCGGAAAAGAGAGAGAGAGTGATCGAGACCGATTGAGAGAGAGTAAGACAGGGCGAACGTAGCATGAGCAACTAGCCGTGGAGTGAGAGTTCCCTACTCTCACTCCACGGCTAGTTGCTCATGCTCATGCAAGCGAGTGAGAAAGATTGAGAGAAAAAGTGAGACAGAGCGAACGTCGTATCACGCCTTTTTCCCTTCCTCTTAATCTTGGAAATTTAAAGTTTTAGATTTGTATAAATATAAACAAGATTTATAAATTAGTTCGCCAAAGAAGTTTCACTTCTGACATGTGTACTTTGTACGCACGCATGTTTTTATTTCTTATCCGACTGAAGTAGCAAACGAGCATCCAGTCCACCTGATGGTAAGTGGTCACTACCGCCCATGGACATCTGTAATCAACTTCATACAGAACATGGGTTCCATCTGAAGTCAATCACAGATGCGTTACTACTCCCGAGGACTATGATGATCGCCTTATGTGGAAGTGTCCCGGTAACCACACCCGTTGGTCGAAACGCAAGAAATGCTTCACGCTAGAAATAGGTGTGGCGGTGGTACTTCCCCGGTCGAACTACACTGGTTCGACCAAAATATATACAAATGTCGTTTACTCCCAGTTGTAACTAGTTTGTATTACTGTTTTGTTTTACCAAAAATAATCTAAAAACTTTAGATTTCGTGTAACAAAAAATACGTCGCTAAGCGGTTGGTAATCGAAAAATAACAACTTTTGACTATTATATAGTGATATTTGATGGAATCTAGTTATTGTCACTGTACAGATTTGACAGCAATAAAGAAGTCATCAAGGCATCGTTGGTGTTACAGATGAACAAATATTCCACCTTTTTTCAAAGGTCCTGTTTAACCTTATACATTTTGTGGACGTACGAGTTTTAAATAACATATTGCTCGTTGTAATATAGTGGGTGATTTACATATACGAAACTGGCCATACATTGGTGATTCCTCTGATGTTGCGAATGACCATAAGCGACGGTGACAACTTTCCAACATGTGGTCCGTCTGCATTATCGTTAGGTATAACTTTACTAAAACCATGGGGTCGAGTTTTGCTGCGTAGCTATTCAATCATTTTACAGATCGCACTCATGTATACACAGATGACTAAAATCTTAGGCAGATAGGTCATTGTCTTTGGTAATAGTTCGTAATCATTCGGTATATGCGGTCAGTCGCCGTTGGCAAAGGCCACGTATCTGCAATGTAACGGGTGCTCATGACATTATGTTCTTTTGAACTATTTTTGCCGATTTTTATTATTTGCCATGTTCGACTATTATTATATTTCGTGGTCTAAATATCGGCACAAATAACTCAAAAACCTCATATTACGTAATCGTCACGAAATATGAGTACCGACTCGTAAAATCACTACATTGTATAAAACAAAGTCGCTTACCACTGTCTGTCCATATGTATGTTTAGATCTTTAAAATTACGCTACGGATTTTAGTGCAGTTTTTTTTAATAAATAGAGTGAACCAAGAGGAAGGTTTTAATGTATAATACATGTATAATATAGTGGAGCAACACTGATAGTTTTAGATTTTTTACTTTTAGGCGGAACGAAGGTCGCCGGGTCAACTAGTGTACCAATAAAAAAAGCTAAAATCATATGTGCCTGCACTGTGCGCTAACCTTAAAGACAGGCATGAGGCATTATTCGGGTCACGTCTGGACCGGTTCTGATGACACAACTGAATTGAGGTGTTTAGCGCCGCATGAGCTATCCATTGACTACGG
Organism: Spicauda simplicius; assembly: GCA_949699795.1. Lineage (NCBI taxonomy): Eukaryota > Metazoa > Arthropoda > Insecta > Lepidoptera > Hesperiidae > Spicauda > Spicauda simplicius. The sequence continues at coordinate 20,844,501 of OX453067.1, forward strand.
AATAAATGAATGGGTCTGATCTATTCATTAAAGTTTCTCGTTACACTGTTTTGTTAATGTTTATTTTGTTACATTTTATTTTACTTAGATTTTTTGTTTTATATCATTCATTTAGTTACATACTATAATTATTTGTAAGCTGGTTAATTGAAGTTATGTTATTTACCGAATATCATGTGCCTACTGTCCTACTGTTTAGTTGTTTTGTAAAAAACATACATAGAGATCTATAAGTTTATTAATACATGTACAGGCTCCTCCATAGTGTATAACACTGGGTCTCAAACTTATTTTGTGTGCCGCCATATTTAAATCCGTTGTTGCCTCGCGGACACCAAGATTTAGCGAAAAAGTGGCGTCTGTCTTGGCGTTGCTTCCCAAATTGCTTAGAAAATACCTTCTCCATTAGGTACCTTAATGTACGCCCTGTAGTTCCGGGATCAGAATAGGGCTACGGCATCCCCTGCCTGTCGTAAGAGGCGACTAAAAGGGGCTTCCGGGGTTGCAGACGGCTAGAGTGGGAGCTCGAACCGTTCGGTCAGGCAATCCCGGGAAGGACGGCGGTATGTGTGGTCGCATACCGTCGTAAAGACTAGACGGAGCGGTAGGTCCAGCCGCCCATCTGGGAGGAGCCCGATGGGGCAACGCGCTCGGAGGATTCCGGTTGAAGTCGTTTCGAGTTCCCGGAGTCCTCCTTTTCAGCGCCGAGGACGGCCACCGGGGGGTTTTAGTGCGGTAACAATCCCACATAACCCTGCGTCGCTCCCACGGCGTCGGGTACCTTTTGAAGGTTTCCCCCTCGAAAACAAAAAAAAAAAAAGGTACCTTAATGTAAATCTTAACCTTAACCTTTCTTTTCCATTATGTAAATTAGAGGATAATAAAAAAATACGCAGTCAAAGTGAATTTCCTAAGACTTTTAACCTAATTATTATCTTTTACCAAATATTTTATATAAATATCCACCTAATAAGTAATCTGTGAACTTTCAAAGCAATTTGATATATTCATCAATTAACCTATTTACTATCTTAGTCCTCGGGAGTAGCAACGCATCTGTGATTGGCTTCAGACAGCACTTCTGTTCTATATTACCTAGAACTGTCCATGGGCGGCAGTGGATACCTACCATCAGGTGGATTGCAAGCTCGTTTCCACTTCAATGTTATTTACTAAATACTCAACCACGATATCACTACATAGTACAAAACAAAGTCTCTTCGCGCTGTCTGTCCCTATATATGCTTAGATCTTTAAAAGTACGCTACGGCAATTAATGCAGTTTTTTTAAATAGATAGAGTGATTTCAGAGGAAGGTTTTTATGTATAATACATGCATAATATAGCGAAGTAACACTGATAATTATAGATTTTAGTATTTAGGCGGAACGAAGTTCGGTCGGCTAGTCCGTAATAAATATATATAGGTACCTATATTTATTTTCGTATGAATAAATTAAGTATTCCTTATCTGTTGAGCAATCTGTACAGAGTGTAACCAGCGGCATTAACATAACGTAATTGATATGACACTACGATTTTAAAAATGAAATATTATTCTAATCTTGTTTATACATTCCTTAATTTGAGGTTCAAAAACCGTATACATGCTATGTTTTAAAAATACATACCTACATATGTTATTTTTGATAGTTTTGCAATCATCGCGCAAATCTGGAAGCATACCGAATTAAGTATATGTATATTTTTATTTTTCGGTATTGCACAATGTTTGTACATTTAACAAAATAAAATGTATTTAATTTATGTATTGTTACAAAAGCAATGAATTCCATTAACTCCAGATTTTCTCTAGTAGACAACATACTGATGTTGGAAAGTAATCACAAAATCTTGTTGAGTATGTTGGTCAAAATGCCATATAGTCAAATATAGTAAACGTTGATTTTCCAATGTTTCATGTACAAAAATTTTCCATAGTCATTATACATAACATCCAATGTCAGTCCCTTTGCGTGATTATAACATTTTCTCAAAAAACTATTATACGTTTTCATTACACGTTCATTTTTACGATTTTGGTCATATATTGGTCATATAACTTGCACTATACTACGCAATGATGGGCAAAATATATAATAAATGTCTGTCTTTGATACAACAATTTTGATAGAAGTCATTTTGAAAAATCCGACTTATACTCTTTTTCACTCAGTGGCATGTGTTTTGATCGGATCGATTATGTATTCTAGTTTAACCGCAAAACGTTTACAATTTGACCTCTATCGTTATGTAATGTGCAAAATTTCCGTCTCTTAATGTTCGCGGCGAAGCCTGCTTGTGACTTTGGCATTGGCAGAGACCTTACTCCGGCGACAAATAATTTCGTAATAAATTAACCATGTTCTTTAAAATTTTTTTTTTTGTGACAACGTCGGAAACGGCGTAAGGATTTAGAGGATTTTTATGTACAAAGTATTTCACCTAAGTGCGTCATGAGGGTGATGTTTTTCGAGTGTATGGATGTATGGATATTTGTATGTAGGTATGTATTTGTGTATGTGTAAGAGCAGTAATAGAATGGTTGCAACTTGCCCTCTCAATCAGGAGGTCCGAGGTTCAAACCCAGGCACGCACCACTGATTTATGTGCGTATTAAAAATTAAATATCACTGATTTTTGGTGAAGGAAAACATCGGGAGGAAACCTACACACCCGAGAGTTCTTTGAGAAAAAATAAGTTCTCGGAGGTGTCACGGTGTATGAAGTCTACCAATTCGCACTTGGCCAGCGCGGTGGTCTATGGTCTAAAACTCTCATTCCGAGAGAAGACCCGTGCCAGCAGTGGGTCAATAATGGGTTGACAATCGATTTGTGTACGTATGTTAATGTGTGTATATTTTTGGCTCGTTCTACAGCCATAAAGGGTTCCCAGATTGTAACATACAAAATACTGAAAAATAAATTAAAGAAAAACATAAAATTAATACGTTTTTAGTACTAGTATTCGTTTACATAGTATTAGTTTACACTTGTATTAGTTTCCATCAATTACAAAGTATATAATGTAATTTCTATTCTAATTTACTTCATTACTGTTGTACTTTTTACCTTTAAATTTAAATTAATTAAGTTTAAGCAGTTTACAAGATGTTGATTCTATTAATATAATAAACTTTTTACTCTAAAGCTCTTAATATTAATTACCACCGTAATTAAAGGCGTAGCAGGGTAAGTATATAGCTAGTTACGTTATCTTAATATATTATGTAAATCACGTAACACGTTTTGGGAGTCGCTAATGTTTAAAACCGCTCAACCGGACTCAAATTCTCAAAATATTTCATAGCTCATTATTTATTTATATATAGTTTTTTGGTTCTCTGTGTTTTTTTTTTATCTGACTGAAGTAGCAAACGATCATGCAGTCCGCAGATGGTAAGTAGTCACTGCCGCCCATGGACATCTGTAATCAACTTCATATCAGAGCATGGGTTATATTTGAAGTCAATCACAGTTGCGTTGCTACTCCCGAGAACTATGATGGTCGCCTCATATAAAAGTGTGCCGTCAACCACAACCTTCCATCGAAACGCAAGAAATGCTTCACGCTAGTAATAGGTGTGGCGGTGGTACTTCTCCGGTCGAACTACACTGATTCTACCACCTGTAAAATTTATAGTTATTATCTACATCCATTTGGTGTTAGAAGTCATCCTATATACTGGATAGGAACATTCACCATCTATCCATTTATGGTAAGTGGTAACTGCCGCCCGCGAGAGACACGCATAAAATTCTTCGCCTGCATTTGTAAAAATGCAAGCTAAGTAATAACTTAATTATAGGAACTATATTTCTTACAATCGTATGTCGCCAACATGTAGTCCATTTAAATAATGTTTGTAGTCCGTACTTTGATGGTATTTAGAGTCTTTGGTCAAAAGGGACCACTCGGAAAACGGACCGCGGTCATTTATGGCAATAGCGTCTTTGAATGTCCTTACGTCATTAAAATACATGTACCTACTTTGTTAAATATAAATATATTATATATTACAATTTAAAATTTTGTTTCATAGTATAAATTACATTTGGATGTCTTTATTAAGAGCGAGGTTCGGTAGCTCTAACATTATTAGATAACTATGTAAATTTTTACTCCAGGTGAGCAAGAAACCAAAATAGGAGTGTTCTTGAGCGTTTTTTTGATTCTGTAACAAACGGTATAATTACCCGAATCCAAAAAAATCTATAAATTAAAAAGCAGGCGGAAATGTTTTTATAGGAATAAATAATATAACTTTGGAGCGGAATTTATGGATATATTATCTTTATAGATATAATTAAATTAAATAGTTTTTTTACGGTTCGCGTCATACAGTGGCCACCGTACCAGTTAACCACTCAGAATGTTCCAGGCCTGTTCTGATTTCCTCTCAGATAATTATCTAAAGTAAATTATACACCTAATATTTTTCTATAACATACAAGTTGCGAACGAGCACGCATTCGGAAGGTGAGTGGCCACTGCCATTCATGTGCATCTCGTATCAATCCCAGCTAAACTTAGATTTTAAAACCTTAAGTTCGTCATATATGCTTCGTTACTACCTGAGGAGGGGTACAACTTATTATTGTCCCACTGGTGGGCAAGGGTCTTTTCTCGGAAAGAGAGAGTTATAGGCCATAGTCCACCGCGCTGGCCAAGTGCGAATTATTGCTCCCTGAGGGCTAAATTGGAACGCTTCCATAGAAGACTGTAGACCACATATGCACATACCCTTACCACGCCATTTAAAGATGTTCTTTTAGGGTCTTAGAACAACTAACTTATTAATACGCTGTTATTCGGCAGAAATGTAAGTGCCCTTTATACCAATAGCCCTTCACTCAAGGAGTCTACTTTAATTACACGCACCAAAATTTGCAATTTACGCACACTTTTGCATAGAATTATAATATAAAAATTATTTTAGTCAGTTTATGTACAGAAATATGACGGTATGTACGGATGGTATTTTTTATAATTAGCAAACTGACAGTCAATTTTCGAATAATCACGTAAAAGCAGAATTTATCATCGCGTATTGCAAAATAAAGTCAACTTTAAATTTCGAAAATGATAAACGCTACATTACAAGTAATAAAGATTTTCTTTTAATTCTTATTTAGTTTGATAATTACTCCTTTTTATCTGCCTGAAGTAGCAAAGGAGCATGCAGTCCACCTGATGGTAAGTGGTCACTGCCGCCCATGGACATTTGAAATCAACTTCATATAGAACATGAGTTCTATCTGAAGTCAATCACAGATGCGTTGCTACTCCCGAGGATTATGATGGTCGCCTCATGTGAAAATGTGCCGGCTACCACACCCTTCTATCGAAACGCAAGAAATGCTTCACGCTAGAAATAGGTGTGGCGGTGGTACTTCCCCGGTCGAACTACACTGGTTCTACGTTTCCAATAACTTCTACTCTAAATTACTTCTATGTCAATGTACAAAAATATTCCCACATATGTACTTACCTTGGTTTATTTGTACAGATCTTAATACTGATACAAGTTTCGCAAATTTCGCTTGTTTCCGTTTCATATTCGTAATGTACTGATAATGTAACTTTGTAAATGGTTCACACCATTTTATGTGGGTCAAAGCCGAGTCACCCGTGTTCTACTGTCGAAGAGCAAGCGATGAGCGACTAACCTTAACAAAACGCTAGATAAAGTGAATATTCATTTCTTTATAGTAGTATTTATTTATCTATGCTACAACATTAAATAGATAACATTTCAGAACGAGAGAGTTTTAGTCCACCGCGCTGGCCAAGTGCGAATTGGTGGTTGACACATTTGCGAACGTGCTGTATTTTTTTAAAGAAATCTCAGTTGTGTGAATTTGCACATGATGTTTCCCTTTAACATAAAGAAGTGATAATTAATTTCTCATTCTAAGAGAAGACTCGTGCCCACCATCGGGATAATAGGTTGACGACAATAAAATTGAATTAGTCGTAGTATAGTAAGTGCTTTTAATAATTTTTATGACTAGTATATTTTCAATTCGCTTCATTCGCTACAAAGACTAGGCAACGATACAACAAGTGCCTAATTAAGATAATTTGATAGCAAACAGAGTTGAAAGGACAACGTACTGTAGTAAGCTAACTACGATATATAGTTAATAATATTATTTTCCTACTATCTCCATTTCTAGGTCAGCTTATAATAATAGTCTTTTAAAAGTGATATAATTAAAATTCTTATCTTTATAGTTTTTAGAACGATATTTTACTTTGTGGGACAAATCCGGGTGGTTTATGAAATAAAAACGTATTTTGAATCAATTGACTTGAATAAATCTTGACGTATTATATCTGTTTTGCACAAAGTGTAACATACAAACAGATTTACAATATTAGTAGGCACTAGATAGAATTGGATTATTGCTATCAGGAAGCATTGGACTCCTACTAAGGGGACTATCTATATATTAATAATACGTGGAGCAAAAAATTGTGACTCGTTTTCAAGATACTTGTCGCAGCCGGAGTAAGCAATTACACACGGCTATACTTGATGTAGAGAAGGATTGCGCAATGCTAATATTTTTTCAAATAATGCATAAAATATACATAAAATCAACTAAAAATACATTACACTCACTACTTTGCATTTGACTCAAACACATACTTAATAAACGAAATAGAATATTCAATGTCTTACTATGAAAACAAATAAGGTTCAAAAATGTCAGATGTCTTTGTCAAAATACCCGCTATTGCTTTTAAATGCTGTTTAGCTAATTAAACCTCTTTTTACCTTGAACGGGTGCATTCAAAATAACTTGAAAATTATTACAATTTATTTAAATTAGGCAATATTCGTGCTACTTTGGACAATATGAAGTTTAGTTTTTTAATGTAAATTATCGTCGAATTTCGACCGTTGCGACGGGTGACGAGTATGACTTTGAGTATAATTGATGAAATTTGAAGTGTGCAGTTACTCAAGCAAAACAACGATATATTGCTATGTTAGACGGGTCAAACACGTTAGTTTGCTGGTAACAACTATGCTTTGATGCGAGACGGCGCAGATGTTTCGGGTTTATATAATTAACTGGGTTTGTTACGTATTGTTGAGGTGTTAATACGTCGCTCTAATACGCATTTGGTATTACTGTCATTTTTTTAAGTCACTGCAGACCTTTTAAAGGTGGTAGAACCAATGTAGTTCGACCGGGGAAGTACCACCGCCACACCTATTTCTAGCGTGAAGCATTTCGTGCGTTTCGTTGGAAGGGTGTGTTTGCCAGCACACTTTTATATAAGTCGACCATCATAGTCCTCAGGAGTAGCTACGCATCTGTGGTTGACTTCAGATGTAACCCATGTTCTGTATGAAGTTGATTACAGATATCCATAGGCGGCAGTGACCACTTACTGAGGTGGACTGCGTGATCGTTTGCCACTTCAGTCAGATTATAAAAAAAAGACCTGATTGTAATGTCTCAATTAGAGGATTACGTCGGATTATTTATTTTTATGGGAAACATCACTACATAGTATAAAACAAAACAAAACAAAGTCGCTTCTTGTTATCTTGTTGTTTAACTACGCTTCCGATTTTAATGCATTTTTTTTAACAGATAGAGCGATTCAAGAGGAAGATTTTTATGTATAATATATAGTAGAGAAACACTGATAATTTTAGATTTTTGACTTTTAGGCAGGACGAAGTTCGCCGGGTCAATATTTAATACAGCAGTAGCGTACATACACAAAGACAACAAAAATCAGTTTCCGTTTATTATCGACTGGAGAAAAAATCTTGCGTTTTTTTAAATTATATATGGAAACAGTTAATAATAAATCTGTCCACCTGGTAAGTGGCTACTCCCGCCAAAAATGTAATCAATTTCACACTTTTACTTATTAAAACAAGAGTTCTATCTGAAATCGGTATATTATTTAACTAAAAAAACCAAAAACATTTTTAAATACCGTTCTAATGAAATACCCATAAAAGTTCATTCAAATCAATTTAAGTAAATACGTACTTATATATTAATTATAATTTATATATATGAAGTTTATTAACCCTACAAAGTAAAGATTTAATTCGTCCTTCAGAAATCACAGACCGACAATACGATAAATATTTATTAATAAATTAATTAATCGTGTATGAATAAATATGAATGTAATTGAAAGTGTATGTCCATAATTCACTTATTGACATTGAGTGCATATATGTATCAATTAGTCCGGAATTTATTGACTTTTATACTACACAAATAATTGTATGTACCAAGTACATAATACGCACAACATCGTTCGACGGGGCAACGCGCTCAGAAGACTCCGGTTGCGTTCCTTGAAAGATGGAGTCCTCTTCGCAGCTGAAGAATAAGAACGGATGGAATTTAGTTAGTAAGGTTTCCACATATTTTAAAGTCGCTCCCACGACGTCGGATGCCTTTAAAAGGTTTGCCCTTTAGAAAACAAAAATATATCACCTTTTTTATCAGACTGAAGTAGCAAGCATGCAGTCCACCTGATGGTAAGTGGTCACTGCCGCCCATGGACATCTGTAATCAACTACACACAGAGCATGGGTTTCATCTGGAGTCAATCACAGATGCATTGCTACTCGCGAGGGCTATGATGGTCGCCTCATGTGAAAGTGTGCCACCACACCCTTCTATCGAAACGCAAGAGATGCTGTAAAAATTTTAACCGTCTAGCTATCACGGTCTATGAGATACAGTCTGGTGATAGACAAATTGAGAATAGACTCTTAGTAATAGGGTCCCGTTTTCACCCTCTGGGTACGGAACCCTGGAAACAAGAGGTAAATAAAATGCTACTATTATTAGATTATTCAGTTCAATCCTTTTGTCAGACAACTTATGCACAAAATTATAAGGTTGAATAAGAGACATCTTAAAGACTAATGACATCTAATCACAAATGAATAGTTTACATTTCAATGACAAAAAGCAACAGGTGCGACTTATTTCTGTTTTTGGTAAATTTATATATAATTTTCCTTATACAAAACTATGAAAAAATATCTACATGTATAATTGTAATGCTCAATGCCAGTCTAAGGTTTAAGCATCTAGATCTATGTTTCTCAAAGTTGCACGCGGGTACTCACTAAGTTTAAAGAATACCTACCTGAAAGTAGCAAAAAAGGCGACATAATCTTTACTAGTCACCCGTCGCAACGGACGAAATTCGACCGTAATTTAAATTAAAAAAAAAAACAAAACTTCATATTGTCCAAAGTAGTACGAATATTTCTCAAATTCAAAAAAAATGTAATAAGTTTCAATTAATTTTGAACGCACCCGTTAAATATAAAAAGTGGTTTAATTAGCTAAACCGCATTTAAAAATAATATCGGGTATTCTGACAGAGATACATTTCTGACGTTACGTGTTTTCATAGTAAGACAATAAATGTTCTATTTCCTTTATAATTTATAATATGTTTGTGACAAATGCATGGTAGTGTGTGCAATGTGTTTTTAGTTGATTTTATGTATGATATATGCATTATATGAAAAAAATATTAACATTCTGCACTCCTTCTCTACGTCCACTATAACCGTGCAAAATTTCATACTAATCCTTCTGCGGCATATTACTTAAAAATGCGTTACAAGTTTTTGCCTCACGTATTAATATAATATAAATATATTAATACGTGAAACAAAAATGTTTGAATAAAACTCTCTCATTCCGAGAGAAGATCCGTGCCCAGCAGTGGGACAATAATGAGTTGACGATTATATGTATAAAATTTTAAATTGTATTTTTGAGATACAAGTTCGCTTTCCTGCGTTGATGTTCATATACTATATGTATATAACCTCAATACATCCTTGATTTATAAGTTCTTCCAAATTTGGTGAAAATTAGATATATAGTGATAAACCTACGAAAATAATACTTACACATATATAAATGAAGGCTTCTAAAATGCGATATGTTTAGGAGTTTAGTATGTTCTGTGACATTCATAAGGCTTGTGTTTAAATATTCATCTCTATATCGAAGAAAAAACTTGTGATCCGTTTTTAAGATAATTGCCGCAGACGGAGGAGTATGAAATTACGCACGGTTATAGTTGACGTAGAGTAGGATTACGGAATGCTAATTGTTTTTTCTAATAATGCATTTAACATACATAACATCAACTAAAAACACAATACACACACTACCGTGCCTTAAACGCAAACACATATATAATAATAAACGAAATAAAACATTTAATGTTTTACTATGAAAACATATAACGTCAGAAACGTCAATGTCTTTGTGCATGAAATGAAATGAAATGTCTTTGTTTTGTATAGGCCTACGGAGGGCCTTACAAATTGTCAGTTACTTTTCGTACACTACCACCGGATCGGAGCACGACCTCAACTGAGAAGATCCGGCAAGAAACTCAGCGGGTTTGTCTTTTTTCTTATTTATATCCATATTTTTTTTATGATACATAAAAACCTTTATCTTGAATCACTCTATCTATTAAAAAACTACATTAAAATCCGTAGCGTAGTTTTAAAGATCTAAGCTTACATAGGGACAGACAGCGGGAAGCGACTTTGTTATAAACTATGTAGTGATGGTACGGAATCCTTCGAGCGCGAGTTCGCGCACTTAGCCGGTTATTAAAATACTAGCTGTGCCCGCGACTTCGTCCGCGTGGAATAGTTATTTTGGGCATAATTTATTTTTGCAAACAACCTCCTCAGCTTTATAAATTATAGCTGCTACCCACGACTTTGTCCGTTTCATTTTCTATTATAATTTTAGACAATTTAGTTTTGAAAAGAACATAGCTATAGTATAGTCATATCTTCTAAGATGTTCATTGAAATTAAGTGATGTTAAAGACAATTTTGTTCACCATTAAATACTCATCAACAACACATTTATTTGGACAAAGATTAATATTATTACGTTCATACAACTCTTAACTAATTTCGACCGAATTTGATTCCCATGAAAACGGTTCTAGTGAGTTAATCTTAAAAGATAGACATATACTGTCGCGGACATTTTTTTAGATCATTTAAAGAGAAATAATTCTTTCATACATATATTTTTGGTATCTTGTACCGTTTTCGCAGCGCACGCAACGGAAGCCCTCAAGGATGAATAATTTTCCCCGTTTTTTTCACATTTTCCATTATTTCTTCGCTTCTAATAGTTGCAGCGTGATGTTATATAGCCTAAAGCTTTCCTCGATAAATGGTCTATTCAATACAAAAAGAATTTTTAAATTCGAACCAGTAGTTCCTGAGATTAGCATGTTCAAACAAACACACAAACAAACTCTTCAGCTTTATATATTAGTATAGATATGTGTTTCTGCCCTCTTACATGACCAATAAGTTCACTGATCACTTTTGGCCAAATACCAAGTCACGAAAATACACGTATATTTTCCTTGTAGCTATATGCTAACTAAATATTACAGTGTTTAATTCGTTATTACGTATGAAATGCGATATTTATAACCATAAAAAAACTACGTTTTTAATTTTTTGTGCGCATTTTGTGTGTGGTCTAATCAGGAAAATCCTAAATTTGATGCAACTGTACTCTTAGTAGGAGTTTGTAGTTTTCTTGAAACAAACGTTGCTCTTGTCTTCGTTCGTTTAAGTAGTGGTATAGTTGAAACTTGCCCTCTCGATCAGGAGACCTGAGGTTCAAATCCCACGCACCACTGATTTTTCAATTTTTTTTGCGTACTAGCAATTATCACTGTTTTACGGTGAAGGAAAACATCGCGAGGAAACCTACACACCCGAGAATTATTTAAAAAAGTTCTCAGAGGGGTGTAAATCCTACCAATTTGGCAGTGGGACAATAATGAGTTGACGACAAGGGCAGTGAACTTTGTTAATAAATTAGCGTCGTCGATACAAAATGTTACGGAACTCTGCTTGCGCAAGTCTGACTTGCACTTTGCGGGATTTTATTAGCAGCGTAGTTTTTTTTTATATAATTTAACCTAACGATAAGGCCGACGGGCTACCTGATGGAAAGTAGTCACCGTCGCCTATGGACATTCGCAACACCAGAGGAGTCGCCAATGCATCGCCGGCTGCGAAGGAGAGCTCTTTTCGCACTTTTCTTGAAGAACCCCAGTTCAGTTCAGTTCTGCCCTCTCACACCACATGACCAATAAGTTCACTGATCACTTTCTTAGCAATCTATAAAATGACTTTATGGAGATTAAACTTTCAATTTCGCACACGACCTCATGAGCAGTTTCCCATCATTACAGATGTTGGTGAAAGTACAAAAGGTCTGTTTTCTAGTAAATAATACCGTTTGTATGGATGTAGTCTGTATTATAGTATATTAACCTTAAATGTAGTACGATCTAAGGTTCGACTCCGGTGGTAGCCATCGACACACCTATTTCTGCCTAATATTAGCAGTTATGCTTTACTTGTTTTACTTTTTTTTATTTGAATGAAGTAGCAAACGAGCATGCAGTATAACACTGCTAATATTAGGCAGAAATAGGTTTGTTGGTGGTAGGCACCTCCGGAGTAGAAAGAACCACAGATTGTTCTACCGTTAAAGTTAATATACTTACTACAATTTAGACTACATACATTTGGAGGTGGTAGAAACAGTGTAGTTCGACCAGGGAAGTACCACCGCCACACCTATTTCTAGCGTGAAGCATTTCTTGCGTTTCGATGGAAGGGTATAGTTGCCGGCACACTTTTATATGAGGCGACCATCATAGCCCTCGAGAGTAGCAACGCATCTGTGATTCAGATGCGTTGCCACTCTACTTCATCTTCAGATGGTTCTATATGAAGTTGCTTACAGATGTCCGTGGGCGGAAAGGGAAAACTATCGACCAGTTTTAAATTATTAAAAATGCACGCAAGGAGGAGTGTGAGATTTGCCATAGTTAAAGCTCATGACTGCTCAAAGAAACTCTTTATGTATAACATGTATTTAAACATATGTATCTAAACGAAATATAAAATTCATTGTTTTAATTGATTTATAACTTTTTAAATAAAAGTTAGTCAACGAAGCCTACTGGTCCCTGTAGTGGCTTTTTATTACATAACTCGAAACTAAATTCACAGATAAAAATTACGTATTAAATATTTGTATTAGAAAAAAATTGTTTTCGTATTATGTATGTATAATTACACATATAATACACAATCTATTGAAATTGAGATCTATTCATGTTACACTCCGCTGAATATCAGGTTTAGTTTTTATTAAGGGTATAATTCCGGTCGCTAGTCGACCACCGAGTCTAGCTACTAATATGCTAATCTAGTGTAACTGACACTGTCCTTGGGTGTATAACACCTTTTTGTATTTCAACTATCTCTTACCTACGGCTTCGCTTGCGTTGCGCTTATCAAAGATCAGGACATATCAGTGCACCTGAATTAATGTGATTCAGTATTTAATAATTACTACATACAAAATATGAAGAAAAAGTAATAAAGATATCATACATGTAACTCCATAAAACGGGAAACCGTTTTAGCAACACTTCGGCAATTAATACATTTTCTCGTCGTAAAATAAATTCTATTTTAGATTAAGTGCCTATAATAATTCAAAGAACAAAAAACATCAGAACTTAATGAACTATGTTATTTCTCATACCTCTAAGTATATGTGTGCAAAGTTTCACGACAATCGGTCAAGTAGCTTTGGTATGAAAGTGTAACAAACTTACATTCACATTTATAATATTAGTAAGGATAGTTAAGAAAGTAAGGACAAAAATTGCTACTCAAAAAATAAATCAACTATCTCGTTTCGAAATAATGTGAGAATTTTGAAATATTAAGACTGACGCCAGTGCTCGCGTCGAAGTCTTTTATGAACATAATAAGTAAGACAACATAGTAAGGTAGAACATACATATATTACATGGTTCGAAGCAGGAAGTCTCGAGCAGACCTATTTTTAGCGTAGGTAAAGCAATTCTTGCGTTTCGGTCCGTGGATGTGGTTGTCGACTAACTTTTGTACCAGGCGACCTCCTGGCTACCTCACTTTTATATGAGGTGACTATCTTCGCCCTCGGGTGTAGCAACGCATATGTGATTGGCTTTATATAGAACTCTTGTGCGATACGAATTTGATTACAGTTGCCAATGGGCGGGAGTGACCAGTTAGTACGAGTATCAGGTGGACTGTATGCTCGTTTGCTCAAAAAAGAAAATAAACGGTCAAGTGTCAGACGAATACTCACTCAGAGGGAGCCCTGTGATACAAAACAAGGGTCCATTCTAAAATCAATCAAAAAAAGTGACGCGGTAACCAAATCCGGGAAGGATTACCGCTAAAAGTCAAGAACTGCTTGACGATAGAAATAGGTGTTGCGGTGCGGTACGTCCTCGGTAGAACCATATACATTCTACCAGTTTTAATTAAAATGCAGTAACATTTGTTAATTGCAGCTTTTTATCAATATATTACAAGAAACCAAAATTAAATTTACAGCTACTTACATGTAAACTCCACATGCGGAAAGGCAAGACAAAAACAAAAATATTAATTAAAGTATTGTTTAAAGCTAACAATAAACTGCAAATATATTGTAATGTGAATACTTTCAATAAAATTATATTGAATTACAAAACTTTTAAATAAACATTAATAAGCTTAGACTGCTATGCAATTTAAAAAGGTAAGGCATACATAAACTTTTTTTTAAATCGACGTAGTGCGAGAATTAATTTCCTTGCGAGAATATTTGAATAAACCCTGAAATTTTAGTACATTAATAATTCTGGGCAATCAATTTTATTTTATTAAGATTACAAAACATAGCACAGATATCTATACGCTTCTTCAGTTTGTTTTTCACAACTAGTAGTTAATAGTAAAATACACAATAGTTAGACGAAACAATTTTTAATTTTTTCCGTTCTTGTGTTTATTACTAAGTACAGTATAATTTAACATTATACATATAATAAAAAAATGTATGTTAAGTCAAATAATGCTGAAAAGTATGTATTATGTACGTTGTTTAGTATTGCAAGAGCATACAACCTTTTTATTCAATAATATTTTTAAATATTTTTGAAGTATCATACATTTTCTTAAATAAAAAAAATATATATTCAACGACTTTGAATGTTGATTTATAAATCGTTGAGTTATCTTCATGATTTATTTTCATATTATACAATGGCCTTTTAACACTCTTCTCAATTTTGGAAGATGGTACCGAAGTATTTATTTTTGTATAATAAATTAGAATACCTACTGTGAATATCTTTTTTCACTTCTTCCGTTATAATAGCGATGTCTTGATTATGCGAAGATTTTTAAATAGTCGACACTTGATTTGATCGTAAAGATTATTTTTTCTGGCGACTTGTATCGTTAAAATTTTGGGTTCGAATCGTATCGATTAGATTCCTAATATCAGAATCGGGACTATGACCTAAATAATTTAAGATGATGACATAACATATCAGCTGGCTTGAGTACTACTTTAAACTTATAAAAAACCTTCACCCCAAAAAAGTTTACAAACATTTCGATATTCAAAAATAATGCCTACTGGTAAGTCATCAAATTCGGTCCTTAGTCTGAGTTAGACCTGTACTTTATTTGTATAAATATAACATTTACTAATTAAAATTATGCTGTAATCTTTCGTCAGGGTACCGCTAATATAAAAGACTACCTACCTAGCTAAAATAAAATAGGGCAAACCATAGACATAAACTTCACAGGGTTAACGATTTCATACTTGACGTGTTATAAAAAAAAAATATCATATCGAAATAAGTCGGATGGAAATCCTAGTACATAAATAGATAGACAATGGAATAACGCTTCAGACTTAGTTAAGGGGTGCCCGCTGCTATGTTGCAGCACAATTTGAACGAGCAAATGTTACATTTCTCTAATATTTCTAAATAAAGGTGTAACTCAATAGGCATTGTTCTTTACTTTTTAAATGTTTGTTGATCTTTGTTAACGTTTTTTTTAAATGTGGCTATATTTAAAATTTAGATGTAACTCTATCGCATTTAAAAGCTCAACAACAAAGATTATATTGACTTTTTAAATACGAGTATTTGTCACTTTTGCGATGTTTTTTTTTTATTTTTAATTTAATTTTGATTGATAAATACCTATTGTTGCTTAATTAGTGTGAGAAAATAACGAAGTAATATGCATTGTTATAATGCATATAGGTATAGTTTTTCAGCATAATATTCATAAAATTTCCTCATTACCAATTAATATTATTTTATCTGCGACAATTTCAAACAATTGCGTTCTAAATATTAATTAGTATTACTCACGGAAATATAAATAAATTTGAGTCATTTTAAAATTTGTTATTTAATTGTTATTTGCTTTAAAATTACATTTCATTCATGTTTATAAATAAATTGTTAAATTATGTCATACATATTTTTTTGTTTATTAACAACAGAAATGTAAATTAAAACAATAATTTAAAAAATACCGTAAAACATACAAAAAATAGATCAAAACAAACACATAAAATTTTAACGACTTTTTTAAATAACTGTCAACTTACCCCGTAAACGCTGTCAAAAAACTGTCACTTCGTTATTTAAAAAAATAATCACGCACAAAACTCGCGACAGACGTAAATCACTACGCGTGCTTCGCGCGCGCATATCGAACTGAGCCGCCGAGAGTTCGATATCCTATATAAACGCGTGGTCGCACCAGCATACCACCAACACCATCAAACACCGGGTCCATTGACGCACAAGAAAATAATATAGGTTACAAAATTTATGACCATAATTGACACTATTAGGTGTAGTTCTTAGATAGCAAAAAATAAGTAACAGTTGCAAATAAGTTGCCGTAAAAATATGTATCGTGAGAAAATGGTATACGTTAATTTTACGTAATTGTACATAATAATACGTAATGTATTACTATTATATATACCTACATTACTTGGGCAGTGTTGCCAGATTTTTTTAAGTCGGAATTTGTAAGCTTTTTTTTTATTTGACTGAAGTAGCAAACGAGCATGCAGTCCACCTGATGGTAAGTGGTCACTGCCGCCTATGGACATTTGTAATCAACTTCATACAGAACATGGGTTCCATCTGAAGTCAATCACAGATGCATTGCTACTCCTGAGGACTATGATGGTCGCCTCATGTGAAAGTGTGCCGGCAACCACAATCTTCTATCGAAACGCAAAAAAATGCTTTACGCTAGAAATAGGTGTGGCTATACTTCTCCGGTCGAACTTCACTGGTTCTACCACCTTGAAAACAGTACAGAAAACAAGTAACAGTGGGACTACATAGTCAAAAACGGGACAACAGTCCTTCCGCTACAGAGAGAATCTTCCGGCCCACCTACACCAAGGAGAGGCGCTCCTTGGTGTAGGTGGGCCGGAAGATTTGGCGACCTTTTTTCTTTCGTTCGATAAACTGTAGATCGACCAAAATTTGAATAGATGTTCGACCGTTTTTTTTTGTACCAAACTAGTCACCCGTCGCAACGGTCGAATTTCGACCGTAATTCAACTCAAAATCTAAACTTGATATTGTCCAAAGTAGCACGATTTTTTCTCAAATTTAATTAAATTGCTTAAATTTTCAAGTTATTTTAAATACACCTACTAAAGGGTAAAAGAAGTTTAATGCATTTAAAAGCAATAAAAGGTAGATTTAGGTATATTGACAAAGACATCTGACATTTTTGACGTTAAATATTTTCAGAGAAGACATTGATATTTATTTCGTTTATTAAGTATGTGTTTGTTTCAAATGCACGGTAGTGTGTGTAATGCGTTTTAGTTGATTTTATGTATGTTTTATGCATCATTTAAAAAATATTAGCATTCCGTGCTCCTTCTCTTCATGGAACCGTGCAAAATTTCATACTCCGCCATCCGCGTGTCAAATGTCTTAAAAACGGAACCCAAGTTTTCGCTTCACGTAATAATTAATATATAGATTTGCAAATTTTCATTCGCTTGGCAGAAGGTAGCGTCACAGTAGAGTACTGTGGTAGCGTTGAGCTAATTTTTCTATATTTTTCGAGGCCGATCGGTGAAGGGATGAACTTGCAAAAGTAATTATTTAGTACTCCCTTATCTTAAGGAAATCTTAGATAGGTTTAGGTTTTGAATTATTTATTAAAGTTTCTGAAACGAAACTTCTTCAGAATTGTTAGGATTAAACTCTATGAAACGCAAATGCGTCACGTTATAGAAACAATTACATAAACGTATTACGTCGGCGAGTGATTGAGGTAGAATACATTACACGTTATTTTATATTCTCGATCTATTAATAATGTTCATCGTCAACCTATTATTGTCTCCCTGCTGGGCACGGGTCTTCTCTCGGAATGAGAGTTTTAGGCCATAGTCCACCGCGCTGGCCAAGTGCGAATTGGTGGACATTATTAATGTTATATTATTATTATCGTAATTGTGGGCTTCTTTTCAGAAGTTTCAGATCTGCCGTGTGTGAATTTCACAAACACACATTTAGGACGTAATAAACTAAAAAGAAAAAAGTATGTCTCGGCATGACTGTCATGTCTAGATAACCTCTTTCTTTTGGAAAGTAGGTTATCAATAATAGTTTACAACAAAGCTTTCAAAATTAGTAAGCTGAAGTGGTAGTGGGCCGGCCACATCGCTCGTAGGACCGATAACCGATGGGGAAGGGAGGTCCTCGAGTGGTGACCACGTTTAGGCAAGAGAAGTACAGGTCGCCCCCACCAGGTGGACCAATGACCTGAAGAAGACAGCGGGAAACCTTTGGATTCAGAAGGCACAGGACCGGTTGGAGTGGCGTCATTTAGGGGAGGCTATGTCCAGTAGTGGCGTCCACGTTTAGGTAAAAGAAACAGAGGTCGCCCCCCCCCCCCACCAGGTGGACCGATGACCTGAAGAAGACCAGACACAGGACCAGACAGAAAGGTTTATATCCAGCAGTGGACCTCAAGGGGCTGATGTATCGATTACAACAAAGAAAGAGGCATTATTCAACAATGCCACTTCATACAGGTTCGAGGTTCGATTCTAGTATTATCACATGTAATTTCATGTACAAATGATACTTTTTTAATTTTAGTACAAATGATAATTTCGAAACGTACGAAAACTAACATGGGGTTTATCGTAAATTTAGCTTTATCACGGCAGTCTCCGAGTGCCATACGTTTTTTTTCGTGGCGGTGTAGCAACGCGGGCGGGACACAGCCTGGGCCGGCGCACATATGACGTAGCGCAGCGCAGAGCATACCCCCGAAATTTTCTAAACGAATCACACACTAGCCCAAATTCGCGCAAATTATTGCGATAGCGGACGCTCGTGGAGTAGCGCGTCGAGCGTGCGCGTACGCGGTCCAGCGTGCTACCTTTGTATTTTATGCAATTACCTGGTATTTAATTTTGGATACTATTTCTAAAGGGACAATGACGATAATAGTTTAACAGTGAAAAATGCTCTGCGCTGCGCTCCGTCATATGTGCGCCGGCCCCTAGTCTTCAAATAAACAAAAAATCATGTCTATTAATATAGTCTTCCGTTACATATCACGTAATTAGTAAAATTGTCGGTATTGCAGTATGGACCGTTTGGACGATAACGTTTCTATGTCGTCCCATATCGGAATGGGGTATCGTCAGTGCATCCTGGAATGACCCATTCATATGTTATGGTTCATTCATAGATAAAATTATTTACTAGGTTATTCCAACCGCTTCGCACGCTTCGGTCACGTCTACTAATGTCTCTTCGACCCACTATGACCCACTGCTAGGCACGGGTCTTCTCTCAGAATGTTTTTTTTTTTATATTTATACCTAACGATAAGGCAGACGGGCCTGATGGAAAGTGGTTACCGTCGCCTATGGACATTTGCAACACCAGAGGAGTCGCCAATGCAACGCCGGCTTTGAAGGAGAGCTCTTTTTGCACCTTTCTTGAAGAGCCCCATGTCATATGTAAGAGTTTTAGGTCAAAGTCCACTGTGCTGCCCAAGTGAACACACTCTGAGATCTTTTTTTTAAGAACTCTCGGGTGTGTAGGTTAGCTTACAATGTGTCCTTTCACCGAAAAGCATTGATAATTAATTTCTAAAATAAAATTTTTGAAAATTCAGTAATGCGTGCGTAGGATTTGAACCTCGGACCTGTGAGTACTGGTTCATAAATCGGTAATGAGTATTCTGTTTTGGTCTAGGTCATAAACTACGGGTGCGTCAAATATCAGCAAGATTAGACTGGTAGTTTTTGCATAAAAGAGTAACAAACTAATTTAACAGGCTGCCTCATATGTAAACTGGCATCCACATTCTTTCGAATGCAAGAACTACTTCACGCTAGAAAAAGTCTGCTCCTTGATTTGACCAAACCAGCATGCAGTCTATCGGACGACCCGCGTGGTGGAGCGGACACCACACCGATCTGACACGCGATGGGTCTTGGGTACGATTCCCGGCCAGACAGCCATCTGAATGATGAGTTTAGATTTCTGTTCTGGGTCTGGGTGTTTGTGTATCGACACGGAAGAAAATTCTAGGGGGGCTGTGAATGTAGAAAGTGTCATGTTATGAAACTCTTAATATTAAAAAGATTTTTAATTACATTTAAATGGCAGTGCAATTTAGTGTGTGAGAAATACCATCCACTGACATTTGTAGTCAAGCCCAGATAGGATTGTTTGTGAGGATAGCCACATCTGTGATTGATCTGATCTTTTTCATATGTATAAGATTGAAGTAGCAGGCGAACGTGGATTTCATCTGATGGTAAGTGATCACTGCCGCCTATGAACATCGTTAAACAACTTCTCAGAACAAAGGTTCTATCTAAAGTCTATCACAGATGCATTGTTACTTTCGAGGATTAAGGTAGTCGTCTCATATAAAAGTTTGTCAGAAAACACACCCTTTCATCTAAAAGGAAGAACTACTTTACGCTAGAAATAGTTGTGGCTGTGGTTCCTCTCCAGTTGAACATAATGAGTCCTTTTTACATATAAAGTGCTTTTAAATCCAAAGCCTAATGATTGAAACTTGCCCTCTCAATCGGTAAGTCCGAGGTTCAAACCCAAGCACGCACCACTGATTTATGTGCGTATTAGAAATTAATTATCACTGTTTTTCGGTGAAGGAAAGCATGACTCTTGAGGGTGCATGTGAATATCTAATTATACCCAAATCTGACAACAAAGTAAAGATAACAGTAACTCAAGTACAAGCAACATTGTTAAATTACTTAAAACAAAAAAATTACTGCATAAAAGTAAACAGATTTTTGGGTTTATTTAATTTTACGCTTTTTTGGATTTTGCTTCAAAATAATAAGATAAACGCGTTATACTAATTATATTTTTTGTGTTGGTTTAATATTAGCTTTCATTCGACACACAGGTATAGGTATAAGTAGTTACTAAATTTTAGCGAATGTCCTTTGTCCCCACTTTATCTAATTAAAGGTGTCATATCATATTTAAAAATTATGAAGTCTGAAAAAACATGCCGAAAATGGCGTTTTTTTTTTAGTTCGAAGACAGTTTAGTCAGAAACTCGGTTATAAACCATTTTGACGATCAATATTTTATCTGGTTTAAGCAACGCGTTAGTGATTGACTTCAGATAGAACCAATGTTCTGTATGAAGTTGCTTACAGATGTCCATGGTTGGCAGGGACTATAATATCAGATGGACTTCAAGCACGCTTGCTACTACAATCGGATAAAAATGTACCGTTTACTCATTTTGACGGTGGTAGAACTAGTGTAGTTCGACCGGGAAGTACCACCGCCGCACCTATTTCTAGCGTGAAGCATTTCCTGCGTTTCGATAGAAGGGTGTCGTTGTCGGTACACATTCACATGAGGCGACCATCACAGTCGTTGGGAGTAGCAACGCATCTGTGATTGACTTCAAATGGTCTGGCCTGTACGGGTGGCAGTGACCACTTATCGTCAGGTGGGCTGCATGATCGTTTGCAACCTCAGTTAGATAAAAAAAAAACTTTATTAGTCTCCTCGATTCTCGAAGTTTAGTACCCGAATAAAAATATTTACGTACACAAACCAAATGGTTGTTTATATCAACTGCGAAGAAAATAACTTTATATTATTTTGGCGTTAAGCAAAAAATCACTCGACCTTAGACCCTTTTATGTAAATTTCCGTGTATGTGTCAAATGAGTTCCTACTTAATGAATAGTCTTGTCTACGATCAGTTATCAATTACGAGATAAATAAATACGGCAATAATAAGAAATACACACAATAGGACCATCTGTATGTATTAAAAAAAATGGAAAATGTTAAATCTGGGAGGTGTTTTTTTTAACTTCAGGGAACCTTTTATAGGCTTCTCTCCGCTGGGCAACGGGTGTGTCGGAGTGAGCAGAGGAGAGGAGGAGAGGAGAGGATGTGTCGGAGTCCGGCCGCGACCATTGTCGGTGTCCCTTCAACGTAACGTACTATCAGATAGATCAAATCAGATTTTTGAAGGTGGTAGAAAAAATGTAGTACGACCGGGGAAGTACCACCGTTACACCTATTTCTAGCATGAAGCATTTCTTGCGTTTGAATGGAAGGGTGTGGTTATTGGCACACTTTTATATGAGGCGACGATCATAGTACTCGGGAGTAGCAACGATCTGTGATTGACTTCAGATACCCATGTTTTATTTGAAGTTGCTTACAGATGTCCATGGGTGGCAGAGAGCACTTACCATTAGGTAGACTGCATGCTCGTTTGCCACTTCAATCAGATAAAAAAGATAAACTGCATGCTGGTTTGGACTTATACAAAATAAAACGATACACCAATGAGCAGACGTCTATTTTTAGCCTGAAGTAGTTCTTGCATTCGAAAAAGTGTGGATGCCAGTTTACACATGAGGCAGCCGGTTAACTGCAATATACATAAGTTAAATCTTTCAATGGGTACCAGAGTTCACTGTACTTATGTTATTTTAGGAATAATTTCATTATCTGTATACTGCACTATGTGGTTGTTGTAACACATAGGTCTATATTCTGTAAAATCTTAGGCCAATTATTATTATATATCGACGACGCGTAGGGCGCAGCGGTTACCATACCAGTCTGACGCGCAATGGGTTCCGGGTTCGATTCCCGGCCAGACAGGTATCTGAATGATGAGTTTAGATTCATGTTCTGTATCTGGGTGTTTTGTGTATTCGTCTTGTGTGTGTCCATGGTACCCACGACACAGGATTTCTAGTGTGGGGCTATGAGTGTAGAAAGCGTGTGTGTTTTATACCAACTTTTTATCCCTATTTATTAACTTGTATCACTAATGTCTTCATCATAAAATCGATACAGATATAAATATTGGCAAATTAAAAACAAAAACGCTTGTCAAAAGTACCCGTTACGTTTTAAAACGAATCAATTCCGCGAATTTTAGTCTAAAATCATATATAAAATAAAAAATATGTTACTTATATTCCACATTAATTGCTACTAAGTTTAGTAATTTAGGCTCTGTAATGATTTGTCTAAAGTATGTTTCAATCTGGCGAATCCAGCATAGAGGATTGATTGGTTGATTTGGCTATATTTTTTAAAAGGCTATCAAATCTAAAAATATTTTTTACCTTTTTTCTAAATGAGCAATTATGTCCTGTCGTCACCGATTGGATACTGCGGAAGATCAGAGCTGGCTGTCTTCGGATACCAACACAATGCTGAGCAGTGTCCATTTCGTCATGTTTTTCACCGTCTTTTATGTTTTTTTCTTTTTTGTTAATATGGTATTCATGTATAGTAACCAAATATGTGTGTGTAAGCAGGTCGAATAAATGATTATCTATCTATCTATCTCTATCTCAAAAAAAAAGTATTCCAATAAGGATTCGATTTCCCAATAATATAATTATCAACACAAGTAAGCGGACCATGGCGCCTAGCTTCATCGACAATGAAAAATGTGGCACTCGCCTTACCTTAGTAAGTACAATAATATCGATTTAATAAGCCAGTCAGTTTAGTGAAAACAATTAATTTTCGCGTCTATTTTTAGAAATGAATCACACGTACTCTTCACGGCTCGGTAGTTGTCACTGGCTTTACTACCTATAAATATAAATTACTAATTGTTTGTCTTATAGGCATTCTTGAACAATCCCATTGCGAAATTGCGATTAAATTTTAGTGAGTTGATTAGGCAACTAACGTTAGGCTAATGTTTTACAATTAATATGAGCATTTGTATTGTGGCGTTTCTTGCCAAACAAGACTCATGTTTTGTCAAATATGATAATATTAAGATGATAATAGAAGTAGCTTTTAACGCCATGTAAAAAACAAGATGGTTGAAACAAAATACAATAGGCCTCCGATAGTTGAGTTTATTGGATCTTCTCAGTTGAGGTCGTATTGTTTCAACTTAATCCCCACGCGAAAGTAATGCTGTTTTGCCCTTGGGTAGGATAAATTTTATCTAGAGTTACGTCAAGGACAGTAGTGGCTTTTTTTTATTATTTTTTTTTATTATAACACAAAAACTCTATGTATAATTCGGTGCATTGTACATAGATGTATAAGTGTTGTAATTTTGTTTTTTTTTTACGTATAATGCTAAGCTATTGTATATAATTCTAAGGACACTACACTCAGTAGTGGTTACTAATCATCACGCTTTCTACACTCATAGCCCCACACTAGAATTTCTCCTGTGTCGTGGCTACCATGGACACACACAAGACGAATATACAAAAACCCAGACCCCGAACATGAATCTAAACTCATCATTTAGATACCTGTCTCGTTGGGAATTGAACCCGAGACCGATTGCGCGTCAGACCGGTATGGTAACCGCTCCAACACGCGGGTCGTTAATAACCATTGGGTGCAAGCAAGATGTCTACCTTTTCTATATATTTTTATTTATCTGATTGAAGTAGCAAACAACCCATCTAATGGTGGTCACTGCCGCCCATGAATATCTGTAAAGAACTTTATATGGAAAATGGTTCTATCTGAAATCAATCACAGATGCTTTGCTACTCCCGAGGACTTAGATAATTGCCTTATATAAAAGTGTGCCGGCAACCACACACTTCCATCGAAACTCAAGAAATGCTTTACTTTGGCAATAGGTGTAGTGGTGATACTTTCTCGTTTAAACTACACTGGTTTACCACCTGTAAAAGTTATGTACTACTTACTATATTATAAAAAATATAGTAGGTATTTCACGGGTTTATGCACAGTGCTCACTACACCAACTATTTGTGCACTAAGCGTTTTTACTAAACTTAGCTTGAGCTTTTTTTTGTCGAGGGGGAAACATTCAAAAGGTTCCCGACGCCGTGGGAGCGACGCAAGGTTATGCGGAATTTTTGCCGCACTAAAACTTCCCCGGTGGCCGTCCTCGGTGCTACAAAGAGGACTCTGGGAATTTCAAAGGAACGCAATCGGAGTTCTCTGAACGCGTTGCCGCATCGGTCTTCTCACAGATGGGCGGCTGGGCCCATCGCTCCGTCTGGTGTTTACGACGGTACGCGATCACACATACCGCCGTCCTTCACGGGGTCGACTGAACGAACGATTTGAGCTCCCACTCTAGCCGCTCGCTCCCCGGAAGCCCCTTTTAGTCGCCTCTTGCGACAGGCAGGAGATACCGTAGCCCTATTCCAATCCCGCAACTATAGGGACGAAACTTAGTCTGAGCTAAGAAGTTAAACTTATTATACTTATTACAACTTATTATAACGTTGTCCATTGGCTCTTGCGACTTGTTCAATGTGTTAAATCAATAAAATATTTTTATTTTTTATTTTTTTATTTTTTTATTGGAGTTATAATGTCAAAAGTTATCCACTTAATGAATGAACTGACGTAAATCTTAATTTAAATGTAAACGGTTTCTAATTATACACTACATTTGTGTAAAATCAAACTAGTTTGGCATGATCTATAAAATTATGCCAGCCTCAGCCAAATTCGTTCGGATTTAAAGTTGAAAGAATTCGAAATACGTATGACATCAGTACCTACATCTTAGAGATGTGGTTTTCTGTGGCTCAGTAACGGCTTACGAAGAATCGGAATTCTGCAATGCGACAAAACTCGTTATGAAGAAATTTGTAGACGAACTAAGCTTACTATACGCTCTCAGAGTTAGGAATTTGAAGTAGTTGCCTGGCCACGGTGGATCGACTCAATTTATTACCTAAGATTTCTCGAGTAGGTACTACCTTTGATTTCTTCAAGGTAGTAGAATTCTCGCCGTAGAGTAAGTCGTAAGTAGAACTTTTGTGACCCTGTAGTCGGGGAGTAGAATATGGCTACGGTATCCCCTGCCTGTCGTAAGAGGCGACTAACAGGGAGCCTCTGGGGTTGCGGACGGCTAGAGTGGGAGCTCGAACCGTCCAACAAGCAACCCCGAGAAGGACGGCGGTACGTGTGGCTGCATCTCGCCGTAAGCACCGGATGATGAAGCGGTACACGTCCCCCAAGAGATGAGCCCGTGAGGGGCACTGCGCTAGGGGCCACCGGTTAGTTCCGTTGGAGTTTCCGAGTCCCCTACTACAAGCGCTGAGGAAGGCCGAGGAGGTTTTAGTGGGAAAAATCCTACATAACCCTGAGTTTCTCCCAAGGCATCGGTGTACCATTTGAAGGTTTTCTCCCCGTAACAAAAAAAAAAGTGGAACTTTCGATCTCCAACAATTTGACTAAAGAAAAAAGGACCAAGAAGAGTTAAATTCAGTGGACGCGGGAACTAGATATTTTACTAGTATTAAGTACCAAACGACCATGCAGTTAATGGTAAGTGGTCAAAGCTCCATGGATCTTTAATAATAATAATAATAATAATAAATGGACGATATTAAATTATACAGTAATAACACTAAAACATTACACATTTTAGCAGACGCGACGCAAACGTTTTCAACAGATATCCATATGAATTTCGGTGTAGATAAATGCAAAACATTAACAGTTAAAGATGGCATTGTAATACAAAATGATTATACTTTAGACTCAGGGCAAATTGTAGAATCACTTGATCACAACACATCGTATAAATATTTAGGAATTCAACAAAATCAAAGAATCAATCACAAAATCATAAAAAAGATATATTAAAGAAATTTCAGCACAGGCTTAACATCGTCTTTCGCTCTCAACTTAACGCACGTAACTTGATTAAGGCACTTAATACTTACGCTATTCCATTACTAACCTATTCATTCGGAACTATTAAGTGGTCACAGACAGAACTCAAAAATATTCAACGAACCATCAACACATCTCTAACAACTCACCGAAAACATCACCCTAGATCCTGCATACAGCGACTAACCCTACCCAGAAGTGATGGTGGGAGGGGAATAATAGACGTGGTAAATCTACACAACAAACAAGTAACATCATTACGATCATTCTTTTTCGAACAAACCCTAAGATCTAATCTACATAAAGTAATCACTGCAGCTGATATTCGATTAACGCCTCTCAATCTCTGCGACAGAACACCTCAACGGAATGAAAAATTGGTAAACATTTCAGACAAAACCGTTATATGGGAGAACAAGTCTATGCATGGGAGGCACTACAAAGATCTACAACAACCTCACGTTGATAAGTTAGCATCAAACGAATGGCTAAGACGCGGAGAGCTATTTCCCGAAACGGAGGCTTACATGATAGCAATTCAGGATCAAACCATAAACACCCGAAACTATCAGAAATATATCATCAAAAACCCTAACATGTTAAATGATCTATGTCGGCGATGTCAGAGTAGTTCAGAGACAATACAACACATCACAGGTGCCTGTAAATCCATAGTTCAATCAGATTATAAACACAGACATGATCAAGTAGGAGCCGTAATCCATCAATATCTAGCACATAAATATAATTTCGTTTCACACAAAATACCCTATTATAAATATACACCTAACACTATACTAGAGAATGATAATTATAAAATATACTGGGATAGAACACTTATTACCGACAAAACAGTACATTTCAACAGACCGGATATTACATTACTAGACAAAATCAACAAGAAAGTTTTCATTATAGACATAGCTGTATGTAACACCCACAACTTAGGTAGTACACACACAGAAAAAATGGCCAAATATAGTGAATTGGCACTCGAAATAAAAAGACAATGGCAAGTAAGCTCAGTTAAAACAGTCCCAATTATCATTTCAACAACAGGTGTCATTCCCAAAACTTTAAACACAAGTCTCAATACATTACAATTACCACCATATACACGAACACTCTTGCAAAAAGCCGCCATCCTCAATACTTGTCGCATCACGCGCAAGTTTTTAAATTTGTAAAAGAAATGTCTCCTCCTTCTACGCTTGGCTAAGGCCCGCGCAGATGGAAACTCTACCCCTCAAAAGGGAGAATCAAAACAAAAAACAACAATAATAATAATAATAATTCTTTATTTCAGACAATTAAAATCCTTAGGTATATGTTAGTTACATTTGCTTACAATCTATGTTAGTATAGGGATTAATAATTATAATATACATTCCATCCGGGTAACTATGCAATATGCATACAAGCGCTATTTCACCATTACCCGAACGAAGCGTTTAAACAGCGGGCTATCCCACCTATTACCTATAGTTTTCAAGATGATGTTGGTGCTCGCCCGCGTCCTGTCTACAAGTGAAGCCACTTTCTTACGCATGCACGCAAAGAAATCGTCCACGCGCGCCTCCACGAACATGCCAGACGCACTACAGTGCCGCGGGAGACCCAACAACATCCTGAATGCATTGTTATGAATGCTTTAAACAACTGAATGCTTTAAACAACTTTAAATGGAACAAGGGTTTTTTCTAAAGTGACAGATCCATTACTATTTCTGAAGGCTACTATGGTTGTCTCTTATGAAAGTGAGCCAGCAACCACACTCTTTTATCTAAACAAAAAGAACTGATTCACTTCAGAAACAGGAGTAGAGCTGGTACCTCCCCGGCCGAACCATACCACTGCCACCTTGCACAAAACCTCACAAATGTACGAAGTAGGTATTCCGCCTAGTGTTTAGTAGCCACTGTTGCCAATGAACGAATGAATCGACGTCAATCCTTTGAGATGTTTGCAGATAAATCATCTCAAAGGATTGACGTCGAAAGAGGACCTGAGGTCGAAAGAAAATATGTTATTATATAATTATATCTAAAAATCAATTTCGACTTGTAAATCTCTTTGCCACACTCTTCAAAGCAGAAAACGGTAATGTTTGACCCTGCTGCTATTAGGCAGGAATAGGAAAGGTAGTGGAACCGTGAAGGGATCTATCTACCTCAAATTTTATATACCTAACTTAGGTTTCGAGTCTAGAGCAGTGATAGCCTAATGGTTAAACTTGCCCTCTCGATCGGGAGGTGCGAGGTTCAAACCCAGGCACGCACCACTGATTTTACCTACACACCTGAGAGTTCTGACAGAAAAACAGTTCTCGGAGGTGTGTGAAGTCCACCAATTTGCACTTGGCCAGCGCGGTGAACTATAGCCCTAACTCTCTCATTCTGAGAGAAGACTCGTGCCCAGCTGTGGGATAATGGGTTGACTAGAAGTTTCGGCTCTGCGTCACAAACGATCAACGGCTTTACAAAAAGTTATATATCAATCAATATTAGATAATTAGCTTAATATTTTTTATGTTATTTTTTTAATCCATGACAACTGAATCACAATGATTATAAAATAACTGTAATAACTGATAGTAGTAAAACGAGTATTTCTTTTTTGTCCGTCTATCTTACATCCCGTCTCGTTACAGGTTATTTTTAAGATAACTTATTCTACATACCGGCAAACAATGAGCGTAACCAGGTTTTGATTTTCGGCGAGATCAAATTTATACAAAAAAAAAAACATTTAATATTATGAACGTCAATATTTTAACTTTTTGGAGGAGGCTGAGTGAAACTCTAAAACCCTCCCAAAACGTTTTTGAAGTGGAAATCTCTTGGCACGTTGAGCGATTTTGGGTAGTAGTAGATTTTTGTAGGTGGTAGAACCAGTGTAGTTCGACCGGGGAAGTACCACCGCCACACCTATTTCTAGCGTGAAGCATTTCTTGCGTTTCGATGGAAGGGTGTGGTTGCCGGCACACTTTTATATGAGGCGACCATCATAGTCCTCGTGAGTAGCAACGCATCTGTGGTTGACTTCAGATAGAACCCATGTCCATGGGCGGCAGTGACTACTTACCACCAGGTGGCCTGCATGCTCGTTTGCTACTTCAGTCAGAAAATAGTAAAGTAGTCATGAATGAGCAACGTTTGCATTATCAACATGCCATTTACTTACTATACTTGTAGCTTTAGATTAGGGTTGCCAGACGTCCCGAATTTGACGGGACGTCCAGATTTTTTCAGTATCGCTTTATTAGAAGCACCGGACTTTTTTATAAAAGTCGTCAATTGCAAATATAAGTGGAACTTAAGTTTGTCGATCAAAAAAAAAGTTGCCATACCTATAAAAATTTATGTCAATCTGCAGATCACAAAAAAGAAAAAAACCTAAATGTGTTTTGGTTTAGAGCATACATACAGTCAACATACGTACGTAGTCCAAAAGTCAGCCCTTCACATATTTAGCTGCATCACGACGACGAGACATGACGAATTTTCTTTCTTTTCTTCTTTGAAAAGTTGGTTAGAAATTACAACGGAGCAATATGAAAAACGATGCTCCTTTTAATAATTATCGCGTGCAGAATACTGGCTCTAACTTTCAATAGTATCACAGTTTACGATACACCAGCCTAGACAGATAGTCTCGTGTCTGGGAATACCATTTTCCTTATAGGCTATAGGAAATACATTTAAATGTAAAGCGGATGCTATTATGCAAGACGCGCTAATTCATTCGGATTTGTTTATTGCGTAGTTTATGCGTGGATGAGCTCATACGGTCCGGGACGATAACGGATTGGATTTTTTTACAATATCGTAGTTGCAAATAATATGCCGTGCATCTGATAGTAAGTGGCATTTTTTTTGGGGTTAAAGTAGCAAACGACCTAGCAACCTATTTAATGGTAAATGATCACTGCCGCCGTTGAACATCTGTAAACAACTTAATGTAACAAGTCAATCACAGGTGCGCTGCTACTTCCGAGGACTTCCATGGTGTCCTCATATAAAACTGTGCCGGCAACCAAAACCTTTCCATCGAAACGCAATAAATGCTTCACGCTAGAAATAGTTGTAGCGGGTACCTCCCCGGTCGAATTATACTGGATCTACCTGGTAAAATGCCTCTATTTATATTTATAATAACCAATTTCGTATGCTACAGCCAACACAGTCTTTGACTGTGGGCAGGAGTCTTTGAGATTCGAGGGGTAACGTCTTTCTCGTGCATATTATCGAATATGTCAAAAACTGTTTGGTGTGATTCGAAATCTTATACGAAGTTGAAGGATACCCTTGACTAAGGAGTGCCTTGTATAGTGGATATTTAGTCTCGATATCTCTCTTCATATATGTGCCTGGCCGGGGACGAAGTGGAACCCACTATGTGTCAGACCGGTGTGGTGATCGCTCCGCCACTCTGGTCGTTAATAATTGCAACGTAAATACCGTTTAAACTACGAAAATTTCTATAAATATACACAATATTTTAAGAATGAACCAAAAGTTAAAAGTCTACAGGATAATCTGATATTTATTATATCTTCTTGAATGGAAACTAATGTTCTAATGAGTTGTTTCGTAGAAACGCCACCAGGTCAACTAAATGAAAAATATTAGACGCTTAAAAACAGACAGTAAACAGTGTTTTCAAGGCAAGAATGTAAAGCGTGAAACATAATTAACCCATGTTAGTTCAACGTTGAACGATTTTAACATAATTTTGTTCGGCCTCAAAAATATTTATATGTATATGACCTGTAAAATTTTTCAAAAGTCTATCACGACCGCGACCGGCGTGGTGGAGCGGTTACCATACCGGTCTAACGCGCAATGGGTCCAGGGTTCGATTCCCGGATAGACAGGTATCTGAATGATGAGTTTAGATTCATGTTCTGGGTCTGGGTGTTTGTGTATTCGTATTGTGTGCCCATGGTACACACGACACAGGAAACAATCCTAGTGTGGGGCTTTGACTGTAGAAAGCGTAAAACGTGTCAAGGTTTAGTAATAGAGTTTTAGTATTACAATTTTACTTTTTACCCTTTGAGAATGGATTGGAATGATTTTAAAAATCCTTAATTTTTTTCTTTCTAATATCAGATATGAATTTTTAGATTCCCGTACTCAAAGGGTAAAAAGTTAAATTGTAATAATAAAAGTGTACTACTAAAACTTGATAATTAAACCGTTATTTTTTTTACAGATAATATAAATATTTTTGTTGCCGTTATATCAATAAATACAAAAAGTATAATAAATATTTTTTAAGGGTTGTCCTACAAAAACGTAATTTTAGTAAAATCAGGGATGCGTGCCTCGGACCTCCCGATCGAGGGGGCAAGTTTCAACCATTAGGCTATCACTGGGATTACATTAATAGAGGCTTCTGTGTAATAAATCTGACTTTTTACAGTTTTTATGGGTACGGAACCCTAGGAGCGCAAGTGCGACGCGCACTTGAACAACATAACTCTCGTTTTAGTGTGGATCACACTTAACGTGGATACGTGAATCATCGCACAAATCCCAGTGGTCAACCTCGAGACTACGTTGTTTGTGTCGAAAGCGTATGACTTATTGGACCTTAAGGTTTTTGTTTTGTTTACTATTTGTAGTGTTGCCATGTTTTAATTTTAATTAGCACAAACTTTAAACTTTGGAGAAGACGGCGGGTAACCGCTGGATCCAGATGGCTCAAGACCGGTCAAAGTGGCGCAGATGGGGGGGGGGGGGCTATGTCCAGCAGTGGACTTTCTAAGGCTGATGGATACAATCTTTATTCCTATTTTTAAGCAACTTCAAAAAGGAGTAGGGAATTTTATATTGTTTCTCTATTTAATATTGGACGCAGACAATTATTAAGCTCTAAATTATACTCTGTTTAACTCAATTCTATCTTGATTACATGTTTCTGTGTTTTATAGTCTATTCTAATCGCGCTCAAGCCTTGTCTCCTTGGCCTATTTTTTATAAAAATGTTTTCTTAGCACTAGTAGATAAGTGCTACAATTTTTAAAAGAAAAAGGAAGCAGAGACCTCTAATGAGGTCGACCCATGTTAAATCAGTGCGTGATTGATTGCATGATAACACAACTCAAAAACGGAAGTTTTACAGAGGCAGGGAAAATATTATACAATGTTTTTAATTGTTATCTATTTACTGAAGTTTAAATAACAGAAAGTAAAAGGCCATTAAACGCGGTCTAGATACAGTATCACAGTTTTAATCTAGGCCTTACGCCGAGGGCTTAAGCCTACGCCCGTACGCAGAGGGATGATGAATATAATAAGATAAACGATGAAATCCGTAGACGAACGAAGCTTACCGACATAGCTCTCAAAATTAGCAGGCTGAAGTGGCAATGGCCCGGCCACATCGCTCGTAGGACCGATAACCGATGGGGAAGAAAGGTCCTCGAGTGATGACCACGTTTAGGCAAAAGGAGTACATGTCGCCCCCCTACCAGATGGACCGATGACCTGAAGAAGACAGCGGGAAACCGTTGGATTCAGAGGGCACAGGACCGGTTGGAGTGGCGCCATTTACGGAAGGCCTATGTTCAGCAGTGGACATCAAAAGGCTGATGGATGGATGGATGGATGGATGGACGTAGAGGGAAAAAACGGAACCCTATTACTAAGACTCTGCTGTCCGACTGTCCATCTGTCCGTCCGTCTGTCACCAGGCTGTATGAACTGTGATAGCAAGGCATTTGAGATTTTCATAGATGATGTATGTCGGCGTGGCTGCACCATCACACTCATTTCGTTCTATGTTAAATCTATAAATGAAACTATTTTGGTATGGAAGTAACTTATATTCACTCTTTTACCCTTTAATTTATAATTCGGACAGAGTAACTGCTTACTACGACATTTAAATTACGAATGTCCCTACTCTGTTTTTTTTTGCGCCCAGACCAAGGGGAAAGAGCTACCCTCCATGCGGGGAGAGTGGTGGTGAATGCTCATGCATACCAATACGGCCGTCCGCATTGGTTATGTGGGACTCACGAAAGAACCTACGTGCCTACCCACTAAACACCACTAGATGTTGGCTTTGGCCTCTGAGGCCTTAAAACCTCCATCGATTGTATGCTGAACAGGGGGTTTTTATTGCGCGCAGACTTAAATACTAATACAAAATACTGTTACTACCAACATTACAACACAATAGTGTAGACAAATGTGATTACTACCTACATTGCAACACTATTTAGTGACGTGAGTCTCAATGCCTACTAATAACAATATTACTGAATTGCACCTGAACTCTTATATATTAGTTAAACATCTTTTAGCAAAATATAAACAAAAGGCTCGCCGCCTATATGTATTTCTGTTGCCGCTTTAAGAACAAATACTAAAAACAGAATAAAATTAATATTTAAGGGGGTTTCTATACAACATATTTTTTTGCCGTTTTTAAAGATAATATACGGAACAATTTGCGCAAGTCCAACTCGCACTTTGCCAGTTTTTGGATAAAACTGTATTTTCAACTGAAAATTGATAGATTTTGTATTATGCGGTTATTCATTCAATGAAGCAATGTGTTTTTACTAAGATCAAACATTAAATCGACAAACAGTGACTTCAAAAGAATGACACGTTTTTGAGAAACACACCGTCACGTAACCTGTGTCATTACACACACGTGATTCACTTGTGTGAGTAAATTATAATCCAATGCCAGGTGCTAATGACAAAAGATAACATTGGATTTCGGTTTGTCATCTATTAAGTTAGGAAAATCCACGCGTAACCTACTAATCTGGTAATATGTCTTGCTAATATGATCTTTGTAAGGGCGGGTTACCGCCTAGGAGTTCCCGAGTTTCGAACCCGGGAACCCCTAGGCGGTAACTATACCACCTGGTAACTATATACCTGGCCAGAAAGACATGTTAATGATAAATTTTAAGTGCCTTTTCGATCTGTATCTGGATATTTAGTCGTCGTTTCTTAAAATTATATGACATTTGTCATAAGTTTTTACAAATTAAAGTTATGTTCAACCAGATGCTAGAACTGGTGTACTTCGAACGGTAGGGTACCACCGGCCGGCTCACTTTTGTAGGCGACCATCTTAGTCCTCGGGAGTAGCGACACATCTATGATTGAGTTCATATAGAACATCCTTCGGCGGGGATCACATACAATCAGCTGGAGTGCATGCTCATATGCTACTTCAGTGGTAGTACCAGTGTAGTTCGACCGGGGAAGTACCACCGCCAAACCTATTTCTACCGAGAAGCATTTCTTACGTTTCGATGGACGGGTGTGGTTTCCGGCACACTTTCACATGAGGCGACCATCATAGACCTCGGAAGTAGTAACGCTGTGATTGACTTCAGATTGAACCCATGTTCTGTTTAAAGTTGATTACAGATGTCCATATGCGAGTGACCACTGCATTGTTTTTTTTATATCTGACTGAAGTAGCAATGCAAAAGCAAAAGCATGCAGTCTCATATGCTACTTCAGTCGGCGAAAAATACCGCGAGGCACGAACTAGCTAATTTTAAATGACTTCATAAATAGCAACGCATCTGTGATTGACGTCAGGTAGTATTTGAGTACGGTAACATATACTTTTAGACGTACCAGTTCAAGCTGTGCATTGTCTGTCAATCAGTTTTAAATAAGTGATGTTAACTAATAATAATATTGTTAAATTATCAAAAACCTGAATGTTTAAAGAGGATTGATTATCTTCAGTTTCAGGTGTTTAAGTAATGGTTTTTTGATTTTGACAATTTAATTTTTTTAACGCTTTTTTTGGATTTTGCGTGAAAATAACAATAAACGCATATAATATATATATTCATTAATAGTATATTGTCTAGCTTTCATTTGATAGTCATATTGTTATTTCTCCCCCTTTTTTCTCTGATCGCAGCCGCCATTTTTAAAATGTATGCAGCCTATATCACTTTGCATACTGGGACGATTCCGATAACATAATAATCCGTCAAGCCGGTTGGTTTTAAGCACATGGCAAAGAAATGAACATACCTACATACATGCAAATATACACACTTACGCTCAAAAAACATTACCCTCCTGATGCAGTCGGTTTAAAAAAACAAATGACTATTCTACTTTCCCAAGGGATCAATGTCACGCCAAATTTTTGGCATTCCTGCTGTTCAGAGAAATACCTTACACGCCGGAACTTACTGCCCGGTGGCAGTCCGGGGTCTCCAAAGAAACACAGCCCGCGTTGCCCCATCAGGCTCCTCCTAGGTGAGCGGCAAGGCCCACGCTCTGTCAGATCTTTACGATGGTATGCAACCACACATCCGCCGTCCTTCCCGGGAACGCCTGACCGAACGGTTCGAGCTCCCACTCTAGCCGCCCGCAACCCCAGAAGCCCCTTTTACTCGCCTCTTACGACACGCAGATGATGCCAATGCCATCTTATACCATAAGGGCACTCTAGGCCAGTGCCCAGGGCCCCCAACCTCAAAGGACCGAGATTTTTTTTTACATTTAATATCAAAATATTATGGTCGAGCGCATTACATTTATCTCGTCGCGCGAAAGTCGTTGGGGCCCTTTTGGAATGTAAAAAAGTACATTATATTTTCTTTACATTCCAAAGGGCCCCGAATTCTAGTGTGGGCAAGGGCCCCAGCGTAGTCTAAGACGGCTCTGGCCGTAGCCCTATTCTGATCCCGGAGCTACAGAATCTAATCTCCTAGTGATCTGTGAAAAAGGAGCCTTAAAAACAACTGACAGAGAATTAAATGTCTCCAATAATAAAACAGGTTATTTCATTAACTAACAATTTGTTTATAACTTTATATCATGACCTACCTAATTACCATTAAGTGTGATATGCATAAAAGAAACTTAAAAACAAACTGACAGCAAATTTAACGTTTTCAATAATAAAACAGGTTATTTTATTGACTAACAATAACTACATTTACAACTGTATTGTTAACTCGAGACGATAAGCAAATTTGCAAGTCTCTTCAATATTTTTTAGACCTTTGATCTGCGAAGTATTTTGAACCTTTCAATAGTTTATTGGATATAACTGTTACAAGAACGCTATTTAACAAAGTTCATGTACCTTATACAAACTAGAAAGAAAGGTCCTCGAGTGGCGACCACGTTTAGGCAAAAGGAGTATAGCCCCCCTACCAGATGGACCGATGTCCTGAAGAAGACAGCGGGAAACCGTTGGATTCAGAGGGCACAGGACCGGTTTGAGTGGCGCCATTTAGGGGAGGCCTATGTTCAGCAGTGAACATCAAAAGGCTGATGGATGGATGGATGGATGGATACAAACTAGGAAGATACCACCGCACCTATTTCTAAGGTAGGTTTTGGTAGTAAGTGTAGCTTCCGGATCACTTTGAAGGTGGTAGTACCAGTGTAGTTCGACCGAGGAAGTGCCACCGCTACACCTATTTCTACCGTAGCATTTCTTGTGTTTGGATGGACGGGTGTGGTTGCCGGCACACTTTCACGTGAGGCGACCATCATAGTCCTCGGAAGTAGCAACGCATCTGTGATTGACTTCAGATGGAACCCATGCGCTGTGTGAAGTTGATTACAGATGTTCATGAGCGGTAGTGACCACTTACCGTCAGGTGGACTGCATGCTCGTTTGCTACTTCAGTCAGATAAAAAAATATTTTCATATATCTATCACTTTAGTGGCGACGCATCTTTGACTGACTTCATATAGAATGTCTGTTTTTTGAAGTTGTCAGTGTTGCGGATGGCAGTGTCAACATACCACCAGTTTTGGTCAACCATGCTTGCCATGTTATATTTAAAGTTACACATGTTTCTGGGTGACACGTGGTGGCAGCCATGCTTGATTACTTCAAACATATAAAAAAGGATTAAAGGGTTTCACATTATTTGCGTGTTCAAATGTAAACGATAATAAAAAATCTAGAAGTTAACTAGACCTGACACGCATGACACCTCGTTCACACCTAGCCGGTTCTAATTAATATCACAAATAACTTTAGAGAACTTGATTAGACCTAGCCAATACCTAATGTTTAGCACATTGTTATTGAACACTAGTCACCCGTCGCAACGGTCGAAATTCGACCGTAATTTAAATTAAAAAACTTAACTTCATATTGTCCAAAGTAGCACGAATATTTCTTAAATTCAAATGAATTCTAATAATGTTTAAGTTATTTAGACCGCACCTGTTAAAGGTAAAAAGAGGTTTAGTTAGCTAAGCTGCATTTAAAGGCAATAGCGGGTATTTTGACAAAGACATCTGACATTTTGACCTTCATAGTAAGACATTGAATGTTCCATTTTGTTTATTATGTATGTGTTTGTGTCAAATGCAAGGTAGTGTGTGTAATGTGTTTTTTATGTTTGTTTTATGCATTATTTGAAAATAATTTTAGCATCAGGAAATCCTTCTCTACGTCAACTATAACCGTGCATAATTTCATACTCCTCCGTCTGCGGCAAGTATTTTTAAACGGATCACAACTTGACGTATTAACATATATATATTAACAAAGATTACTGATATATAAAATCAGTATAGTTAGGGGAGATCTTCCGGGGTCGCGGACGGCAAAAGTAGGGAGGATGTGTATATGTGGTCGCATACCGTTGTAAAGATCAGATGTAGCGATGGGGTAGCGCTCAGAGCACTACGGTCGCGTTCCTTTGGAGATCCCGCAGTCCTCTTCGTAGCGGCGAGGACGGTCACCAAGGGGGTTTTAGTGGGGTATGAATCACACATAATCTTGCGTTGTTCCCACGGCGTGAGGAACCTTTTGAAAGTTTCCACCTTGAAAATAAAAACAGGCCTAAATCACTCGGTATGCTAAACCATAGAATATAGAAATGAGGATTGTTTAGAAGTGTTTTCAATTACGTTCATTTTTTATAATGAGAAGGGCTACATGTTTTTATGACACTATAAAAACATGTAGCCCTCCTCATGTATGTGTGGCTGCATCTCGTCGTAAGCACCGGAAGATGAAGGGGGATGGTACACGTCCCCCAAGAGATGAGCCCGTGAGGGGCACTGCGCTAGGGGCCACCGGTTCGTTCCATTGGAGTTTCCGAGTCCCCTACTATAAGCGCTGAGGAAGGCCACCGAGGAGGTTTTAGTGGGTAAAAATCCCACATAACCCTGAGTCTCCCAAGGATTCGGTGTACCTTTTGAAAGTTTCCTCCCCGTAACAAAACAAAAAGCCCTCCTCATAGCAAGTGGCCACTGCCGACCGTAGACATCTGTCCTCTAATCAATCACAGCTAAGATCTGCATCAAGATCTAATATCTTACATGTGGTTGGCCGTATGTCTCCTATCCAAGCCATTCAGATCAGGACAGAAAGGCTTAACAGGGATGTTCCTAGGCAGAAATTAATTGTCCTTGTAGTTCCGGGAATAGGGCTACGGTATCGTCTTCCTGTCGTAAGAGGCGACAAACAGGGGATTCCGGGGTTGCGGGCGGCTAGAGTGGGAGGTCGAACCGTCCAGACAAGCGACCCCGGGTAGGACGATGGCATGTGTAGTCGCATGCCGTCGTAAACACCAGGAGCCCGAAAGGTGCATTGCGCTCGGAGGACTCTGGTTGTGTTCTGTTGGAGATCCCGGAGTTCTCGCAGCGCTGAGAACGGCCACCGGGAGGGTTTTAGTGAGGTGAAAATCCAACATAACCCGGCGTTGCTCTCACGGCGTCAGGTACTTTTTGAAGATTTCCCCTCGATAACAAAAAGGGCAGAAATTGATGTCGTTGCATTAATTTCTGGTATCTCTGAAGTAGAAACACAAATACCTTCACAGTTTTTGTAGTACCGTCGTTTCGTGGAAGGGTGTGAATACCGGCTAAATATAACTAAGAAGGAAATCTTGATTCTGAGAATAAGCAACGCTTTTAGATCTTCATTTAGAAACTGTTCTGTATAGAGTGTGATGAATGTTCTTTGCCGACAGTGATCGGTTACCATACGATGGACTGCATGCTTGCACAGCAGCAGCTAAACTGCTGTATGTATTCTGATGTGAAAGGGTGTAATGAGGTATATATACTTTTATGAGGCACTCTAACTGAAACCTCATAAATAACAAGGATTGGTAAGCTCAGTAAGGACTCTTATCATATCGAGCGTTGATTATAGATGTTCATGGGTAGAAGATGCCACCTAGCATCAAGTTGACTTCATGCTTGTTGGCGATTCCTACAATATACTTTATATACTTACTATACTTTATATGTATACATGTTTAGGTAATAGTAATACGTAATCGAGCAGTGATAACCTAATGGTTGAAACTTGCCCTCTCAATCGGGAGGTCCGAGGTTCAAACCCAGGCATGCGCCACTGATCTATGTGCGTATTAGAAATCAATTATCACTGCTTTTGATAAAGGAAAACATAGTGAGGAAACCTACACACCCGAGAGTTCTTTAAAAAAAAGTTCTCGGAGGTGTGTGAAGTTCACCAATTCGCACTTGGCCACCGCGGCGGACTATGGATCTCTCATTCTGAGAGAAGACCCGTACCCAGCAGTGGGACGATAATCGGTTCTACCCAATAGGTAATAACAATTTACACTCATCACTGCACACTAGGATTTTTCCTATGTCTTAAATGTCATGGACACACATAAAAACGAATACACAAACACCCAGACCCGAAACTTCAATCTAAATTCTTCATTGAGATATGTCTGACCGGGAATCGAATCCGAAACCCGCTACACTTCTGTTCGTAATGGCAATCGTTCTGCATAATTATGTGTCATGAAATATAGGTACTATGGTTATGATTTCGGTTAACTTATGGATAAGAATGACACTAACTTTTTTCGATCGATGACCGTATAGCCAATCTAATATCTTAAGCCCTATTACACAACTAGAATAAACAGATAATCTCAAATAATAATTAAGATATGTAGCAGGGGATCGAACCCGGTACCCACAGGACGTCCGACCATAATGGCCACTCGGTTACGCGTGTAAGTACTTTTGCACGGATAAGATAAATCTAAAATAATTTACCTTTATCTTTAGCTTCTCAGAACCTAAAACATAATATATATTTATGATAAATGTCACCCCTAACATTTTGAAGATTAATCCAAAAGTTATTAATAACATATATCTAAGTATATATCCGGTTCCACTTCTGCCTGATGATAAATTGTGAAGATAAAACCGGCTAAGTGCGAGTCGGGCTCGCGCACGAAGGATTCCGTACCATCTTATTTCTTCTTCTCTTCTTTATAAAAAATAATATTTGTATGTCCTCTATAGAATCGTAAACTATTCATTTGATCATGTGATGATTTTTAGCAAAGTTGTTATTCATGAGCTCGCGAAGGTTTTTTGTGTATATTTAAGCTATTGCATACCTTTTATCGCGGGCTTTGAGGGCGGCGACCGAATCAAGAAATTACGTAACGAAAAAAACCTAACACCCTCCACTCCGCCTACCATGTAGCTTGGCCGAGCGTTCGCTTAACGTGTATGTAGATATTTGGTACGACAGTACGAAGCTCGCACGGACGAGCTGCTTGGAAATCGGACGATCATGTAAGCAGCAGTTTTTGAGAAAGTATATGGCATCAAAGAAAAAATTTAAATAATTATTTAAGAAAAAAAAAAGCCTTAATAGTTATAATTGCATAAGTTGATAAAAAATGCTATGCATTTGCTTTACCGGCAGACCTCGAGTGCCGCACGTTTTTTTTTTGTAATGGCGTAGCAACGCGCGCAGGTTATGTATAAAAACGGCAAAAAATCACATGAGGCGACCATCATAGTCCTCGGGAGTAGCAACGCATCTGTGATTGACTTCAGATGGAACCCACGTTCTGTATGAAGTTGATTACAGATGTCCATGGGCGGCGGTGACCACTTATCATCAGGTGGACTGCATGCTCGTTTGCTACTTCAGTGAAATAAAAAAAAATCGCATTTGTTGTATGGGAGAACCCCTTGAATATTTAGTTTATTCTGTTTTTAGAATATGTTCATATGGCGGCATAATTTGTGATAACTTTAATTGTCTTGCTACCTATCACGGTTCATGAGACACAGCCTGGTGACAAACTGACAGACAGACGGACAGACTGATAGACGGATAGTCGGACAGCGAGGTCTTATAATAATACTAAAAACGTTTATTTCAGACGTTGTTCCATCCATATTATTATATTATTAGTACTATTATATTATAGTATTATTATATTAGTAGTACTAGTAGAATGGGGGTTCCGTTTTTACAATTTGGCTACGGATCCCTAATAACCATTAACTAACTGACGTGAAACATGGCCGACAATTATTAGCAAACATTAATTAAACACTGTTTTATAAATATTATTTTAAACTTAAAAGGTAGAACGTAAATGGTTCGAACGGGGGGGTATCACCGTCACATCTATTTCTAGCGTGAAGAAGATGTGGCGGTCTCTGGAAGGACGTGGTTGGTCAATTCGGTTGCCTTGACTGATTTGTGATTAACTTAAAAAGAACCTCTGTTGTGTCTGGACTTGGATAGAAAACGTCGATTATTGTACACTGTTTTTATAGTTGGCAATGACCTACCATCTGTGCCCTAGTGAAAACGTGTATAAGACTGATTTTTGCCAAATAGATTTTTATACCAAAATATATAAAAACGAATCGATAGGTATCTGTTGATTTGTAAGATGGTAGAACTAGTACGGCTAGATCGGGGAGGCACCACTGCTACGCCTATTTGTCTCATGAAACAGTTTGTAGCGACTTCTTTTTGTACATACTTTTTACTCTTCAGAAAACTATATTTTTAAAAATTTAATATTTCGAATTTAGAAGAATATTATTTTACATTGTAGAAAAGATGATTATTGTTTTGTTAGTTTTCGTATCGACAGGATGTTTTGAGTTTGTATTATTTTCTTGAAAATAGTTTTATTGTTGAACATATTAAATATAGGCGTGAAAATAACCAGTTTCCTTTAGCCCTATAAGTTTTTGCGTTTTAGTGAAAGGGT
This sequence comes from Spicauda simplicius, assembly GCA_949699795.1. Lineage (NCBI taxonomy): Eukaryota > Metazoa > Arthropoda > Insecta > Lepidoptera > Hesperiidae > Spicauda > Spicauda simplicius. The sequence continues at coordinate 20,887,656 of OX453067.1, forward strand.
AGGTATGACGCCCAGCTCAGTGTCATTTGAGGGGACCATCTTAGTCCTCGGATGTAACTTTAGAGCGAACTTTTTTAGCGAACGAACGACTTTAGAGCGAATGTCTGTTACATATGAAGTTGCTGACAGTTGTCTATGAGCGGCAGTGACCACTTACCATCAAATACGTGATCTTTAGCTATTTTAATTTTAAAAAATGTCCGTTTATGTAACGTTATCCTTAAGCAAGCTGTCCGTGTTATAAAAACGGAGATGTACTTATCTAAAGATTATCGTATTTCATAAAAAAATGGTAGGAGTTAATTTGCTAAAAAACAGGCTTATGAACATTTTCACAAGAGACACATAATTAGCGTTGATGGAGCAGTCCATCAAGCGATCATTTACCACTTTCTATCTCACTATATGCAAAAGTATTATATAGTACGATTATATACTAAGTACATGTGAATATGTGCATGTAATTTAGAGAAATGACAGCTTAAGGGTTAAGCCTCTGTCTCTGAATCGAGGGTCCAGATGTGCGTAACAGAAATAAATTATCACTGCTTTACGGTGAAGGAAAATCGTGGATCTTACACTCTTAAAAATATTTATAAAAAAGGGTTTTCAAAGTTGTTTTAAGAACCCAAATCCGACGCGGTTATAATTATGTAAAGAAACTTTACTTTCTTTTAAATTTGAATATCTGTCACTGTCAGGAATCAATATGTGAAAAGATGGTTTCTCATATAATTCATTCGTATTTATAAAGAAGAATAATTAAATAATTTGCATCGAGGTAATAGTTGGAGATAAATAACATATATTGTCGTTTCTCTATTTTACAGAGCAACACTTTTTGTTTGATTCAACTATTTATCTTATAAAACGACAATTTTGTTAAAAAAAACTATAATACAACATGGAGAAACTTCGATTTGAATTCACTGTTTTGCCAAGTATTGATGGTAAAAGTAATATATATGGAATAACTTCTATAACTACAACGGACAACAAAACTTTTATAATTCCGGAGGAACTACAGTCTGCAAGCTTTCATGCAGGCATAATAAAAACGGCTACGTTTGCTAAAGTAAAAAAAAGTCTAGTTAAACGTTACCAGGTAAGAAGAGTATGGATTACATTGACTGAAGAGCTCAAAAATATTTACAGTGATGAGGATGGTAATGTACAGTTCAATAATCAATTCTTTGAAGAAATTAGCCCAGAGGAGCTTTTAAAAACACAGAAAAAAGAAGAAAGTGATACTTTGCAGAAATTGTTGGAAAAATTTATTGAATCGTCAGCGCAGGAGCACAGACCTCAGAACCTAAAAAATGTTGCTGAACGGTTTGTACTTCAAAAATTTACGAGCAAAAATATAAATGCAAACCATTGGATTAACATTTTTGAAAAAGAATGCATGCGGTTTGAAATAACAACAGATGAAAAAAAAATTGAAATGCTAAGACTGTTCTTGGATAAAACTTGTATGGACTGGTACAGTTCTATGATGTTAAAATTGACAATAAATGCGGAATGGTCCATTTGGAAGAAGAAGTTCTGTGAGTCATTTGCTAGCAAAGGATGGAGCCCTGTCATAAATGCATTGCCGTTTAAATATAGAGAAGGCTCATTACTGGATTATGCTATAAGAAAAGAAAAACTTTTGTTGGAGATGCGAGAATCGATTGATGTAGGCACAATCGTGGACCTTATTGCAGCTGGTTTACCTGATTTTGTTCGAGATAAAATTGATAGAGAAAAAATTGAGGATACCGTGGAGTTAAAAAAGAAGACTTAGTCCCATGTAAAATTTGCGAAACTTTGAATAAAGGTGTTCGTTATCACGCGGAAGATACATGCTGGTTTAAAGAAAAAGAAGACTGGAATGTAAAGAAACATATTAAACATGTGAACAATGCCAGAATAGAAGCTGAGCTAAACGAAAGCGAACAAAAAAACGAATAATAACACCATTGATAAAAGTCAAACTGATAATAAATGATAAAGTGGAAATAAATGGAATATATGATTCGGGTTCAAATGTTTCCCTAATCAATTCAAAATTATTGGAATTAAGAGGAGAGAGTAGTAAATTAAATGAAGCAAATTTAGTAACAATCAATGGTGTTAAGAAAACAAGTGGTTTGACAAATCTGAAAATAAAAATCATGGATTTGGAAAAAAATGTAGATGTTTACATAATTGATGAAAATAATTTTGATTACGAGTTTTTAATAGGGTTAGATTTGATAAAAGAATTTCAACTAATCCAGGATGAGAACTTAAAAATAACTCAAAAACTATACTATGAAGAAGAAAATAATAGATCATTTGGTAAATATGCAATTAATTTCAATGAACATTTAAAAATAGAAGATTTTGAAATAAAAATAGATCACTTAAATGAAAGTGAAAAAATAGAAATAAACAAACTAGTGGAAACGTATAAGTCAGTATTTGCGAAAGACAAATATGATGTTGGCCAGGTTAAGGGTTATGAAGCAAGGATTGACTTGATGATTGACAAATATTGTAGTAAAAGACCGTATAAATGTACAATAGAAGATAAGAAAGAAATAGAAACACAGATAGCTAAATTATTGGATAATAAACTAATAGAAGAGTCCTATAGCCCGTTTGCTGCGCCTGTGACATTAGCATTTAAAAAAGAAGAAAATAGAAAGTCAAGGTTATGCATAGATTTTAGAGATTTGAATAAAATAATAGTACCTCAAGCTCAGCCATTTCCGTTAATAGAAGATCTGATAATAAAGACAAGAAACTGCAAATATTTTACAACTCTTGACATCAACTCAGCCTTTTGGTCTATTCCTTTACGAGTTGAAGACAGGAAAAAGACAGGTTTCGTAACACAAGAGGGACACTATCAGTGGACATGTCTCCCATTTGGCTTAAAAACATCGCCTGCAATTTTTCAAAGAATTTTGAGTAATATACTAAGAAAATATAAACAAACAGATTTTGCAGTTAATTATATTGACGATATACTTATTTTCTCTAAAAGTTTTACAGAACATGTTCAACATATATCACTAGTACTGGAAGCAATTAATAAAGAAGGTTTCAGATTAAAATTTACAAAATGTAAATTTGCATCAGATTCTGCGAAATACTTAGGACATATAATTAAAAATAATTCTGTACAACCGTTGAAAGACAATTTAATTGCGATAAAAAACTTTCCCAAACCGAAAACTCAAAAAAATGTAAGACAATTTTTGGGAAAAGTAAACTTTTATCATGAATACATACCGAAAAGTGCTATAATTCTTGAGCCATTGCATAACTTACTAAGGAAGGATCAAAAATTTATTTGGTCATAGAACTGTCAAAAAGCATTTGAAATAGTTAAACAACTACTATGTACCCAACCGGTCCTAGAGATATTTGATCGAAATTTACCAATTAATATTTACACTGATGCGTCCTTAGAAGGCGTTGGGGCCATTTTAAAACAGGTACAACCTGATGGTAAAGAATGGTGATGCCTTGTGACGGGGTGGCGAGTGGCGGAAGAACTGGTGACGCTCTCCGACCACCGTCACATAACATTTGGCGTAACCATGCGACTCCCGGTTCGCAACGGCCGACAAGCCGAGGGCGTTCCACGACGATGGGCTCTAAAGCGGCTCGATCGAGACATGCTCGTCGCTGCTGCCCACGTCGTGGACTGGTCCAGTACCGCCGTCGAGGGCACGACCCCAGACCTTCAGGAGCGAGCTGCCCGGCTCCATACTGACATGGCCGCGATATGTGACACCGCTATGCCACGTGTAAGACCCGGCAAGAGAGCACCAGCATTTTGGTGGTCCGACCATATCGCGAGGTTGCGCGTGGATTGTTTGCGATCCCGCCGCAAGTACACTCGCGCTCGTAGACGTCGGACTGCCAGTGCCGAGGAGTTGGAGGAAAAATACAGGGAGTACCGTGATGCGACTGTGGCGCTTCAGATTGCTATTGCGGACAGCAAGTCTAGAAGCTGGTCGGGACTCCTGGAGGGGCTGGATAGGGACCCATGGAGACGCCCATACAAGATGGTACTCGGAAAACTGCGCCCATGGGTTCCTCCCTTGACAGAGACCCTGGATCCCGACTTTGTCACAGTCGTCATGGAAAACCTGTTTCCTTCGACTCCGGATGGCCCTTCCGCGGCAGGCAGACCGCAGTTATCGCCCGATTGGACGGAGGAGTTAGCCGTTAGCGACGTGGAGCTGAAATTGGCTGTGAAGCGGTTGGCAGCGCGGAGCACCGCACCTGGCCCGGACGGAATTCCGGGTCGGGCCTGGGTTTTAGCGCTGTCCGTTCTCGGGGACAGACTACGGAGCCTATTCACTGAATGTCTCCGTGCCGGCCAGTTTCCAACGCAATGGAGGCACGCGAAGGTTGTGCTCCTCCACAAAGCGGGCAGGCCAGCGGACTCACCCTCGGCATACAGGCCAATATGTCTGCTGGACGAGGTGGGTAAGCTTTTCGAGCGGATTATATCCGCTCGTATCAGCAGACATTTGGCGTGCAACGGCCCGGATCTATCCGACAGCCAGTATGGTTTCCGTAAGGAACGCTCGACTGTCGACGCCATACTCCGTGTTCGTGCACTCACAGAGCAGGCCGTATCCAGTGGCAGAGTAGCGTTGGCTATAAGCCTTGACATAGTCAACGCATTCAATACTCTGCCCTGGAAAGCGATAAGGGAGGCCCTCGTATTTCATCGGGTGCCTCCCTACTTGCGCGAAGTGCTGGCGGCCTATCTGTCGAACCGGAGTATACGCTATTCGGGCCGTTACGGGAGTATCAAGGAGAGGCGAGTCGTGTGCGGAGTTCCACAGGGATCGGTATTGGGGCCACTCCTGTGGAACCTTGCATACGATTTCGTGTTACGGACGGAACTGCCTCCCGGCGTTAGCATAGTTTGCTACGCCGACGATACTCTCGTACTAACCGAGGGTGAGTCCTTTGAGAGGACGGCGAGTCTGGCCGAATTTGCGGTGGCATGCGTGATGCGTAAAATACGCGCTATAGGCCTTAGTGTAGCGTCTAGCAAGACCGAAGCGCTATGGTTCCACGGCTTAAGGCCGAGCGTGGAACCACCCTGCATGTCGGTGCGGGTAGGTGATGCGTTGATCGAAGTGGGCAGATACATGCGTTACTTAGGGTTGACATTAGACAGCCGCTGGCGTTTTGACGAGCATTTCGACCGTCTGATCCCCCGGATTCATAAGGTAGCAGGTGCTCTGCACAGACTGCTACCAAATCTCGGGGGACCGAAGGAGGAAGTCCGCCGCCTCTACGCAGGCGTCGTGCGCTCTATCGCGCTCTACGGTGCGCCCGTATGGTCAGATAGACTATCGGGCAGCCGGCGCCGCGCGGCCAAATTGAATGCCGCGCAGCGTTTGATCGCGATAAGAGTAGCACGAGGTTATCGGACGATTTCCTACGAGGCGGCCACGGTCCTGGCGCGGTTTCCGCCCTTGGACATACTGGCGGATATGACCGCAGAGATCTTCTTTAAGATCCGCGGTCTCCGCCAGGGGGTCCAACCTCGTCAGGAAGAGACGGTCGAAGTGCTTCGGTCGAGAGCCTATGGTAACGCCCTAAGGCGTTGGCGCGAACGGCTCCTGGAGCCACGGGGCGCACGCCAACGTGTGGTCAGCGCGATCCTGCCCAGCTTTCGAGCCTGGTTGCACAGGAAGAAGCGCGTCACCTACCGGCTGACACAGATACTCACCGGACATGGCTGCTTCGGTGAGTATCTACACAGGATAGGCAGGGAGGCCTCAGCGCAGTGCCACCATTGTGGTCATGCCCAGGACTCCGCGCAGCACACGCTCGAGGATTGCCCAGCGTGGCGACTCGAGCGGCGGGTCCTGCGGCAATGTATAGGTCCGGACCTCTCTCTGGAGGCAGTGGTTGCGGCAATGGTCCGTTCTGGCGAGGCGTGGGATAGCGTGGTCGACTTTTGCGACCGCGTTATGTACGCGAAAGAGGACGCCGAACGGGCCAGAGAGCGTGCCGATCCCGCGCGAAGTAGGAGGCGCCGGGGACGCAGATAGCGTCCGCCCGGCGCGGTGTCCCTGTAGTTCCGGGACCAGAATAGGACTACGGTACCCTCTGCCTGTCGTAAAAGGCGACTAAAAGAGGCTTCCGGGGTTGCGGGCGGGTAGAGTGGGAGCTCGAGCCGACCGGTCAAGTGACCCCGGGAAGGACGGCGGCATGTGTGGTTGCATGTTGCCGTAAAAACCAGAAGGTGTGGTGAGCAGTTCACGCCCACCAGAGAAGAGCCCGATGGGGCACACGCTGAGGACACCGGCGGCGGTCAAGTGGAGTTCCCGGAGTCCTCTTCGCAGCGTCGACGTCGGCCACCGGGGGGGTTTTAGTGCGGTAAGAATCCCACATAACCCGCGTCGCTCCCACGACGTCGGGTACTTTTTGAAAGTTTCCCCCTCGAAAACAAAAAAAAAAAAAAAAAAAGAACTGTCAAAAAGCATTTGAAATAGTTAAACAACTACTATGTACCCAACCGGTCCTAGAGATATTTGATCGAAATTTACCAATTAATATTTACACTGATGCGTCCTTAGAAGGCGTTGGGGCCATTTTAAAACAGGTACAACCTGATGGTAAAGAAAAACCAGTGGCATATTTTTCAAAGAAACTAAATGGGAGCCAAAAGAAAAAGAAAGCTATTTATTTGGAATGTCTAGCAATTGTAGAAGCACTCAGGTACTGGCAGTACTGGTTAATTGGCAAATCTTTTACGGTGTACTCAGATCATAAACCGCTTGAAAATATGAATATAAGGTCAAGGACGGATGAGGAATTGGGTGACTTGATGTACTACTTAGCACAATACGATTTTGTGATAAAATATGCACCGGGAAAACAAAATTTGGAAGCAGATTGCCTAAGTAGAAATCCAGTACTAGAACCTAACAAAAATAAAGATGAACATAAGTTTATAAGTTTAGAAGAGATTATGTCGGATCAGAATAAAAACATACAAATTCAAAATTATAGAGATAAGTTGATTGAAAAACATAGATTATTTTTTAAGAAAGTTGGACTACGGGAGAAAATAATACTGACAGAAGAATACAGTATGAAATTATTAAAAAATATACATGAGAGCCTATGCCATATTGGAATTAGACAAATGCAACAGACAATTAGTCCATACTATACTGCCAAAAACATAACAAATAACATCAAACAAATTTGTAGAAGTTGTGAAATTTGTATAAAAAACAAAACACGAGGTCAGGACAAATACGGCGTTATGTCTCATCTAGGCCCGGCTACAAAGCCTTTTGAAATCATGTCTATTGACACAATTGGTGGTTTCGGCGGTTCAAGATCAACTAAAAGATACTTGCACCTGCTTGTAGATCATTTTACACGATATGCGTTTATAAAGACATCGAAAACACAAATTGCAAGTGATTTCATAAAATTAATTCAAGACATAACAGAGACAGAAAGTATTGGTATGATACTTGCTGACCAATACCCAGGAATAAATTCTAAAGAATTCAAGAAATTCTTACTAGATCGGCAGATACTTATAGTATTTACAGCAGTAAACGCACCATTTTCAAACGGACTGAATGAAAGGCTGAATCAGTCATTAGTAAATAAAATGAGATGTAAGATGAATGAAAAGGGAATCAAAAAGGCGTGGACAACTATAGCCCATGAATGTGTTAATAAATACAATGAAACTATTCACTCAGTTACCGGATACTCACCAAGATATCTTTTATATGGAACCAATGTTACAATTTGGCCGAGTGAAATACAACAAGACAAATCGCATAACGACTGGATCAAAGATAGAATCACAGCGGTGGAAAATTCAGTAAAATCGCATAATTACAATAAAACATTGTTTGAAAAAAAAATAACTAGTTGGAAATTTAATATAGGAGATAAAGTGTATGTAGAGAACGGAAATAAATTGAACAGGAAAAAGCTAGATGAACTAAAATTGGGGCCATTTAAAATTATTGATAAGATTTCCAATACAATTTATGAGGTAGACACTGGACATAAAAAAACAGAATCAAATCTTTACCATATTACCAAACTTACACCCGTCCCAGTTTTAGAGGATCGTGCAATAGATGGAGAGTAAATATTGAAGAAAAAAAATGTCTTTTCTCGATGGGGGGGAGATGTAAAGAAACTTTACTTTCTTTTAAATTTGAATATCTGTCACTGTCAGGAATCAATATGTGAAAAGATGGTTTCTCATATAATTCATTCGTATTTATAAATAAGAATAATTAAATAATTTGCATCGAGGTAATAGTTGGAGATAAATAACATATATTGTCGTTTCTCTATTTTACAGAGCAACACTTTTTGTTTGATTCAACTATTTATCTTATAATTATATGATTCAGAAGACTTAATGAGAGAAGTTCCGTGCCCGGGCGAATATTGGCTTGTGCTCTTCATTCACAAGTGGATTTAGAAGAAAGAGAATTTAACTTTTTATGTTTCATGATTTACGAGGTCGTAAGTAAACAGATTTGTCGGTTGAAAGTTGTCTAAAAAATAAGAGACACGAAGTCTACTCACTCGTTTTGGCTAGTTGGTTGGACGAAGACAAAAATCCCTCTAAATCTGAGAAGAGATTCAGCAGTGCGTTAGCATAAAATTGACTAATATTGTATAGAATTATTCTAGAAAACGATATTTTATCTCTTATGATGTCAGAAACACTTCACACGTGTGTAATGTCCATAATTTCAAATGCGTTACGTTTGGTAAATAAAAGCTTATTCTTTGTATAGATTCCTTGGTTTATCTCTCCCAATTCACAAGTTATTATATAATTATTTTGGGACAAAAAATACAAGGAAAATGTATTTTATAAGCTCTTTGAGAACATGCTTTTTGCGCCGTATTTACTTGTGGCAAGTTTTTTTTCAAATTAGACTTTTTTAGCTTTACTAAACGTCAGCCAAATCATCATATAAAAATCAGTATACTCGGGGCAAATTTGATCTGGAATTAATGTAAACAAACCATAAAAAATCCTGTGTAGGGTTATCACCAACTTGCACGAATTTGTACACAAATGCATTTTATATTCGACCAAAGTATGCATAAAAAATTCGCGAAGTAATTTAACCAAGAACAGTTGATTAACTAATAACGACCAACTTCAAGATAATATGCTAAAACCAGTGAAACAAAATTTATTTACTATTATCGTCATTGTATAACTAACGATGTTACAACCTTATTTCCATGAAGGGATTTGCAACCTATTATAAGTTACAGGTAAAAGTTAATAATAAGTAAAATACGGCTGATAAAACAACAAAAAGTTGCATTTCCCTGCCTGTCAGTTGTTGCTAGGCAACGCTTTGTTATTAAACATTCCCAAATTTCCCGGAGTATAGATACATTAATTATTGTTTTTTTTTTTAACTAAAGTAGCAAATCAGGATACATAAAAGTAAACTATTGCTATTCATAAAATTTCTACCGAACCAAAGCGGAACAAATTATTGAACATTTTTCGTATGAGATAAAAAACATTTTCGCATATTTTAAGACATGAATTAAATTAGCGCGTCGGTGATCGATTGTCTCACTCTAATGTGTTTGTGTATTCTAGAAAATTTCCACTGAATTGTTTGTCTATGGTTATGGCGTCAGTTTTAAATATGACAGTTAAGTGTTAAACCTTGTATCCAAATTGAAACCCGGAAGAAGCAACCCAAATTTAATGTTTTAGCACAGTGGTCTTGTGTGTTCTTCTTATATGTCTATAGCTATACTTATAAGCTTACTTCACGTGTTTTCCGTTAAAATGCAAAGTGCGTGTTTAAATGCGCTTAGTAGTTTAAGTATGGTTTGTCCGAGGTTTAAACCAAAATTAAATTTGTTTCTTTTATTAATAATGGGTTATAAGTCGCTAATAATTAATTATTATTAATCAAATGAAATAAATGTTCGTTTGATATTCCAATATAAAAGAACACTCACTTATTTAGAAAAAAGTTAAGCGCGTGCGAAGAAAGTATGTTCGATCTCATTTATCACCTCAGAAGTTTTTTTTTATCAATTTCATTTAAACGCCTCTAACCTTTTATCTATAATCGATTAAGCACTGTTTCACTACTAACAAGGCAGCCCTGTTAGGCACAGAACGCCCCGCCCCCCCCCCATCAGGTGGACCGATTACCTGAAGCGGGAAACCGTTGGATTCAGAAGGCACAAGACCGGTTGGAGTGGCGTCATTTAGGGCAGGCCTACGTCCAGCAGTGGACCTCAAAGGGCTGATGGATGGATGGCTGGATGAGGCACAGATCTCTTCCCGACATGGAGATAATTAATCTATGGCACGGCTCCACGGGTCTCCATTGGTGGCACTGATTAATGACCAACTTGTGTCAAATATTTTCCTTTAACCATAAGGCCTACAATTTTTTACGATTGATATCAAATCGATGGGCCCAAGGAATAAACGTGCAAACGAAAATCGACAACTTCTCAGTAAAAAATAAAAACGTTTGGAGCCACATAACTTTAATAACACAATAAATAGGTAAATATAATGTATAATCAAATTAAAGATGAAAAAAGCATCTTTTAGCTCATATGTTTATAATAAAAAATATATTTGTAGTTTTCTTCATATTCAATAAAAACAGTATTATTTTATTATTCTAGTAAATTATGTGTGACTTGTTAACAATATCGTATCATTGCACGTTTATTCGTGTCATAAATCAAGCATATACAAGTGTAGTGAAATGTTGCACGGTTATTCTACATATTTCTTTTTTTTTCCTGTGCTGTGCTCTGGCCATTTACACACTTGTTCTAGTATATTTTTTGGTTTTACATGTCTACAAAGACATATGCACGCATATTAGTGTTGACCAGATTGAATCATTATTATGTAATATATGCTTATATGTGTAAAATTTTATAATAACGTAAATTACCTAATATTTTTTGTTAATGGGCCAATAAAAAAGATTGTTTATAAGAATAATAATTATTTATTTATGCAAAATTGATCAATTAAGTAGGTACCTATAGGGCATTAATTAAAAAAAGAGAATAAACAGAAAAAATAACAAATATGTAGGTACTCGTAGTACTAATTTTCTTCTCCACTATCGTTGGTAACCGAGGTGGATTCTGATGGCACCAAATTTCGGTAGAAAGACTGGTAATGGCTTGGTATGGCTCCTGAGTCACACAGACTTATTAAATCTTTGTATAAAGGAAGAGGTATGGGTAGCATGCCAGTGTATGCCAGTTTCAGGTTCTCAGCTTCTTCTAAAGGTTCTCCCCGTCGCCTTCTTGAATTAGTCCTCATGATAGTTTGCATCTCTTGTAATTCGCCTTCGAAACTGTATCTAAAGTGAATTGTGTCAGGATGATCAGAAGAAAAAAATATTTCTTTTATTTTGCTCCAGTGAATTTTATCGCCCCTTGAATCTTTAAACCAATTCTTCCCTTTAATTATCTCTTTAAAATCTATGAAGTCAGTTTGCGTCATTTGTTTTACTTGATACTTGTCTCCGGTAACTTTGGCATTCTCTATGAATGAATACATTTGATCAGGTGTGTAAATAGTATGCTTTTTCTTAGAACGCTCAATAGCAGCATGCATGGAATCACCCTCTGATTGGCTATGACCTTTCTCTAGAAACCTATGAGTGATTTTGATGTTAAATTTTTTCGCCGCTAAAGAAAACATGGCAAATACAAAACGATTACGATTTTGCCCTGCACACGAATCAGAATAAAAGGATACATTTTTTATCCCTAATTCAACTTGTACCTGGATAAACGACCAAAGACAACTTGCTATTTCTATCGCACCCCTTTTTGCTATTTGACAATGCCACACGTAGCAGTAACCTTTCTTCTTTAATAAATTATAGATCGTGAAATTGTACACAGGGTACTTCCGTTTATAATGAAATATGCCTACTTCACTCTGAGGAATATTCAAGACTTTTTCCAGATCAAAGCATGCTACAACACTGTCGTCTGAACAAAAGTTTTCTTTTTCGTTTTCTTTTAATTGCCTTACCAATTGCTTTTCTTTCAAATGCTTTTCATAATCTGCTTTTAATTGTTCTTTTCTAACATCATCAGAAATTTGGTAAATTGAACATGTTTCACATAAATCTTTTTTAGGTTTGTGGAAGGAAAGATTAAATTTCGTATTAAAGATTATTTCGTATTGGCGTTTAGTTGCTTTGCATGTATCATAATACTGGTTGTTTGTAGCTATCCATTCCAAATATAGTCGGTGCATTTTAGAAATATTTAAAGTTTCACACAGATATTGTTTTTGGCTATCTTTACGAGTATAGTGTGATTCAACTCTTTCAAATAGATTTATATGTTCGATTATACTCTTCTCAGTGTCCTCTGACATTCTTCTCGGCCTATTCTTATGAGTTCCTCTGTAGTCTTTCAAATAATTTTCATCTCCTAATTTATCAATAGCTGTGTATACTACTTGCTGTGTGATGGACAAAGTATTTAAAAACATGATTTTACAAACTTTAATCATAGAATTATTATCATCGAGAAGTTGGTATGTTAATGTTTTGGTACGATTATTTTTACGTTCAACTGTTATTTTTTTGACATTATCTTTTTTTACATGGCGGTTAATGAAGTCCCACTGTCTTTCATGGTCCCCAATAGCCCAAAAATTCTTGAAAATTGTATTCCTCTTATTTTCATTTATCTTAACATAACATTTCAATTTGCAGTTGCATGGTGGCCTAATAGATTTTTCTTCATTTTGTTTATTAGTTCTAACACTTTCGTAACGTTTACCAGAATTTTTAAGAGTTTTGTTTTTCTTATCTCTCCACGAATTAGGGTCTATTTTTCTTTTTCTTGTAAGTGATACAATAGGGGTGACGGGCCTTTCCTCCGATTCTGTAGTTGCAACATCTTGTGATATATTTTGTGTTTCAATACTTTGTAAGACACCCTCTAAATCAAAAATACTTCTTAGATCGTAATCTTTATTTATGTATAAAACAGTCGGCGTGGCTATAAAATTTATTTTTTGCTGGGTTGATGGAGTCATTATCATTGAATTATTAGTAGTCTGTATTGATGTAAAGTAATGATCATTATTATTGATAGGGAACAATGGCGAAGGCACTCTCTCAGGTAATAGTTGTTCCGTAACATTATGAGAAATATCCAAAATTTCACTTGCTGGTACATTTGGGGGTGATATATTATTAACTTGCGATACATTGGCGATTAATGTGGCTGGTGAACTAAAATCATCAGGGTCGGAGTTGGGTTCATTGAGGTCTGATATGCCATCAATAGGGAAAGAACTTCGCGAAAGATATTTGAAAGGTTCTGAAACAAATTACTCAAATTATTACACTGCTATGTTTTAAATAACTACTGAGGTACATATTTCTACTAAGTGTACTCATCACCACAATAATATGAAATACAATATTGCTGCCATGTTCATTATTATTGTATGAAAATTAAAATAAAAAAATGTAACTTGCAAGAAGAACTTAAATATTGAACTTGGCAGGTATAATACAACATCAGCTGAATCTGTAAATACGTTAATCTTTTCTTATTAGGTTTATAAAACTAGTTAAACAAAAGAAAGGCGCGCGCGGCACTTGCGTCAGTTGATTTTCGTTCTTATTTATGAATAAAAAACGTTAGTCTGTCGGAATTAAGCCAGTGTCGAGTCGATATAAATGAACCACCTATCAAACAGCCAAGTGCGAAGGAATAATAAAATCCTTTTTCCATTGATTAAAGTGACCCCCTTACCTACCTATACAAATGGTTAATTAATAATATAATTATATAGGTACTTACCTTCATATCTCCGATTGTTCGCTAATTCTAGTATCTTTCTGCATCGACTAGAAGTACTTTTGTATCTATTCATAATTATACAACAAACAACAAAAAGTCACTTGTAAAAATTTAATGTCAACAATGAGGCGTGTTTCTAGTAAACAAACGTTACGTAATCACTCCTGTACATTCGCATACGGACTAACCTTCCGGGTTCCGGTGTCCGATGTCACGCGCATCTGCACACATGCGCAATTACCCGCCCCCGCTTCACCCCTTGTCTATACTAACGAGCGATTGCAATAGATACTACTGGAGAAGTATTCGTTTAATAAATGATTACTACCAACCGTTTTAAATTCATAAGCGAAGAATATTATTGCTTAAACCTTTACAAAATAGGAAAAAACAAATGAGATTACTAAAAGATATTGGAATAGCTGTCATTTTTATACACAAGGTTTTGAAGTCTGCATTAAAGCATTACTAAAAAAAGTTGCTTCCATTTTTACACGAATAAACATGTAAGAGCTTATTACCCTAAGAATAGGATAGACTCGAGAGGCAGATTGATTTAACACGTCTATTCTGGTGTACTCAAAGAAATAATTAATATACTATAGGCGTATGTTTTGTTATTCTTGTGATACAATAAGATTTTATTTCCGTAGAATAAATAAATACTGTGCTATAAAAGCCTTATTTTAGGTCTAATATTTTCATAAAAAAAATAATAGGTATATTATAGGCCAAATAAACGTAATTTGCGAAAAAAAAAAATTACGGTAAGAGCTCTTGCACGGTTATTCGTTGGGGCCATCGAAATGATAACATGGTCCGACATCCAAACATGTCCTCCAAGTGACGGAAGTGCGTATATTTAGTAACTAGCGGTCACCCATCGCCTAAACACGCAAGTTGCTAAGTTTCACGGCCACGAAACATGCTTGGCTTTGCAAGCGCCAGTGTTGATATAGTTTCAGTAAAAATCGCTACAATTTGCAGTGAAATTTCATGGTCTTAAAGCCATGAAAGATTCACTTTAAGTATCAATCACTCGGCGCTGCATACCCGATAAAAAGTGTGTGCCTTAATTTAATAGGCTTTTTTGTCTGATTGAAGTAGCAAATGAACACATATCTACTGATGGCAAGTGGTCACTGCCGCCCATGGACATCTGTAAGCAACTTCCTATCAGGTGTTCTGTATGAAGTCAACCACTGATGCGTTGCTACTGCCGAGGACTTAGGTCGCCTTATATAAAAGTGTGCCAGCATCAACACTCTTACATTGAAACGCAAGAACTGCTTCACGCTAGAAATAAGTGTGGCGGTAGTAACTCTCCGGTGGAACTACCACCTGATGGTCATAAAATTCGTCAAAATATAGCGATTTTTGCCTACATTAGTTGCGAGTGTAGCGACAAGCGAATGTTTCGTAGAGCAATTTAGATTAGTATTTTTAAAACATGGGTTGCAACCCCTTGGGTGTTTACTATGTCCAGCAGTGGACCTCAAAGGTCTGATGGATGGATCCAAAAAGAGTTCAATAAGGGCGTTTAATGATGTTAATTTTAAATTAAGAATTCCACCGACACCTAATACCTAATTAAAAATAAATATAACGCGTTCAAAACAACGGGCAGTGCAATTGCAACCTTGCAATCAAATCTTTATGTATTAAGAAAACCGCGAAATATTTTAATATGCTATGGGTGTAGATTACGTACAAAATTAAAAAAAAAAACACTGATTTAGAGAATTCGCGATATTAATCAAACAACTCCTAATATGTTAAATAATACATGTTTAAAAATAACCTTAATATTCATACATCTGTTTTTGTCATACCAAATCGACAAAGATTAATTAAAGGATTAAATAATTACCTACACAGAAGCGTATGAGATTAATGTTAAAATATATTTAAGACTAAGTTAGCTTAATTAAACGTCATGATACTTGCGTCATAAAACTAGTTTTGTTAAATAAGGTACCGGAATTTTTTGCTCCATGGCCTATGTCTAGAAATATTTAATTTATGACAGAACTTATGAGCAAGATTGATAACGGGAGGAAGTGTTTGGAATGTTTTGCGCACGTCTGATACTATGATATAAATTTTAGGTACGCAAATTAGAAATAATATTTGTTTTTTTTTTAATGTAGTAAAAGTAACTCAGCCACTCAACCGGGAGTTACAAGGTTTGAGCCTCAGGCATGCGCCTCTTATCCCTACTAATATTAAAAATGTGAAAGTAACTCTGTCTGTCTGTCTGTTACTAATTCACGCCTAAACAACTGAACCGATCTTTATGAAATTGGGCACACAGATAGTGTTGACCTCGAGAAAGGGCATGTGCTGTTTTTTAACCGACTTCCAAAAAGGAGGAGGTTATCAATTCGTCTGTTTTTTTTTTTTTTTTTTTTTTTATATTTGTTACCTCATTTCTCCGGACTGGGTGAACCGATTTAGATGATTTTTTTTTTATTTGAAAGGTAGTGCGTGTCATAGGGTCCCATTTTTTTTTAGTATTTTTTTGACAAGGGCATCTATAAGAAAAACGCATAAGTCTTAAATTTGCATTTTCAATGTGCCCGATAAATGTATGAATAACTCAATATCCCGCCAACCGATTTTGATGATTCTTTTTTTATTAGAAAGGATGTACTTCAGGGGTAGTCTGATAAGAGTTTGATAAGGTTCTAATCATAGGATCTTAAACTTTTTGGAGCAAAATAATAAAATTAGTGATAGTCTGCCGGACCTTAGCTGCAGAAGTCCAATTGAGTAAAATATAGAATAAAATTACTAAGTAGGTATTTACTATGAAAAATTTGACCTTCAACTCTTCAATCCTGATGATGCAGGGGTACTGCTAGCCTGAACTATAAAAGTTGGTCATTTGATGTTTACGAATATATAATGGAATTGATAAGCAAATTCATGGGACAAAAATTTGACCTTCAACTCCTCAACCCTGATGATGCAGGGGTACTTCAAGCCAAAACCACAAGAGTAAGCCATTTGGTGCACAAAGCAAACTTAGCGATTTTATTTTAATACAAATAGATGAATATCGTCACTAAAAAGCATGAAATAAAAAATTTTTGACAAAAAAATATCCACCGACTTCCATGCCACAAAAAAGTTAAAAATAATTTAAATATATTTTAGTTTAAAACATACTCAGTACTTAGGACATAGTTCTGAAGTCGGTGCTCATATAGGACATAGTTACCGTCGTCCAGCGAAATATGTCGAGCACCGACTTCAGGACTATGTCCTAAGTACTGAGTATGTTTTAAACTAAAATATATTTAAATTATTTTTAACTTTTTTGTGGCATGGAAGTCGGTGGATATTTTTTTGTCAAAAATTTTTTATTTCATGCTTTTTAGTGACGATATTCATCTATTTGTATTATTATCGGAAAAATTGGGTTGAAAGCGTTAAAATCGGGATAAATGTTTGTATGGAAGTTCGTTTTTGACAAAGTCTCACATTGACATTTCCGTCAAGGGGAACGATCATGGATGTATAAAAAGGCATGGATACAACGTTATGTGTAAAGTGAAATGCATATACTTGTCCTTCTTTACGTATGACGTAAATATTGCGTAGAAAAGAGACAAATAATACTGTCCTGTTTCATTATTTCGTAGGTTGTCACAAGGTAGTGATGCCACATTATCGACATTTTCGCGTCGATATAAAACATGATTTAGTTTTATCAGTCGTATATGTTGTAGTATTCATATAAAGTTTTTTTTTTTTGTTTTTACGTAGAGCATTTATTATCATTTCATTAAAGCGTTATCGGGGCAGGTTGACGCTTTGATAGAGGCTAGATGTTATTGTCCGAGCTGGCGGCGGTGACTTCTCTGTAGACCTCCGTAGAGGTGGCAGCTTTTGGTCTGTCAACTGTCTACGTTGTATATTTGTGTTTAAGTGCCTAGTGTTAAATGTACCTAGTTGATACCAAATCTCTCAGATTTTTTTTCACCTGCAATTTCGCCTCCACAAAATGTCTTACGGTGAAGAAACTCAGTTTGATCGGCATTCTGCATTCATGCTCCGATTTAAATATTATTGACTTTCCATGTACTCGTAGAACGGATGACAAAATTATATTATTTGCAAACGATTGTATTCTGAATGTAAATTGGATACGTTTAAATATTTACTAAAAATCTGTAAACGCTGCACTAGGTACTAATATTAAGTGGTCAATGGAAGAAAAAAAACATCATAACAATCACAAAAAAAAGCAAATTTATACATACACAACGGTAATGTTATTGAACAAATAAATATTTGCGAGGCTAGTTTTTTGTGAAGAACAATATTCGCCTCTTAAGTCTAAAATATATAACATGTTCAAGAAAAGCAAAAAAAAACAAATATAATGTTCTGCTTAACCAAGTACCAAAAAATACCCCTACAATAGAAGCTGCGCAGATACAGTTAACGATCTCAATGTTATTAGTTTATATCTTAACTAGTTGACCCGGCAAACGTTGTTTTGCCATATAAAAATTTAAAAAAAATGTTAAGGGTGGACTATCACTAAGGGGTATGAAAAATAGATGTTGGCCGATTCTCTGACCTACTCAATATGCTCACAAAATTATGATAATACATAAGAATCGGTCAAGCCATTCGGCGGAGTGCGGGAATGAAAATTTTGACACGGAAATTTTATATTTTAAAAATAAGTATTTGAAATATCCAACTTTGAAGCATCAACATCAATCTCACCGAACCTAGCCCCTTCACTTCCACAACAACTACCAACAACAAAACCACCAACTCTACCTCTACAACCACCAACAAAATCTTACCACAACATATATCGCACCACAACCATCCACCCACTCTACCATCTTCACCCTAAATAATGACCCCAGTTCCACCGGCTCCACCCCCACCGGAATACCACTAACAACATCACCTCTACCGCCTCTACCATCACGACCTCCACCCCACTACTACTTTTTGGTATGATTGAATAATAAACATCTATCCATGCATCCGTGTCACAAACTCTTGCCATTTTAATATAAGTAAAACAAAAGTAAGCAACATTTTAGCTGCCCATTTTTGGTAGGTTTTTTTATAGGTGATTAAAGGATACTGAAATAATATATTTTCTTGAAGGCGCCTATGATCACCCAGGTGATTATGTCTCAGGTGATCAAAGGACACCAATGAGTCGCCTTTGATCACCTAGGTGATATCACCTGGGTGATCAAAGTGAAATACACCATTTTACTATAATAGTATGACGCGCCATCTGTTATCAATTGGGAATCCCTGTACTCTAGGAGCGATTTTACATTAGGTCGCAAGCTGCGCGGCCGTAGCGCGTCAACGGATGCTTTTTTATTATTGAAATATTTCGTAAATTCATAAATTAAATTAAAATCAATATGAATCACATCTATTTTTATGATAATTGATAGTTACAAATTTATACGTATTATTTTTGGATGAATTCAGAATGGTATCCGGGCGGCCATTATGGCTACTGTCATGTCACACTACTGTCATGTCACACATGTTTACATTAGAATTTAACAAAATACGCGACAATCCGAATTTTACGGATATATGTTGTCGACTCGAAATTAATGTTTTTTTTTATGTTTTATTATTTAGATAAGGTTTTAAGTAAGTCTATCGTACCCCTTGACGGACTTGTCAATATGGAACTTTGTCAAAAACGAACTTCCATACAAACATTTATGCCCAATTTTAACGCTTTCAACCCATTTTTTTCGATATAAAGCAGCCTATGTCCTTTCTCGAGGTCAACACTATCTGTGTGCCCAGTTTCATAAAGATCGGTTCAGTTGTTTAGGCGTGAATAAGTAGCAGACAGACAGACAGACAGAGTTACTTTCACATTTATAATATTAGTAGCGATTACTGAGCATCTTACAAATAAATATTTTTTTATGTGCGCCAATTTTTAAATGATAAAATTACAGGATATAATTATACATTGAAACAAAACAACCAACAACAAAACAAACTTGTAAATACCTATTTTAATATACAGTAAAACAATTGGTAAATAATTATTGATTAGCATTCAATCTAGACATCCTTTCCTTATAATATTTAAAGAGGTTATATTTTGTTGTTATTTTGTTAGTGTTAATGCACCGAATGAATGTCCCACTTCGAATGAGTTGAAACATACGTTACGAATATAAATTTAATATGAGATTTGATTGTATGTTATATTAATCAAAACAGTCGCCTAGATAATTATGCGCATTGCCCTTCTATCGACAACACTATCGATCAACACTATCAAAACGTAAAACTACAAAATAAAGATGCCAGCCGTCATAAAGAAAATTGCAGTTTGGATGGAACTTTTGAATTTATTAGCATAATAGAGCTCAAAAGAGGACCGCTTGTGACACGCTAATTTAATAAAAACAGACAGACATATTTTGTTTCACTCACACTTACGAAATGCTATTTGACATAAATGAACAAGCTATAGAGTGCTCAGTTTGTATTGTTTATGCTTATTCTACGAGTTCCTTATTCTAAGGGAACGATAGACTTACTTGAAAGCTTACCTAAATAATAAAACATAAAAAAAAAACATTGATTTCGAGTCGACAACATATATCCGTAAAATTCGGATTGTCGTGGATTTTGCTAAATTCTAATGCAAATGATAGCATATTGGCCGCCCGGATGCCATTCTGAATTCGTTCAAAAATAATACCGACGTATATATACATTTGTAACTATGAAATAGATGTGATTTAAATTGATTTTAATTTACCCATAGGTTATGAATTTATAATACGAAAATGTATTTATAATACGAAAGATACAATTACGAAGATTTACCGATGAGTTAAATAATTATTATGTATGCAAACGCCATCTTTTGACTGTGATTTTATATTACATTGAATTTACATATCGGCGTTCTCCTTATGCCGGCGGCAGACATGTGCTCACAGAAGTCTTCTTTGCTCACACGTTTGTTCACATATTCTTGTAAATTATAAAAAACAAAAAAAGGAAATCAGTACTTCCTTTTTTTCCTTTTACATTATTGTTTTTGTAAACACGTTAGAAGTTATACTTCTTTGGCGTAACAAGATAAAACCCTATTAAAAATTTTGTCCATCGCCTTATTCTATGTTTGTAGTAAAAACGACACTAACAATAGAAAAAACTAAAATGTTGACTATAGCTAACTTCAGGGTCGGTCAGGTCGGATGTCGGTTTATTGTGACAGTGTGCGCGCGTATCGTAAAACTAAAATGTTGACTATAGCTAACTTCAGTGTGTCGGTTTTTCATGACAGTGTGCGCGCGAGACGACCTTTTTTTTTGGTCGACAAACTGCAGTTCCAATTATATTTGCAATCGGCGACCTTTGGCAAAAGTTCAGTCCTTTCCAAAAAGCGAGACTGAGACTGTCGACTCGGACCGCTTTTCGAGAAGGACTGGATTTTTGCAAAAAAGGTCGCCAATTGAAAAAAGTGGATCTGCAGTTAGTTGACTAAAAAAAAAGGTCACCAAATCCACAGCCCCTCCTTACACCAAGGAGAACACTAAAATTTTTGTTCGTGTGTCTGTGTGGCGCGACACCCTTTGTATCGCGAGGACTGTCCCGCTTTTGACTATGAAATCCTGATTTTTTCACTCAAAAAGTTTCTAAATCCCGACTTACTAAAAAAAACCTGGTAATGATTCTGTGGCGACCTCCCGCTACTCACCAAGAGATGGCGCTACTAGTATTCTGAAACACGCTATCGAAATATTCTCAGAATCCTGCATATATACAAGTTCCGAACAACGACTGTCGGAGCACGGCCGCTCCCCAGGCATGATCACCTTTTTTGTTTTAAAGTGGGTAATCCTCATAGATACCCAGCCACCCGGAGTGGCAGCTGGGTTATGCCGGACTCTTACCGGCTAAACCCCCACTGTGTTTTCTCCTCGCACCGTACGGCGGGAACACGGGTAAGCTTTCGCAGTCATCCGCGAACCAGCCTGTGCCTGGCCGCTCCCGCAGCCCCTCCCCGCGTGGAGCATAAAGCTCCAACAGCAAGGCGCGCCAGAAAACACTAAGGCGCGCCTTACCTCCAAGGCCTAGGCATGATCACCTAGCCTGGCGGGAGATTTCCCTTTGCCAAACTGCCACTTACCATCTGGTGGACTGCATGCTCGTTTGGTACTTTAATCAGATCTAGAGCAGCGTTTACATTTAAAACGCTTTCTACACTCATAGCCCCACAGTAGGATTTTTCTACTGTGTCGTGGGTGCCATGGACTGACGACCCGCGTGGCCCAGCGGTTACCGTACCGGTCTGACACTCAGTGGGTCCCGGGTTCGATTTCCGGCCAGACAAGTGTCTGAATGATGAGTTTAGATTCTTGTTCTGGGTCTGGGTGTTTGTGTATTCGTCTTGTGTGTGTCCATGGCACCCACGACACAGGAGAAAATCCTACTGTGGGGCTATGAGTGTAGAAAGCGTTTTTTTACACAGCTGTTATCACTGCTGCAGAAATAGGTGTGTTTTTTGTATTACCTCCGGAGTCGAACCACAAATAGTTATACTACCTTTTAAAGTTCTAGTGATGAAGTGTATGACGATAGTTCCGTTTTAAGCAATAAAAGTGTTTTAACACCATAATTTTTGTTACTTTGCTAATCCGGCCGATGGGGGCTCCCCGTAACGTGAAACCTGTTTAACTTCACGTATTTTCGTCACTGCCACCAGTCAACGTTTATGACTTTAAATAGTAACATAATTCTATATACAGTCCATCACATATTTTTGCTTATTTGGGTAAAAATACATCATTATAACTTTTACATGCGACTTCTAATGTAAAATTGTAATCTCGAAATAAATGCCTTAAAGGTTTTAAAGTTCTATCATAGCTTTTTTAGGATAGCTTCATATAGGACAAAGACTCTATCTGATCTGAGCTCAATCACAAATGCGTTGCTACTACCGAGGACGTAGGTCGTAGGCTTAAATAAAAATGAGCCACCAATCACACCGCCACTAAAACGCAAGAACTATCTCTCGCTAGAAATGGGTGTGGCAGTCGTACCTCCCCAGTCGAAACACGTACGTTCTACCACCTTGTACATTATTTTATACATTCAAAACATTCAGAATCATAAGTAATCATACAAACATGTCATAAGAACTAGTTAGTTGCGTCAAACTTTAAATATAACCTGTTTAAACGATTCTAATACGTTTAATTTAGAGCGAACGATTTTCCTTAAGTATTTGATTGTTTTCAGGGTTCCGTATTCAAAGGTTTACAGGAGCCTACCAAAAACTTTGTCATTCGTCATATTCATATTCATTTATTTGCTTTAAATGTGGTACAATTAGATTGGTATATGTTGTAACAATTTTCCCACATTTAGCTTTCATAAATCATGCAAAATATTGATTAATTCCATAGTCAATTAATCTAATATATACAATTCTCGTGTCACAGTTTCTGTTGCAATACTCCTCCGAAACGGCTTGACCGCTTTTTACCCAATTTTATATGCTTATTCAGTAGGTCTGAGAATCGGCCAACATCTATTTTTCATACCCCTTAAGGGTTATTCACCCTTAACATATTTTTTTTTTATTTTTTATATGGCAAAACGTTTGTCGGGACAGCTAGTCTAATATATAAAATTCTCGTGTCACAGTTTTTGTTGCCATACTCCTCCGAAACGGCTTGACCGATTCTCATGAAATTTTGTGGGCATATTGAGTAGGTCTGAGAATCGGCCAACATCTATTTTTTATACCCCTTAGTGATAAGGGCTGTCCACCCTTGACATTTTTTTTTATTTTTATATTGCGAAACAACGTTTGCTGGGTCAGCTAGTTTAATATAATATCTAAACTGACGTCTGTCAGTTTGTCTGTGAAGAGACTGTATCTCATGAATTGCGATGCCAAGGCAGTCGAAATTTTCACAGATGATGTACTTCTGTTGCCCCTATAACAACAAATGTGAAAAACTGAATAATATAAATATTTAACGGGAGCTGCCATACAAAAACTTGATTTTTTTGCTTTATATTAATAATAGCCACAGGAAGTTGCTTAAAATATACGCAGAATATTTAGTTATATATTCACTTCATAACTACATAGTATAAATCAAAGTTGATTTCCGTTGTCTGTCTCTATTTATGCTTAAATCTTTAAAACTACGCTACGGATTTTAATACAGTTTTTTTAATAGATACAGTGATTCAAGTGAAAGGTTTGTATGTATAATAAATGCATAATACAGTGGAGGAACACTGATAATTTTAGATTTTTGACCTTTTAGGCGGAAGGAAGTTCGCCGGGTCAGCTAGTTAAAAATAAATATTCAAAATACATATTTAGGGATGGCTCCCGTTCAACAAACGTATTTTTTGCCGTTTTTATACATATTGGTACGGAACCCTTAATTTGCGAGTCCGACTCGACTTGATCGTTTTTTATTAATACTTTTTTTATATTAATATCCATTTATAAGTATTTATTAATGACATAATAAATAGTTTATGGTAGGATTAAGTTATATATTTTGACACTATTAGTGTATTAATATTCATAGCTACATTAAACATTATACTCCTATTATATTAAGTATTATGTAATAAGTTTATTATTGTAAATTGGACCCCCAGTGAAAACTGATATAAGTCTGAGTTTTGCTAAAATAGACTTCTAAAAGTTTTTAGTTTTGGTAAATCACAAATAGTGCAGTATCGTGCGTAAAGATACAGTAAGTGTTGTGTGTCGTAATATGGAACCTAAAAAAGATAGGTAAATCTACCACTAGTGCTTGTCAGCGGTTTCTCCCCACCACCGCACTTTCGCCGTGACTACGATCCATACAAGTGAATCGAAATATCGGCAAAAAATATTCTTTAAGAATTCAAAAACCGTATATAGTGAGTATTAGTTAAGTATTAAAATTTTGAAAATCTTTTAGTAAGAGATCCAAATGTTTTCTGTCTGAGCGGCATATTAAAGTTGTGGTTGATGGATGCTGCTCAGACATGAAGACCATCAATGCTGGTGTTCCTCAAGGCTCTGTTATTTCCCCTACGCTGTTCATTCTGCATATCAATGATATGTTGCGGCAAGTCGATAGCATGCATTGCTATGCAGATGACAGCACGGGAGATGTCTTGTACACGGGTCGTGCAAACTCCTCTCGGATACTCGTGCAGGAAAACAGAATTCGACTTGTGTCTGAAACGTAGCACTCTCTGGAGCGGGTCTCAGAATGGGGTCGACTCAACTAAGTTGAGTTCAACCTCACGAAAACACAAGTCTGCGCGTTTACCGCTAAAAAAAGCCCCATTTGTCATGGCGCCAAAGTTCCAAGGGACCTCCCTCACCGTTGACAAAAGCGTGGGGATCCTGGGCTTTGACATCTCGTGTGATGTGCAGGTTCGGAGTCATTTGGAAGGCAAAGCCAAGTTGGCATCCAAAAAGTTGGGCGTTCTGAACAGGGCCAAGCAATACTTCACTGCGGGGCAACTCCTTCGGCTTTATAAGGCTCAAGTGAGACCCCACATGGAGTATTGCTCGCATCTCTGGGCAGGGGCGCCCCAATACCAACTTGGTATTCAGTAGAAACGCGCGATCCGAATCGTCAACGACCCAAGGATCACCGATTGGTCACCTTTAAGCCTGCGGAGGGATGTAGGCTCCCTCTGCGTGTTCTGCCGGCTTTACAACGGTGAGTGTTCCGAGGAACTTTTTGACCTGGTGCCTTCTTCACCTTTTCTTCACCGCACCACTCGCCGAAGGATGAAATTCCATCCACACCAACTGGACTCGTGGCGGTCCTCCACGGTTCGGTTTGCACGCTCGTTTATTTATTTTATTTATTTATTTATTTATTTATTTAAATAAGGCTTACTAACGCAGAAAACACAATAACAATTTAATACAGTTTAACATAGTATGAAATACATCGTGCCTCCGCAATTACAGGTAAGCTCAGCATACATAATAAGCCCTAAAATATAACGTAAACTTTAAATTAAAATTTAAAACAATTAATGACATAATAAAAAATACAACAATTCATTGAAATTAAAATTACATTGAACATCAAACAAAATTAATTAAATCATAATAAGTTATTAAAATATAAAATTAATGTAAAATTTAAATATTCAATTATAAAATACAATTTAAAAAAGCAATAATAATATAATGCAATGAAATAAAATGAAACAATAGGAATTCACATTGTATTTAGAGTTGCTCCTTAAATTTATGGAGAGGGTCCCCAAATATATCAATAGAACTATTAGAGGCCGAAAGTGCATTGTACTGTCTTAACAATCTATTAATAGGTGAATTAGTGCCAAGCTTGGAGTAGGTACGAGCGAATTCAAAAGGCTTGAAATTACCCTGTCTAGGCATCCTGGATGGTACATTAAGACATATCTTTTCTAAGATTTGTGGACAATCAATAGTACCACTAACTACTTTATGCAAGAATACGAGTTCAAGTTTCTTTCTGCGTTCTTCCAGAGTGATCATTTTAAAATGTTTAAGTCTAGCTGTGTAATTTGTAAGAGATCGAAGATTCTGGCGGTACGAAAGAGTGCGTAAAAACTTTTTTTGAATTTTTTCTAAGCGATCTATATATGTTTTATAGAATGGGTTCCAAACTATACAGCAATACTCGAGAGTGCTTCTAACTAAGGCATTAAAAATAAGAATAGTTGTATCGGGATTATTAAATTCCTTAGTATTGCGCAGTATAAATCCCAGCATTCTGTAACCTTTAGATGCAATTGTTTGTATGTGACTATCAAAACGTAAATTACTATCTAACGTAACACCTAAGTCGCGAATCTGGTTGACCTGTTTGAGGGGTGTGTGGCCGATTTTGTAGATTATGTTTTCGTGGACATGTTTCTTCCTGGTAAACCGAATGAAAAAACACTTATCTACATTCAAAGTCATTTTGTTCTGTATGCACCAGTCAGTCAGACCATTCAAATCTTCCTGTAGTTTTAAAGAATCACTTAGGTTATTTACACATCTTGATAACTTTAAGTCATCTGCAAATAGGTGGCACTGCGAATGGTTGTGAATAAAATCAGGAAGGTCGTTAACAAATATGTTAAATAGGATAGGGCCAAGATGGGATCCCTGTGGTACTCCGGTGGTCATCAAGTAAAATTCAGAAGCAAATCCGTTAACAACGACAGTGGCGATCCTATTTTCAAGGTAAGAGCAGAACCATTTCAGAACTTTGCCACCTATTCCTAATATGGACAGTTTCTTTATCAGAATGGAATGACTGACTAGGTCAAACGCCTTGCTAAAATCAGTATAGATGACATCCACTGAAGACTTGGAGTCAACACACTTAGCAACGTTGTCCACAAAAGATACCAAATTCGTGCAAGTGGATCTATTACTAAGAAAGCCATGCTGATCTTTATGTACAATTTGCTTGAAATGCCAAGTAAGTGGTATGCATACAAGCTTTTCTAAAATTTTTCCCAGTGTTGGTAATATCGATATTGGTCTGTAATTGCTTACATTTTGTTTGTCACCAGATTTGTATATAGGCACTATACGAGCCTTCCTCCACACAGCGGGAAAGGTGCCAGTAGAAAGAGATTTGTTATAGATGAGTGTGAGCGGATAGGAAAGAGAAACTGCACAATTAACAATAAAAATTGGTGGAACATTGTCACATCCTGCGCTCTTGTACGGGTTAAGCTGTTTAAGTGCTTTAAGGATTTGGTTTTGAGAGAACGTATAGGATAACATCTGGTTTGGATGTTTAGAGTCGTCGATGGTTGGCACAGAAGGTGTTGTTTGCTGGGAATAAACTGACGAAAAGTTTAAGGCAAACAATTCTCACATATCTTTACCTTCTGAGGTGACTTGGTTCTTTAAAAACATTTGATTAGGATAGGAGTTACAGTTTTGCCTTTTCCGTTTAATGTGTGTCCAAAATAATTTCGGATTTCGTCTCAGGGCTACCTCGAGTCTTGCTGTATAGTTTTTGTAACAAATAACTTGTAGCTTGGAGCATCTATCCCGCAGAATCCCAAAACTGATTACGTCGAGTGGATTACCGATTTTTTTAATTTTAATATGGTAAGTATACTTTTCTTTCGTCAGTTTAATTAGATCGCGCGTAAACCATGGTGGGTACTTCATTTGTGACGCTTTAGATTTCGGTACAAATCTGTGTATTAGATCGTTAATCACTTCGTAAAAGATATCGAGCATTTTGTCTACCTCCAGGATGCCCTGAAACCTATCATTCCAGTTTATCTTGTTGAGTTCCTCAATAATTGTTTTGTAGTTAGCCTTGAAATAATTTAAGCGAACATTTAATTTAGGTTGAAATTTTTCTCCGCGGCTGCTAATTATAAAATTCAAAGGTGGATGTAGTGGATCGACGATACTAAGCGCGTCATCTTCACGAGAAAGTCTAGCGACAGACACATTACTCAGAATAAGATCTAGAATCTTAGACTTGATATTTAATATTGTATTCGACTGCTTGAGGTCATGCAAATTAACAAAATCTATAAGCATATTACAGAGTGAAGAATTGGAATGATACAAGCCAGTAAGAGGATCACTCCATGTTATATTACTAAGATTAAAGTCGCCTATAATCAGTTTGTGTTTTGCGCTCTCCAGTGCCTTGTTAGCGCTGTGAATGAATTTTTCTAAAATATGTGGTTTAAGAGGAGGGGGTAAGTACACTGCGCATATTAAAAGCCTATCTTTTTTCTTACTATCGTCTCTTACATCAATGCTGATCCACAAATCCTCACAATTACTCTCGAGATTTTTATGACGCCTAGAGTTTAAATCCTTATTAATAGCTATTAATACTCCTCCACCTGATTTGTGACAATGGTACCCTGATGTAGAACGATCTCGTTTGTAGACAATGTATCTGTCATCGAATAATTCTACACTAGATATATTATCAGAAAGCCATGTTTCCGTTAGAACAATGACGTCATAGTCGTTTACGCATGTATTTTGGAATAGATCTACAGTTTTAGTATTTAGGCCTCTAACATTCTGGTAATATACATTTAACATAGAGAACTTCGCGTATTAGACTTAAGAACATGCTAGTACAAGTACTGATGCTAATTGGTAAGATTGTTAAGTTTATCCAAATTATTGATAAGTATGCGTTCCGAGAACTCAGTTTTGCGAATAAAAATATGGCCATTTCGTACCCAAGTATACTTAAAATTAAGTTCTTTGGCTTTTTTTCTTGTGGCAGCATGCAGGTTTTTGTTCTCCGGTGACAAGTGCTCCGTGACGAATACGGGATTTATTTTATCACATGAAATTCCTAGATGAGCAGCATGCAGTTTGTCTTTAGGATTAGCTCGATTGTACTTAATACATGCAGCCAGAAGTGTATCTCTTATTCGCTGAGAGCTGAACTTGACTATAACTGATCGTGGTCGTTGAGTATTAGGATCTTGTTTTGCGACACGGGTACAATAGAGGACGTCCTTGTCTGATAATTCACAGCTCACTCTTGATGATAATTGTTTAACTAGAGAATACAGGTTTTCAGACTTATTTTCCGGGATGCATTGTATTTCCAGGTTATTAGCGCGGCTTTGTTGTTGTATCTGGTTGAGCTCTTGTTTCAGAATATGCACGTCGTGTTTAAGTATTATTGCGTTTTTATCTTGTATTACTTTTTTGAGTTGTTCAAACTGTGAGTTAAAAAATGCTAATGACTCTTTAAATTCCCTTATTTCATTTCGCATAGTTGTAATGTTTGTGTTTAGAGGTTCAATGAAGCTCCCAGTAGATTCCTTAAGCGCTCGTTTGATTTCCTCTTGTATGATACTCCGTATGATATCAGTTGTCATCGGGGCTTCTTTATCACACGTATTTTTTATGTCACGACGTTCTCTCGACCGTATGGTGACATTCTCTGAGGGGGACAATTCATTAATGATTATATTGTTGTCTAGCACGGAGGTTTGTCGAACTGGTGTATTCGAATTGTCCGTCTTTGGCAATTTATTACGGCAATTAGGGCATATCCAGGAGGCCTTCTGGGTTCTCGGTAGCTTTTTATAAGATGACTCTGAGTAGCCAGCACATAGAATATCATATTTGTATTTACATGTGCTGCATTTCATATGTATTAAGTCATTGACTGCTGTCTTACACCCAGGGCATACGTCTCCTTTGTCCATGGTAGATTATTTTTGTATCCTGTTCAGTTTTCGATATTTTCAGTCAATAACTCTTGCCTTCCCTCTTTTCCACTTTTTTTTTTTTTTTTTAGTAATATATATTCAATACAATTTTAACTGCATTAATAGAGAAAAAAAAAAGAAAAAAAAAGAGTAAAAAAAATAAAAAAATTAAAAACTTTCCGGAGTTTTGAACCACGGTCGACCAAAGATGTACAACAACAATGTTAGCGTACTCTATCTCTGCACCACCGACACTGTACTATAAATGATGAATTTAGTAATCCGTTCATACACCTTGGATAATATTACCGAGTTATCGGCTTAGCAACGAGTTTATGAGTCATTAACACCTCGGACAAACACTGGCACTTTTTTAAAACACAGTCAACGGTTGAAGAGAAATAAGTTTTCAAACGTTAATATTTATCAAAAACACTGCACTTTACGTAATGTACTTATTGTCAACAGTTGGGGCAACACCTAAACTTGTCGATTGTACAATTTTTACTCTTGATATCGCACTTAAAACTGCACTTTTAAATTTTTAAAACAGGGAGCATAGTACGGGCGTCTTTGCAACTCCGCAGGCGCGGGGGGAAGCGAGTTTTTGCCAAGAACGTGCAAGTTTCGGAATGAACTTCCTCCTGAGGTATTCCCGGAGCGCTATGACATGGGGTTCTTCAAGAAAGGTGGGAAAGGAGCTCTCCTTTACAGCCGGCGATGCATTGGCGACTCCTCTGGTGTTGCGAATGTTCATAGGCGATGGTGACTACTTTCCATCAGGTAGCCCGTCTGCCTTATCGTTAGGTTAAGTTATAAAATAAAAAATAAAAACTTTTATGCATTTATATCTATTTATACGTCCCCAAAAAAATGTGGGAGTGGTTTCTGAGAAGACGTATCCAGACGTGATTGACGCTGGATTTTGAGCTTGCTGTCAACCTTCTTCAGTTAACACGAAAATAAAACGTCATTTCTAAAGACGCACACAACGCGTGCGTCATCGTCTGACATGCATACAAGTTCAGAGGTCGATTCTGTGCCATTACAGACAATACAAGAAACATTTAGCCAATACTGATATAAAAATGGCACTTACGTGTTAATGTGGATGCTAAAAATGTGATCATCTCTGTGTGGTACGTGACATATCGAAATTGATGACTATTTAATTAAGTAAGGGAGTAACATAAATATGGAAAAACAAAGTTCCATAAAACATAGTTGTCTAGAGTTGGAATCGCGCGCAAGGGTTCCATAGGAACCTATAATTAAACCAATTAAGTGCGAATGAGACTCTCACACGAAGGTTTTCTTGCCATTATCACTACATAGCAAAACCAAGGACGCTTCCCGCTGCCTATCCTATGTATGCTTAGAACTTTAAAACTTCGCTACGGATTTTAATGCAGTTTTTTAATAAATAGAGCGATTCAAGAGGAAGATTTTATGTATAATACATGCCTGATATAGTAGAGAAGTACTGACAATTTTGGGCTTTTAACTTGTAGGCGGAACGAAGTTCGCCGTGTCAACTAGTTATCTATAAAAAAGACAATAAATACCTTTGTTGTATGGAAACCCGGCCTTTAAATTATATTTTATTCTTTTTTTATAATAATGGAGTAGCAGACGAGCATGCAGTCCATTTCATGGTAAGTGGTCACTACACCATGTGGTGTCCACATGGGGTAGTGACCACTTACCATCAAATGTAAGCAACTTCAAATAGAACATGGGTTCTATCTGAAGTCAATCACAGATGCGTTACTACTCCCGAGGACTATGATGGTCGCCTCGTGTGAAAGTGTGATACATAAAATAACGCACATACATATTTTTTACATATTACTAGCTGTCCCGACAAACGTTGTTTTGCCATATAAAAAATAAAAAAAAATGTTAAGGGTGGACAACCCTTAAAGGGTATGAAAAATAGATGTTGGCCGATTCTCAGACCTACTGATTAAGCATATAAAATTTGGTAAAAATCGGTCAAGCCGTTTCGGAGGAGTTTGGCAACAAAAACTGTGACACGAGAATTTTATATATTAGTTATACATATAGTAGAGTTATCATACATTGTAATAAATGTAGTGTCATACGAAGGAGTTATGTTAATCTGTGGCAAAACATTAACACATATAATTAATATGATGTACAATCCGCCATTGTGTATCGGTGTTTTTGCTTGAAGGCCTCGCGAAGCTAATCTGTAGTAATTTTTTATATAAATCTGCACAAAAACATACCTATTTAGTCAGTACCTATTATTATTTGTCATATCAAGTTGTGTACACTATTTGACAAATATTAATTTGTGCACGTTAATTCTTAAAATAAACCTACGTAGTACAAACTTGTATATCTTGAGAATTATAATGACGTAAGTACCTAAGCGTTAATACCACAGTAGACATATTGAGGACAGTATGGAAACTACCTACAAGCGTTCGAAAATGGTACACTCACACAAACATTGCATTGCCGAGGTCGCTAATGGATTTTCGCAGTACTTCAATAGCGAGTGTCTCATCAAGACGAGTGGTTACGTTGCTATTTTTTTCCGCGATCTTTTTAAAAATGCCACAAGTGTTTTGCGTAGTATACGAGGTGTGAATATTTACATTATAAAATTTTATAATAAAAACTCCGGACATGTCCTCACGGAAGAATGTATTTTTCAGTGAATAATTCGTAATTTATGAAGAATTAAGCATTTTTTTGTAATGGTTTTTTAATTACTAGATATCACATGCATTTCCAAACATCTACAAGTATCAATATTTCAGTTTTCCGTATTTCATGATACTTTGCTGCTTTCCGTATATTTGTTGAAGGGTATGGTTGCCGGCACACTTTCACATAAGGTGACCATCATAGTACTCGGGAGTAGCAACGCATCTGTGTTTGATTTCAGATGGAACCCATGTTCTATATGTAGTTGATTACAGATGTCCATGGGCGGTAGTGACCACTTACCATCATGCGGACTGCATGCTCGTTTGCTATTTCCATATTACTAAAAAAACTAAAATAATGTTGTTTCCAAAAGCCGAGCCGAGTTTCGCCGAGCGGTAAAACCAAATGCATTTTCGGAGTGCACAGTATTAACACAGTACAAATATGGAAAAGTATGGAAACTAAGCCTTGTTTATGAAATAACTAGCTGCACCCGCGGTTCCACCCGCGTTCAAATCAATGTATCACAAAGTTTTTCCCATTTCACCCCCTCACTAAGAAGGGATTTTATGAAATTCAACCCAATTTCATAAAATCCCTTCTTAGTGAGTACTTACGTCCTTAAAAGAACCCGCATGCAAAATTTGAAACTCCTAGCACTTGTAGTTTCTGAGATTTCGTGATGAGTGAGTGAGTGAGTGACCTTTCGCTTTTATATATATAGATTACCTACTGTCTGTATATATTTTTTTCGTCATAGTGTTATTAATAGGTACTTATTTTAGCATTTATAGTCATGTAGACCTCAATCAATCGAATTGTAATATCTTTAAGTTTACAAATAATAAAAAATATATACTTAAAGGACAAAATTTTGAGTTTTGTGGCTTTAATAGCATCAATATTGTCAATTAAACAGTTTTTTATTTCACTAAAATCGAATAACAGCTGTCAATTAGATACATGAATTTAGTTTTTATTAATATTATTTTTAAGTACATAATTATATTGGTTTAACCTTTGTTAATTAATATCTTTTTAAAGAATTTGCTTTGTATTTCTGAAGTGTAACAAAAAAAATATATAAATGCATGTGGTGTTCACTTCTAGAAGGACTTACCACTAAAAAATAATTTCCAGAAAGTAGTTGAACTTATATTTGTATTAATGTGTAATGTCCAGTTTAGGGAACCAATAAAGAAAAAAAAAAAAAAAAAAAACCCCAAATTAAAATAATTCCATCTAATGGCATATAACTACAGTTAAGCAATTCTATGGTTTTTTGTAAAGTCATTTTGACGATTTTTTTGTACGTATTTTTTAAAATATGGTGTACCTATGTAATTTAGTGTAAATTCATATGTGCAAATAATATACTTAGGATATTTGAAGTTGATTTTAAAACGGTGGATTTGGTTATTCTCAATGTGGTTCTCAAGCTATTATGTTTGTAGTAATGACGATTCGCTTGATTGCTTCTGCAATTTGAGGGTGGTAGACCTCTTTATGGTCTGCGGTGGTGATAAAACCACCTATTTGTGCCATAATAACAGTAGTGTTACGCAGATAATGTTGTATGAGTGTGTTAATGTGCTTCCAAGGCGTATTCTATCGATCGATCGTAAATCTATGTATATAGCTTCTAACTTTGGGTATTATAGCACGCCATAACGTTTTTTGGAAATAAAAAACAAACTTTTGGACATCCAACAGTCATTATTGGATAAATCGGTTCTCTAAACTTAGTAATTATCAACTATGTCAAGCTTAAGCTTATTAATTTCCAAACATAACTTCAATGAACGTTTTTTACAATTTTGTTTTATCTTAAAAATTTAAATGTAGTAGGCAATATGGCCTTTTTTTCTCGAGGGGGAGAACTTTCAAAAGGTACCCGACGCCGTGCGAGCGACGCAGGGTTATGTGGGATTTTTACCGCACTAAAACCCCCAGTGGCCGTCCTTAGCGCTATAAAGAGGATTCCAGGATCTCCAAAGGAACGCAACCGGAGTCCTCTGAGCGCGTTGCCTCATCGGCCTCGTCCCAGATGGGTGGCTGGGCCCACCGCCCTGTCTAGTCTTCACGACGGTATGCGACCACACATGCCGCCGTCCTTCCCGGGATTGCCTGACCGAACAGTTCGAGCTCCCACTCTAGCCGCCCGCATCCCCGGAAGCCTCTTTTAGCCACCTCTTACGGCAGATAGGGGATGCCGTAGCCCTATTCGTATCCCGGAACTAGAGGGAAGAGGGCAATATGTAGCACCATATTTACCACAAACAAACTTAGTGTTATTTTGTAGAGAGTTGTGTTAAGATGCTAAAAGTTTGCATTGTTTTTTAGAGCAAGGTTCGCAAAACTAAACGCTTATTTCCACTCCTAAGCATTCTTCATGAGCCTATAATTTGGAATATGGGCATGAACACATATTTGACCCCTGTAATTCTATAGAAAAGAGATCTCAAATCAAACACTTTGTATCTGTAACATTACATCTGTCTGGGCTCTAGCTGGAGTCACTTTCTATAAAAAAAAATTACATATAGAAAAATTTATATTATGTCATGAGTGACCAATATGGCACAGTAGAGTATAGTGGCCGTCTACTTAGTAGGCAATAATAGCCGTACAAGTGTACCTACGATGTACTTTAAAAATATCATCATGCAAGTAATTATAAGTTTACCTATTAAAATGTGTAATATAAAAGCGATGATTATTTCAATAACAAGAATTAGTAAAATTACCAAAAAAAAATTTTTAAATAAATAATACAACCGGCTTCCATGCCACAAAAAGTAAAAAATAATTTAAATACATGTTGGTTTGGAGCATACACAGTACTTAGTTCTGAGCCCCGAAGTCGGCGCTTAGCAAACTTCGCTGGACCACGACGAAACTACATGTGTCCTATATAATATGAGCGCCGACCAAATTATCCAAGATTTTATGAAACCGACATTTTCCAATTTTCCGAGAAAACCGATAGAAGGTTATAATTGTGCTCAATATGGGACCGCCTGTAAAACTAGCTGCATACAATGTCGTATGAATCAAGTCGGTAGGTCGGCGGAATCTGACCAAAACCCCGAATATATAAAAAAAAGAAAAATAAAACATACGTGACGAATAAATAACCTCTTTCCTTTGCGAAGTCTGTTAAAAATAATATCAAATTTCATAATTTTCGATCGCATCAAGCACCGGACACACGTGTACGCCGGGACGCATGGATCGCCTGAGAGCCTTCGAGGGAAGAGATCCGACGATATTTCAGTTACGTACAAAGCTGATGTTGGTTGGTGTCGAATATAATAACATGGGCCATATTGGCCAAGATATAATACCCGAAGTTACACTGTATAAAAAGTAAAGCCGACTTATATTTATTTATTTATTTATACAGACTTACGTCTATCTTTACGGGTAACACCCAATACGATAGCGTAGACAATTTTACATTTTTAAAAATGTAAAATTATATAGTACAGTCAGTTAAAAATGTAAAATTATATATACTGACTGTACTATATAATTTTACTGATACTTATATACTGACTTGTATAATCATTTCTGCTAAAGGGATCTACCAGTCCCTAAGGGCTAAGCAATCCTTATATATATATGCCCATATACATATACATATGTAGATCTCCGATTTTATTCGGAGCCGATTACAGGTGTTATTTGTTCTTTGCTTAAATTTTATAAATAATTAAATGATTAATTAATATATCATGTAAATGTTAATTTCACACAAAAGAACGTAGGCGTTGAAGTATGAATTATGATGTAACTACATCAGAAAAAATGTGCCTAAAAGTTGCGACTTACCGCTATACTTATGTAATAACCAGTAATCTTTTTTTCATATATATATTTACATATAATTATGATAATTATTCTAAGTATCAATTAAGATTTGAAAACTTTATCAAATATTTAATGTTTGACATTAACTATTCACCATATTTTTTTTGTAGAAACTGGTTTAACACTTTTTTCGCATTATATAATAACTAGCTGTACCCGCGGCTTCGCCCGCGTAAAAATGAGTGTATCGCAAAGTTTTTCCCGCACAAATCTCGACCCCGTTGAAATTATATGATAAAAAGTAGTCTATAATTATGTTATTCCACAACCTTTTCTATAGTGCAAGTCCTATCCAAATGAGTTTAGCCGCTCGGCCGGCGATTACCCGGACATACAAAGAGTGAAGAAACGAATTTAAAGTATGTATTTGTGGTTAGGATCATAATTATTATGTAAAAATATTTTAATAATAATAATAATAATAATCTTTAGTTGCTAAATAAGGTACAATATGGTATTAATATATTATATGTCCGCTTACTTTACCTATAAGGCGTGCAAATTGTATTATAGTGATTTTAAATTAATTATTAGATTCAATGCAAAAAATATGTCTTATTATATTCAAAATGTCAAAGTAATATTTATTCATTCCAATAAAGTTATATAATCCTAATATTCATTTATATGTCCAAGACTAAACCTGTTTGCCTAAAAAATCATTGACCGAATAGAAGTATTTTGTTGCAAGCCACTTCCTTAACTCTTTCTTAAATTTATAAAAGTACATTTCTTTTTTATCTTTTGGCAAAGCATTATAGATTTTATTACACATTGCATAACAAATTTTTGTATAAAAAGTAGATTTCGGTGTTTTTGGGTATCCTAATCTATTCGCATGCCTTACTGATTTTATATTGTATGTTTATTTAAAAAAATAGGCAAATTAAAATTAGAATTTTAAAATCAGACGATTGTAAACCGCCTTTCCTTGAATTAATTGACAATCTTAGTGGTCACACAATACCAAGAAGCACCTTGTAAACCAAATCCTCCTCCACATTTAAACCAAAACGCATCGATTACAAAGATTGATTTTAACTTTTCCACAGTATGTTTAAAAGTTCTCAGGGTGATGCTGCAGGGTGAAGTGCAATGTTTGTACTGGTCTAGTACAAAAAGACGCTACTCTTACAAACTCTTTAACATTCGTATCCTACTCAACACTGGACACTATCAAGTGGTTAGATTACTCTAATAATGCACACGCATCGGCGGCCGGCTTGTATTAGCATGCGCGAGCGAGACGGTTACCTACCCCTGCCGAGAGACACATAGCAATCTTTATTATTTTAAATCTCTAATATCTTTAAAAGTATTTATTTGATGCATAAGTGTAAAAGTTAACAAATGCATTTATTTATATAAGGATTAATACCGAACAGAAGAAAATACACTCGAAATTAACGTAATATTTTTAGTTGAAATATGGAGCATAAAAAAAAACATTGTGACTTCACCATAAGTTACGGAGATATACTATCGCGGATTGATTTTAAATTTAAGGTTGCAATCCAGTGTTTTGTAGCCCTTGACGGAATTATTAGTATTCAACATCAACATTTAATTTATCGATAGACTTCGTAGTTGTTTTGTAAATAACGCCACCTATCGCATTCAATGTAATTCAACATAGTAGTGGAGAAATGGCGCAAGTATACCTAATATATAACTCATCGGTAATTCCTCGTAATTTTATATTGTGGGTAAATTAAATCAAATTTATATCACATTTATTTGTATGATAATTAATTGTTATCGATTTATAGGTATGTATTATTTCATAATGAACTAAGGATCAGGATGACATCAGGGCAAAATGGCTAATATGGCGATAGTTGGAATTTGGAATTAAACAAAAGTCGCGATATACCGAGTTTTACAGATATATGTATGTTGTCGACTCAAAATCAATATTTTTTAATGTTTTATTATTGAGATAAGTTTTCAATCAAGCCTATCTTGCCCCTTGACGGAATTTTATTATCGTACCCTTTGAAGGAAATTATATAATTTGATATCTCTAATAACTTTAAACGTATTTATTTGATGCCTACAGTGTAAAAAACAATTTTGATCTTTGTTATAATTACGAAGCTAACGAATGCATTTATTTACATAAGGATTAATACTGAACAAAAGACAACAGACTCGAAAATAACATATTATTTTTAGTTACAATATGGAACATAAAAATAATTATTGTGAGTTAACCTTAAGAGATATAGATATGCTATCGTGGATTTATTTTCTATTTTTTTTCTTTGCAAACCAGTGTTTCGTAGCCCTTGACGGAATTATTAGTAATTCAACATCAACATTTAATTTATCGATATTACTTCGAAGTTGTATTGTAGATAACGCCATCTATCAAATGTTCATTTAACGTATTTCAACAGAACAGTGATAGATAGCGCAAGTATACTTATTATTTAACTCATCGGGAATTCCAAGTAATATTATTCGTATCTTTCGCATTATAAATACATTTTCATATTATAAACCTATATTATGGGTAAATTAAATCAAATTTATATCACATCTATTTGAATGATAATTAATTGTTACCAATTTAAATGTATTATTTCTGAACGAACTCACGATGACGTCCAGGCGAAATGACAATATGGCGATTGTCATTTGCATTGGAATTTAATAAAATTCGCGACATATCGAGTTTTACGGATATATGTTGTCGACTCAAAATCAATATTTTTAAAATGTTTTATTATTCACATAAGTTTTTAATCAAATCTATCATACCCCTTGACGGAATTATTAGTACACCTCTTTGTCAAAAGCCATTATGGAGATTGTCATTTGCATTCGAATTTAACAAAATTCGCGACATACCGAGTTTTACGGATACATGTTGTCGACTCAAAATCAATATTTTTTAATGTTTTATTATTCACATAAGTTTTTAATCAAATCTATCATACCCCTTGACGGAATAATTAGTACAACTCTTTGTCAAAAACGAACTACCATACAAACATTTATGCTCGATTTTAACATTTTCAACCCATTTTTTAAAATAAAAAGTAGCCTATAATGGATCCCAAGGTCACCACTATCTGTGTACATAATTTCATAAAAATCGGTTCGGTAGTTTTGGCGTGAAAGAGTAACAGACAGACAGACAGACAGAGTTACTTTCGCATTTATAATATTAGTAGGGATTATGTAATCGCCGAACACATAAGATGGATAATAATAACACCTTTAAAAACGAGTCTATCAAGAATGTGGATTAATAAGGGCCTGAAAAAAAGTAATTTGGAAGAAAAAAATATACGAGTATTTTCGATTATTGAATGAATTGACTAGCTGAACCCCGCAGCTCCGCCCGCGTTAATAAAATCAATGTATCGATTATCCTGCGGGAATAAGATATTTTCCCACAGTAACAAGCAGCCTATATTATTATGTTAATCCAGAGTATCAGCTAACTGCCCAATTTTATGGAAATCGCTCAACTGTTTAGACGTGAAGAAGTATCAAACATACACACAAACTTTCGCCTTTATAATATTAATATAAACAAACAAACAAAACAGATTTATGAAAAACATAATTATGTATTTTATTCCACTCATTGTTATAAGCTTTATACGAGTATTTTCTCATGAAGCATTCTATTAACTAAATGGAAAGCTTCCTAAAAGAAGACCTGAACAACTAAAAAAATAACGAAAATGTACAGACGAAACGCAAAAAATGCTTCACACTAGAAATAGGTGTGGCGGTGGTACTTCCCCGATCGAACTACACTGGTTCTACCGCCTGGTAAATTTTAATCTAAAATAAATACATAAATTACCGTTTATTTTGCTTTATGACTAACTAGGTAGAAACATTCTAAGTCTCTAAAAATAATTTATTTGCGACCGGTTTATTAAAGCCTTTCGCCATTATCGATTATTTGTTTTGATAGTAATATTAAATCACAAAATCGTACTTAAAAAAGGTTGTTAATTTAGCATAATAATAAAAATGTGTGCGTGTACTAGCGTACACTCGTAAGAAGTGAAACTTCTTTATGACGTTATT
Organism: Spicauda simplicius; assembly: GCA_949699795.1. NCBI lineage: Eukaryota > Metazoa > Arthropoda > Insecta > Lepidoptera > Hesperiidae > Spicauda > Spicauda simplicius. The sequence continues at coordinate 20,928,372 of OX453067.1, forward strand.
TTTCAAAAATTAATTTACTATATGCAACTTTACAGAAATTGGTTAAATAAAGTTAAATTAGATAAAGTTTAATAAATGGCTTTTATTAAACTTTATCTAATAATCTAATCTATAATAATCTATCTAATATCACGCGTGGTAGGGATCAGAAAAAGATGGCGCGTAACGAGAAAAAAAAGATGGCGCGTAACAGAAAAAAGATGGCGCGTAACGAAAAAAAAAATGTTACACTAAATTTTTTTCCAACCCCGATAAAGAAGTTTCACTTCAATAATTATGTATTCCACTTTTCTTATTTTTATTTATTAGCATAAACTAAACGTAACAACGAGTTGCCGATGAGCTATAATCATCAGACCTACAAAAGACTTCTAGTTCGTAGACTTTTAAATAAGATAGAAGAAAGCCCTTTTCAACCTACCTCCTCACTCTTACTGCTTGGAACGGTCTTCCCTCGGAGTGAGAGGGATTTAAGTTAAGGTAAATTAACCTTGTTTTCTTAAATGTATTCATACATTAAAGGTAAAATTAAATTAATCTACCCGATTATTTAGGTATACTTTGCATTGGTCCATATGAGTAGAAAATTTTATAGAAAAAAACATTGTGCAACTTCTACCAATTTTTTTTAGCTGTATTATTTAATTATGTCTTATTACCATAAGTTATACGTTAAGCCTTGCAACTAAAAAAATATATACATAACAGCCATTTCAACAACGATACAATTTGTGTAAAAAAGTAGTAGGCACTGTAGACATAAATATTAAAATGGGCGAATTAATTTTGATAGGTACAACCAACAAATACCTACTAAGCAAAAAAAAAAGATGGGAATAAAAATAATAATTGTCGTCTACCCTTTATAGTCCTACTTGTGGGCACGGGTCATGCTTAACACATAGGACGCATTGCGGGAATAACCATTTTTTTTTGTTTACGAGGGGGAAACCTTCAAAAGGTACCTGTCGGCGTGAGAGTGACGCGGGTTATGTGGGATTCTTACCGCACTAAAACCCCCTGGTAGCCGTCCGCAGCACTGTTTGGAGGAGTCCGGGATCTCCAACGGAACACAACTGGAGCCCTTAGAGCACGATGCTCCTTTCCTTTATCAGGCAAGAGCCTTGCCTGGTAAGCGTAAACGCTCACCCCACTTTCTGGCGGCATGCGACCACACATGCCGCCGCCCTTCCTGGGGTCGCTTGGCCGGGCGGTTCGAGTTCCCACTTAACCCGCCCGCAACCCCAGAAGCCCCTTTTAATTGTCTCTTACAACAGGCAGGGAATACCGTAGCCCTATTCTGGTCCCAGAACTACAGCACAAAATAATGCAAGTCATGCATGTCATGCATGCTGTCAAATGTTGGATGCTGAGGCAGCTGTTAGCAAAAACGTTATACGCGCTTTTATGTTTCGAAGGGCACGTTCGGCAAGGGCAAATGATCGGTTCCGATTATCATAGGATCAGTCGTAATACCTCGTAATCCTTATGGGTTTAAAAATATTCCACATGGACTTCTAATCAGTAACCTATCTACCAATACGCATTGCAGGTGTGTCGAGTACACTCCAGACTTCTGCAGTTGGGATGAGAGACCTTTGTCCAGCGGTAGGATATAAAAAAGATCGCAGCCAATTAAATTACTAAAACATAACTGTGTGCTTGAATATAACATTGTTGCTATATTTACAGTTAATGGCTTTGTAATGATTGTATATTTCAGATTAAATGTTTTCATAATAATAATTAACTATAATGATTATTATATATTTTCCACGCCTTAGAGGTAAATAAGTATCATTTATTATAATTATATTATTGTTCTAAATATTTTTGTGGTAATAATTACGTTCAAGTCAGTTATATAAAGATGAAGAAAAACATAATTATCGCCTGACTGTTGCAACGAGCAAATCCGCGATTACACTATTGTGACTATTTTAATATTGAAGTAGCAAGGAAGCATGCTACCTACTTCTGTCCTTAATAAAAATGTATTAAATTTCCTCAAAACAATGATGTCTATGTATGGGATGTACGTTTGGGTTTCCATTTGGATTGCCTTGCAATGTGTTTTGCGAAATGGGCGTATACGTAAATTATTGTTTTTTTTTTGCTCGGCGGGGAAACCTTCAAGTAGTACCCGACGCCGTGGGAGTGACGCAGGATTACGTCAGATTTTTACCACACTAAAACTCCACCTGGTGGCCGTCCTCGGCTCAAAAAAGAGGATTCCGGGATCTTGCCCCATTGGGCTCCTCCCAGATGGACGGCTGGGTCCATACCGCACCGCCGTACGGTTGACCGTACGGTTCGAGCTCCCATTCTAGCCGCCCGCAACGCTGGAAGCCCCTTTCAGTAGCCTCTTACGACAGGCAAGGGATACCATAGCCCTATTGTAATCGCAGAACTACAGGGACGATGTACAATTAACTCTAGATAAGATAAAGTTCTGTCTAAGGTAAATCACAGATCGATAGAAGACTAAGTTGAAATGCCCACATAACAAGGCACAAACGCATTTATCTTCAAACCACAATACAACAGATCGTGACTCTAGATTGAGAGATTGAAATCTATGATGATTAGGAAGATAGCCAGCGCGGGGCCTGTAGCAAATCCTGACAGGAGGCCCATAGTTTGCCTTAAGTAAGGGTATTAAATAAAACAAAACTGTTACTAGTAAACATTTTTGGATTTATTCTGAGAAAATTTAGAGATGAGAGTTTCTATATCTACTTCTTTCTGTTTAAGATTTTCAGGATAGCAAAGATAGAAAAATATAAATAGTAGGTGTGTGCCGCGGGGCCCCTCTAGTAGCGGGTCCCGTAGCATTTGCTACTCTTACTATGTGGCTTATCCGGCACTGAAACAAAGTGTTTTACAACCAACCGTGAAAAGCGCCTGCAATTTATTTCATCCAATGTTTTAAGACATACTTGTTACATTATTTTTAACATTAGATCAATAACAGGCGCAACAAACTTTTTTTTCATTTTATTATATTCTCATAGATGCTACTACCAATACTGCGAAATATAGTTTCGAATCCAGGATATTGGTAACAGCATCTTTCGTGGAACCAAAACGTTGTTCTTTTGTAACAGCAAGGGTATACCCGGAGCGCATGGGGTTCTTCAACAAAGGTGCGAAAAGAGCTCTCCTTCAAAGCGCGATGCATTGGCGACTCCTCTGGTGTTGCGAATGTCCATAGGCGACGGTGACTACTTTCCATCAGGTAGTCCGCCTGCTTTATCGTTTAGGTTAAAGTATAAAAAAACAAGATCTGCCGTTTAAGTACCTACGGTATAACCGTCGCCACGAAGTTCATAATTTCAACGGCTTATATTTTATAACCAACATAACCTGAAAACAGTTTTCATTTAATATCTCTAAGCGCATTATTTTCGAGCTATTTGAAAAATAAACCATTAAATCTATAGAGAATTAGGTATAAGCAATTATGATGGTCACTTTAACAACTATCGCTTGAGCGATAAATCTCAAGGGTTGGTCAACCGAAGGGTATGAAATAAAACACTTATAACTTAATTTTGTAGGTCATTAGAGGAAACTTTACACTAATGATATCGCAATTGTAATAAAAACAGAACCTTGCAAGATAACTAGAAAATAATTAATTGAATAGTTGACATTACAACATTATTTATTAGAAATAGAGTTTTTAGTAGACATATAACTATCACATATTTTGTCCTGAATTTCGTACCACAGCCACCCTAAAGCTATCCCCAACCCCATTCTCATTCAAGACTCGTTGGTAAAAGGCAAAGGTTTGTGGGACTAATATGGCCACGTGTCCCACCCTATTCCTGCATTGGGAGTTACTGCCACCAGGATGTTAAATTAAAGTCCAAATCTCAATATAGTTCACTTTTGTATTTCCAATTTTACCCCGAAACGAATACACATGCATTCGCGTCGGTTAGTGCGCAGTAACTAACTCGACTCCTCACATACTTCACACTTGCATACAAACTTGCTTACTCAGTCATTCATACTTACATGGTCCCTACACTACACCCCCCAAATTTTTACAATCCAAATAAAAATTTAAAATCTATAATACTAACATTGTTACAATATCATAACATTACACTGCATTATGCACTTCACTGTACTTGGAACTTGGAACACAATAACAAATGTATTAAATTACGCGTAGCTGGCTGTAGACGGCTGCATGGGAACCGTGTGCGTTACCGTCGATGGTGCAGGATTTATTCCTGGAATCCGCACTATCTCTCTTCTAAGCCACTTCTTAGCCCTGTGACGACAAAGTCGCCACGATGCAAAAAGGATGATAATGCCCAGCATTGCTGCCATTATAGACATAATTAAGTTATATTTAGATATGTGCATTTCTACCGCTGAGTTTTGGGCTATTATTACTTCTTCTTTGCTATACGATTTGCCCATCTTAAAAACTGTAATTTCAAATTACCGAAAGTACTTTAACTAACGAAGGTGATAATTATAATAAACGATTTTTATAATTTAACGTTAAGAAACAAGTAAGTAGGTCTCAGGTGTGCATAATGCAATGTTGACAATTTTATAACAATCCGCTGTAACAATAACAATTAATATTGTTCTCGAAAAACAAAATGAATAAAATTAGTCCATCAATAACAAGTTGTTTATACTGTCTTTGCTTACGACTAAAATATGAGTTATACTACAAGCTCATATACGCGTATGTTACATATACAATATATTTAGTGTTACAGTTCAGTATTAGTATAAGTAGTTATTACAATTACAATATTATATTTATGCAATATTATATTTTATTAGACGAAATTTATGAGTTATTATATTTTTTAATTAACAATTAAATCGAACGGGTGGTTTAACTTTACGGCCACTCCTAGTTACTTTTTCATTACATAATACATTTTTATTGGTAAAATCTAATGCTTTACTCACACTGGCATCACAATTTCTTACATCACAATTTTGATCATTAATTAAAAATGCTGGTTTAAGTCTGTCTATTGATATACTTACCTTTCTATTAGGCAGTTGTACTACGAATACTTTATTTCGCCTTTCGATGACTCGGTAAGGACCATCATACGCAGGTGTTAATGGTCTGCATACCGCATCATTACGTACGAAAACATGCTCACACTTACCTAAATCATTGTGTATAAATAATGTCCGTGAGTTCTGATGATTTCGTGATACTGGTTTTAAATTTTTAATAGTAGACTTTAATTGTTTTAAAAAAGTAAAATCGTCACCGATTCGTTTATCTGACACGTTGTAAAAGTCTCCAGGTAAACGAATGGTTTGACCGTAAACATATTCTGCAGGACTTACACCATTATCACTTCTACTTGCCGCACGTAACCCTAATAACACAGTAGGCAACTCAGTGTACCAAGAAGAATTATTTATTAACCGTGCTGTAAGTGCTGCTTTCAAAGATCGATGCCACCGTTCAACGATACCATTACTTTGAGGATGGTACGGACTACTACGATACTTTTTAATACCCATTAACTTTAAAAGTTCTGTAAACAAGTTGCTTTCAAATTGACGTCCTTGATCGCTTGTCAATTTGATTGGACTCCCAAAACGAATGATCCATGATTCATAAAATATTCTAGCCACAGCTTCCGCTGTAATATCTTTCGCTGGAATGCATTCAGGCCATCTACTATATCTATCTATCATAGTAATTAGATACTTATATCCCTCCGCCGATGTCGGAAGAGGACCTACTATATCTATATGTACATGCTCAAAACGGTTAGCATATGGATAGGCTTCAAAGTCGGATATAGTATGTCTACCAATTTTAGATCGTTGACATTGGATACAGGCTTTCGCCCACCGTCCAACATCACGGTTTAAACCAGGCCAAAAAAATCGTTGCGCTACTAATTTACGCGTCAAACGAATGCCAGGATGGCTAGAATCATGAACAGAGTTAAAAGCAATTCGTCTCAAGTTTTCGGGTATATAAGGTCTGCTCGTAGGAGTTGAATTTTCACAATAAATGAATTTGTTATTATTAGGAATAAAAATTTTCTTTAAAGAATTATTATATTTAGTTTCATCTAACAATTGCGACAGTTGTTCGTCACATTCCTGAGCATCAGCCAGTTCCGAGTAATCAATTGACGTAGGACAGTGTATAGTTTCCACGCGCGATAACGCGTCAGCAGTTTCGTTGTTACTACCTTGAATGTACCTAATGTCTGTTGTAAATTCGCTAATAAATAATAATTGTCTTGTCCGTTTCGGTGTTTCGCTGTTACTTTGTAATTTATCAAAAGCATAAATTAATGGTTTATGATCCGTAAATACAGTTAATTGACAACCTTCTATAATATATCGAAAATGTTTTATAGCCATAAATATTGCAGTCAATTCCCTATCATAGGTTGAGTACTTTTCTTGCGCTTTAGTAAATTTACGGGAAAAGTAACCTAATGGTAACCATTTATTGTTAATCCATTGTTGTAAAACTGCCCCAGCCGATTTGTCCGAAGCATCCGTCATAAGAGATAAGGGTACATCCGGGATAGGATGTGACAATATGGCTGCATTCTTAAGGCTTAATTTACACTTTTCAAAAGCGTCAATTGATTCCTCAGTCCAGGGTATGCTAGATTTGTCTTTACGTTTAGAATTTTTTAAAAATGCGTTTAAAATTGATTGACATTCTGCCGCGTTAGGTATGCTTGCTCTATAAAAATTAATCATGCCTAAAAAACGTCGTAATTGTTCGACAGTTTCCGGTCTAGGGTAATCTACGATAGCTTGAACTTTGTGGTCAAGTGGTCGTATACCATCGACTGACACTTGATATCCTAAAAATTCAATACTAGTCTTGCCGAAATCACATTTAGATAAATTTATTGTAATGCCAAAACTTCTAAAACGTTCAAATACTTTACGTAAATGTATTTTATGCTGTTCTAAGTTATCACTTGCAATAATTACGTCATCAATAAAATTGAAAAGAAAATCGAAACCTTTTAATACGTTGTTATTCATGAATCTCTGAAAAGTTTGACTAGCGTTACGTAAACCAAATGTAAGTCGTAAAAATTCAAATAAGCCAAATTCTGTAATTATTGCCGTTTTTTCAATATCTTCCGGTGCTATTTTAATATGATGATATGCCCTATTAATGTCGAGCCTAGAAAAAATTTTCTTACCTGCCAATATGTATGTAAAATTATGCAGACGTGGCACGGGGTACATGTCCGGTTTGGTGATGGCGTTAAGACGTCTGTAGTCACCACAAGGCCGAATATCCCCATTCTTCTTCATGACGACGTGTAATGGACTTGCCCATTGACTCTTTGACGGTCTGCATATACCTAATTCTTGCATTAGCCTAAATTCCTCTTTAACTTTATGGTACCTGTTAGCAGGAAGTGGTCGTGCTCGCGCTTGAACTGGAACTCCCGTGGTCTCGATATGGTGATAAACATCATTATCAGACTCGCATTCCTTAAATGAAATAGGCTTCGTAATTTCTGTAAATTCAGATAATAATTTAAGAAAAGGATGATTAGCTTCAACAGTGTTCACTGATGGGTCAGTGCAAGAAATTATGCTGCCAAGTGTTAACAAATTCGTGTCACTATCAATTAATTTTCTATTATTCAGATCCACTAACAACCCATAATGACGTAATAGATCAGCGCCGATTATAGGCTGTTTAACATCTGCCACAATAAAATGCCATCGAAATGGTTTTCTAAGATTAAGGTTTAATACTAAATTTTTAATACCATACGTACGAATTTCAGTTCCATTGGCCGCATATAACTTATAATTATTACACTCACTCTGGGTTTTTACCTTCTGTGATACAGGCAAAACTGACACATTTGCACCAGTGTCAATTAAAAATCGTAAGCCAGAGTTAATGTCCGTAACGCATAGGCGGTTATTGACGGAGTCAGTACAGTATCCCGCCGACGACTGTACCGTTTCTAGTTTTCCTTACTCTCCTTGCCTTCCTTGTAATTACATGGTTGTACACACTTATGAGCTCGGTTACCAAAACGGAAATGGTAAAAGCATAACCAGTCAGGTGATTGTGGATTACGCCTGTGTGACGAAGTGTTGCGTCGACCTCGCGATTGGGATCTACCACGTTGGTTGTAGTGATGCCGCCATTGCTGTCTACCTCTTTGCATATTCTCAATCGACTTACTAAGCTTGGATATCTCAGCTACCAGAAAGTCGTGTGACGCTGATGAGGTTGTCGGTGTAACTTCTGCGATAGTACTACTCACTCTGGATGATTCCATAACCTTATCCGCTATTTCCGCCAACTTCTCAAGATCTTTAACTTCACTGACGGTTAGGATGGCGCGCACAGCCGAAGGTAGATGTCCTGTCCACAATATGCGTAATGTGTCGCCGGAAAATTTATCACGAGCCAATTCTCTCATGCGACGTAGTAGTTGTGACGGCTTTTGTTCACCAAGGTCAATTTCGCTTAATAATTTTTGCACTTGACGTAGTTCAGATTCCTCGTACACTGTTAATAGTCTGTCCTTTAAACTGGAGTATTTATCTTTCATCGGAGGTTGCAATGGTAAGTCAGTGACTTGCTGAATGCTATCTTTAGTCAATTTTGTGATAACCAAATTGTACTTGGATTCATCGCCGAGTTTCTGGTTCGCTATTACAGCCTCAAATTGAATGAACCAAAGCCGTGGAGCATCCGTCCAGAATTCCGGTATGCGTGACGACACTGTTATTTGCGATAATTCGCCACTAAGTTCGACCGCTGCAGGAATAGGCACCGTAGGATTCATATTCACACCGATAAAGTTTTTAGATATTCGACACTACTTCACTCGCGAATTCAGTTTCTAAAACGTCGTGAGGTCACCAATGTGGGACTAATATGGCCACGTGTCCCACCCTATTCCTGCATTGGGAGTTACTGCCACCAGGATGTTAAATTAAAGTCCAAATCTCAATATAGTTCACTTTTGTATTTCCAATTTTACCCCGAAACGAATACACATGCATTCGCGTCGGTTAGTGCGCAGTAACTAACTCGACTCCTCACATACTTCACACTTGCATACAAACTTGCTTACTCAGTCATTCATACTTACATGGTCCCTACAGGTTCAAGTGCGAAATGCAGATAAGGAGAATTTTATACTATTGTGTTCCCTTCAAAGGGTAACACAAATGAGGGCGATTGTTTTCGATTTTTTGAACGCCATCCCGATAAAAAGTCAAGGTCGCGTACTCAGAATGCCTACATATATCGATTTTAAAATGTATCTAGCTTATTACGTTGTCGTAAAGATCAAAATAGACTAGCAGACGCATCGGCATAAACACGTTGCCTGTTGTATATCACGAAGTCGGATATTGTAGTTCTTATTTCGTGGGTATAATTGTGAAACTCGCTTACATCTCGCGTCCTTGTTAAATGCAACGACTATAGTGAATTACGATTATAAATGACAACAAACTTTAGCTTTAGTTGCGCGGCTGTGTTGTACGTAAATGCATGTGTCGGTCGATTTAAAAAAAAAAACCAGTGGTTTATAAAATGAATGTAATATCGCTAACCGTTTGGGCACTAGAAAGCAATTGTTTTACTGTGTACTCAGTGATGATAGTGTGTTTTGTTGCGTTTACAATATTCCACAAAAATAAATTAGAAGCACATCAAAATAGAATTGCGGCGAAAAAATATTTCGCGCCAAACACCGGCGGGAGAGGTTAGTGACATTATAATTAGCTTAATAGGACAAATAGGCAAAGGTATCAATTATTTATTCAGCCGTTTAATATGTAAATGAGTTTATTTTATTCTTCTCTATTCATAGATAAAATTTGATTAAATGTTATCACAAAATTAGTAGGTATATTCTATACTGACTGCTAGTTATGAAAGAGACTTAGTTTTTTAAGTCCTATTGAAAAGACGACTCACTTTTTCGACACTCGGTCTTAGTGAGACCGAGTGTCGAAAAAATATTTTAGTAAAGTTTTGAATAACCAAGAGTAGAGACGAAGTCGAAATCTTTTAACTTAAAGACTCAGTCACTTCTGACTTCCGACGACGACGCTTCCTGGATTTTTTTGTCGAGGGTAAACTACAAATCTACGTAAGTACTTAACCAACAAAAAATGTACATACGTTTCGTGTATTCCATTTTGGTTTAAATATCTTACACGACTAGAACTAAAAGTCTTTCGGCTAAAATATCGCTTCAATTAAGTCTTCGTTATAGAGCCGAGTCTTATAAGTTGAGTCCGTGGCTTTTTATAAGACTTGAAAGGCTATTTCATGAATCATTATGTATCATACTTTGAAAATGTACATGTATGGCGTTATTATTAATTAAAAGCCTTTATTTTTGATACGGATTTTCCTGGATTTGATTTGGTTACTAGCTAAATTAGGTATTTTTTACATTTAGGTAGCGACTACATAAAATAGTCTCAAAATGTATTAGACGTTACAACTTTAATTTAAAAATTAGAACGGTACTCCACGGAAATATAAAAAGCAACGCGTGCCTACATATTTCACACTAAACTTGTCGCGATAGTAAATAGTATGGTTTATTTTATAAAATTATTTCCAATACGTTTATTAATTAGTAGTTACATAAGGAGAGAAATACAAGAACCGCTTTAGTAGAAAGATACCACCGATATAATTTTTAGTGTGACGGTAGTACCTCCCAATTGAACCCATCTATTTCGGGCCTTTTTGCACACACATAAAACAGTATTTATCCCTATTTATTTAACTTAGTCTAAATATTGAGCGAGAACACATTAAATAAATCATACATTCATAAATATTTGATAGTCATCCACAAAAACTCATAAGCAGTTGAATAAGTATTTTCAACTTAGCACGTAATTGCACAAAAACTTGTTTGAAATTTTTCTTTACGTTTTGCATGTAATAAAGAATGTGTTATCGAACCCATGTGTACTTCTCATTTGTGTAAAATTGTTTTAATTTTATAATAATTTGCCAAAGAACTATCATGTTTTTCGATAATTTATTTTAATTTGTATAAAATTTATGTTTTTAGTTGATTTTATGTATGTTTTATGCATTATTTATAAAAAAATATTAGCATTGCGTGCTCCTTCTCTACATAAACTATAACTGTGCAAAATTTTAAACTCCGTCAGCGGCTAGTTTCATAAAACGGAACCCAAGCTTTCGCTGCACGTAATAATATATGGTTAAGTAATAAGATTATTGCATTGTGTCAGTATTAATGTGACTGTAATTGAAAGACGGCAAGGCAAAGCTTGCTGCATCGTTAATTTACTGTAATAAGAGCAACAGAGGCCATGCAGTTCATAGGCCATGGATATCAGTTGCAGTATCCGTATTACCTGATGCTGATTAGTGACTTTTTTTTGTTGTCGAGGGTGAACCTTCAAAAGGTATCCGACGCCCTGGGAGCGACGCAGGGTTATGTGGGATTTTTACCGCACTAATACCCCGCTGGTGGCCGTCCTCGGCGCTATAAAGAGGACTCCGGAACCTCCACAGAACCGCAGCCGAAATCCTCTGAGCGCGTTGCGCCACCAGGCTCTTTCCAGATGGACGGGTGGGCCCACCGCCCCGTCTAATCTTTACGGCGGTATGCCACCACACATACCGACGTCCTTACCGGGATCGCCTGACTAAACCGTTCGAGCTCCCGCTCTAGCCGCCCCCGCAAGCCCCTTTTAGTCGCCTCTTACGACAGGCAGGGGATGCCGTAGCTCTATTCTGGTCCCGGAACTACAGGGTGGATTAGTTAGGGCTACCCTTCGTCGGACTATACGATTCCATTGTATACCAATCTGTTACATCTCTTAAATCTTAATTGATAGACACTTGAAATCTTTACTGTGTAATGGTTACTATAATGAATTTAAAAGCCAATATAGGGGAGACCCCATACAACAAACTGGTATTTTTCTGTCATGTTCAGTTTTTCTATTAACCCGTAAAACACAAAATACCTGTAAACAAAATTAAAAAATATATATATGTAAGTAAGTATGACTTTATTTTGAAACCTGGTCAATAGTTGGCTGGATTTTTGTAGTCATTAATAAAGTATTATTTGTATAAAAATGATTCTTTTTTGTGGTTAGTTCTACTCAAATTTGTCACTAAAATATCGAGTGTGTTACCTCTTTGTGTCTTTATGAATCAAATATTGCTCTAATTGCAAAAAAGTATAATTTAGTACCAATCATACCAACCTCCATCATTTGGTAGATACCAATTATCCACGGACGGTAGTGACTACTTAACATTCGTTCATTATATGATATTATTGCATAAACTTTCTATTACATTGCACCGTCTGTTCCGTTATAACACAATACATAATTATAGCGGTAATTTTATTATTTGAGAACTTGGCAACATTGCCGCGTGTTTACATAGTTCGCGACTGTCTTGTTATTATCATTTTTTTAATTATAAAAGTAGTTAATGAGCATGCAGTCCGCCTGATGATAAGTGACAGTCTGTCAGCAACATATCGAAAGGAGGTTCTTAAGTCAATTACTGATGCGTTGCTACTCCCCGTATATGAAATGGAATGTTTTTATTATCCTATACATAATTTTTTTCGAGCTTTTTTTTTCGAGGAGGAAACCTTCAAGAGGTACCCGACGACGTGGGAGCGACGAAAGGTTATGTGAGGTAGGTATTTACTGCTAAACCCCCCCGATGTCCGTCCTCAGCGCTAGAAAGAGAACTTCGGGATCTTCATAGGAACGCAACCGGAGTCCTCTGAACGTTACCCCATCGGGCTCCTCTCAGGTGAGTGGCTGAGCCCGCTACTCCCTCTGGTCTTTACGACGGTATGCGACCACACGTCCCGCTGTCGTTCCCGGGGCGCCTGACCGAACGGTTCGAGCTCCCATTCTAGCCGCTCACGACCCCGGAACCCCTTTTAGTTGCCTCTTACGACGGGCAGGGGAAACCGTAGTCCTATTCTGATCCCGGAACTACAGGGACGATTATGTATAGGCCTACTAGGCACTTACAAATTGTCAGTTACAATTTTTTTCTTATACTACCAACGGAATACACCTCAAGTGAGGCGATCCGGCGATAAACTCAGCTGAATTGTCTTTTATGTTTGTTTATATTTTTTAAAGATATTTGCAACCATGAATACAATATATATCTATATGATCGCTTCACAGGGAAGTGAACCGGTAACTTTCAGCGATCATCTCCCAGCAGAATCATTTACGTCCAGTACCACATTGCAAAATGTACTATGCTGTTTCTACTCCATTTCCTTGAAAAATATGCTATCTTCAATTTCGTTTTCATTTAAAACGCTTACCCACGCGTCTCCACTTTCATTAATCGTGCACGCTCCACATACATCATATTCACTTTGATCTTAAACACCTACGTTAATGTACCAAACCTACGTAGTTCATTTAGCATTTCTGAAGTATATTTCACTGTGCTAAATATTTATTTAATCTCGTGGATGTACACAAATCATTTGTTTTGAACTATTTGGACATAGTTTATATAGTATAGTCATGCGAAACATGCTTCTTGTTAAGCCAAATATAAGGCAAAATACTGGAGCTAACCCTTATTGCCCACGTAAAAACAAGATGGTAAAAAAGATATACAAAGAAAAAAGACAAACCCACTGAGTTTTATACCGGATCTTCTCAGTTGAGGTCGTGTTCCGATCCGGTGGTAGTGTAAGACAAAAATGTAACTAACAATTTGTAAGTGCGAGGGCACTTGTGGGATTTTTACCGCACTTAAACCGGTGGCCGTCCTCTGCGCTACAAAGAGGACTTCGGGATCTCCCAAAGGAACGCAACCGGTATCCTCTGAGCGCGTTGTCCCATCGGGCTCCTCCCAGATGGGCGGCTGGGCCCACCGCTCCGTCTACACTTTACGACGGTAAGTGATCACACATATCGCCGTCCTTCCCGGGATCGCCTGGCTGGACGATTCAAGCTCCCACTCTAGCCGCCCGCAACCCCGGAAGCCCCTTTTAGTCGCCTCTTACGACAAGCAAAGGATGCCGTAGCCCTATTGTGATCCCAGAACTACAGGGACGCGGTTATTCACCCTACGGTAGCCCTACCCGCGGTTATTTGAAGGTAGTAGAACCGGTGTAGTTCGACCGGGGAAGTACCACCGTCACAACTATTTCTAGCGTGAAGAATTTCTTGCGTTTCGATGGAAGTGTGTGGTTGCACACTTTTATATGAGGCGACCATCATAGTCCTCAGGAGTAGCAACGCATCTGTGATCGACTTCAGATGGAACCCATGTTCTGTGTGAAGTTGATTACAGATGTCAATGGGCGGCAGTGACCACTTACCATCAGGTGAACTGCATGCTCGTTTGCTAAATGGTGCTTCAGTCAGATAAAAAAAGTATTACCATCTGCACGTACGACGTCGCGGTTACATCTAGTTCACTAGATAAATGAATTAAAATGACTCACATATGCCATTCCGACGATGTGACGTTTGTTTGTTTAGTTTTTCTTGTAATAATATTATTTAAATAGTTTTATTCAACGCACATTGAGTTCAGAATGTTTTATTTAATGATGTAATTATAAACACTTACATGTGTGTTGAAAAACTTGATCTGTTCAGTAGGCCAAATAATTGTTGGAGTTGAGTGTTTAGAAATAGGCAAATTGCCATAGTCATCGTTTATCATGTTTTGAGTAAAATCCCTGTTTTATGGAGTACCCGACTGGCTTTTGTGTGTCTTGAGTACCACCGCTCCCTCTCCTCCTGTGGATGTTGTAAAAGGCGACTTAGGGACAAATCTAGGAGATAGAGAGATCTTTTTCTGTGACATTAACCCCTACTGCGGCCACCGAAGCAGTGACTATAGGCAATAATTACGGGAAGCATATGTATAGTAATGAAGTCTGAAGGTGGTAGAACCAGTGTAGTTCAACCGGGAAAGTACTATACACCTATTTCTAGTGTGAAGTATTTCTTGCGCTTCGATGAAAGGGTGTGGTTGCCGTCACACTTTCACATGAGGCGACCATCATAGTCCTCGAGAGTAGCAACGCATCTGTGATAGACTTCAGATGGAATCCCTGTTCGGTATGAAGTCGATTACAGACGTCCATGGGCGGCAGTGACCACTTACTATCAGGTAGACTGCATGCTCGTTTTCTACTCCATTTATTTTAACATGTGACGGGCTCTCACGATAAACAGTTATTAATTTCTTTTCGACGGCATTTCGACCCAGTTGCATGGATCGTGGTCACGTGGTCAGTGCTTGTCAACGGATTATCCCTGTGACCGCTGTTTCATCGTGACCAGGATCCCAGTCCTCGGGAGTAACAATGCATCTGTGATTGACTTTAGGTAAAACCCCTGTTCTATATGAAAAAAAAAAACACGCTTTCTACACTCATAGCTCCATACTTGGATTTTCTCCTGTGTCGAGGGTACCATGGACAACCAAGACGAATAAACAAACACCCAGACCCAAAACATGAATTTAAACTTATCATTAAGATAACTGTCTGGCCGGGAATCGAACCCGGAACCCATTGCGCGTCAGACCGGTGTGGTAACCGCTCCGCCACGCGGATCGTCAAAATGAAGTTGTTTATATCCATAGGCGGCAGTGACCAATACTATCAGGTGGAGTGCATGCTCATTTACTTCAATCTGATAAAAATAAAAATCACGATATTGATGTTCATGTTAATGATGTTCCGCACGCTATGAATCGCTACGTGGTCGATAAGCGGAACTGGTCTGCACGTTATGACGGTAATATTTTTTCCATTGCACCGGGACTTCTGTTACCGCGGCTTGGCCCACTTCGGTCACTTCTTCCACGTCAATGTCAAGCTTTGCCATATTATTATTACCTCCGAGACGTTCAAATGTCTTTAGGGGTAGCAATTGTCCTTGATCACAAGTAGTATTAGTAGTTACCAATCTTTTCTGGGATTACAAAATTAGAATCGTACCTGAAATGGACCCAGGTGCGTCGCTACCTGAGGACTTATAACGCAACGATAGTAGTAGGTATATCTGCCTTTATCCCTGTAGTTCCGGGATCAGAATAGGGCAACGTTATCCCCTGCATGTCGTAAGAGGCGACTAAAAGGGGCTTTCGGGGTTGCGGGCTAGAGTGGGAACTCGACTCGTTCGAGCAGACGACCCCGAGACGGACGGCGGTGTTCATGGCCGCATACCGTCGTGAAAACCAGACAGAGCGGTGGGCCCAGCTGCTTATCTGGGAGGAGCCTGATGGGGCAACGCGCTTAGAGGACTCCGGTTGTGTTCCTTTGGAGATCCCGGAGTCCTCTTTGTAGCGCTGAGGCCGGCCACAGGGGGGTTTTGTGCGGTAAAAATCCCACATAACCCGGCGTCGCTCCCACGGCGTCGGGTACCTTTTGAAGGTTTCCCCCTCGAGAACAAAAAAAAGCTATAGCTTCCTTATCACTCAATTTAAACCAGAACACAACACCGCTTATTATTGAGGTTTTAAGGCAAAAATTATGGGGCTTCCGGAATCAAATCTCATAGCGTTCTACCACCTAAAACCACTTACCGAAATCGTAAACAGTCACGTTGCTTTTACTTATCTCGCCAACCCATTATTGTCCCACTGCTGGGCACGGGTCTTCTCTCAGAATGAGAGAGTTTAGGCCATAGTCCACCGCGCTGGCTAAGTGCGAATTGGTGGACTTCACACACCTCCGAGAACTTTTTTTTTTAAAGAACTCTCGGGTGTGTAGGTTTCCTCACGATGTTTTCCTTCACCGAAAAACAGTGATAATTAATTTCTAATACGCACATAAATCAGTGGTGCGTGCCTGGGTTTGAACCTCGGACCTCCCGATCGAGAGGGCAAGTTTCAACCATTAGGCTATCACTGCTCTCATCGCTTTTACTTATGCGTGTGCGTAAATATCTGAACAGTTGCTCCACGCCTAGATAAGGTACAAGTTGCATACAAGATGTCCATTACTAGTTTTTGCCTCCAAACGGGTTTGTGTTTACCTAGGTGCGCCCATCAACCAGTCTAGTTTACGAACTAATTATGTCGTATGGTACATTTCCTTCTTAGAGGCTTTGGAAGGGTTACGCATTACATAACAAATCGGTTCAAAATAAGAGTGTTAGAAATATAAAAAGAACTTCTAACTTCCCTTCTTCCTTCCTTTCCTACTACCTTTCCTTTCTTCCTTTCCTTAATGGCTCGACTGAATGTAATGGCCTCATCTCCGTCTCACCTCGCCTCGCCTCATCTTACCTCACCTCAACTCATCTCACCTAACCTCACCTCACCTCATGTCTCATCGTCGTCACACCTCAACACTGCTACATTATTCTTCTATTTATTTCCAACAGTTCTTTATTTATTTTAAATTCAACAATAACAAATTTGCAACAATCGCAGATATTCGAAATGGATTTGTGCCCCTTTTTTGAAGATGTTACAACCATTTGTGTTTCCGACTGAACGACAATCGACAATCTTCATCGAAGATATTATGTTTTATATCGCGGTTAAGGGAATATACAAGTAGATTTTCTTTAACCTACTCATACAAATGTTACCTTTGGCCACTTAGACAAAGGCGTGTATGACTATTTCTTCCGTATAACAACTTTGTAGTTGTTTTTATTGTAAAGTTGTGATAAGGCTATAAAGTTGTGATTATCTACCTGTTACCCAGGTACAACCCATTATTGTCCTACTGCTGGGCACGAGTCTTCTCTCAGAATGAAAGAGTTTTAGGCCATAGTTCACCGCGCTGGCCAAGTGCGAAATGGTGTACCTACAGATATATAAACATGTATACAACATAAAAGCGCAGGGATACTCACTTTTTACTAATCGTTGTAGAGCCTTACATACTTAGAACTTCAATTTGTACAGTACATTCATTGTATGGCATAGTCGCCGGCAAAGAATCGAATACTCATAAACTTTGTATCCTTTATACAAACTTTAAAATCCATTTTATGCATAGGTAACTGCAAGATTTCCTTTTTTCAATTATCCTTCTCACCAACCCCTCCGCCTTTACCAGATGGTAGAATTAGTGAAGTTCGACCGGGGAGGTACTACTCGACCAAAACAATTAGGCGCATGTTAGTTGAAACGTCATTAGAACTAGGGATTGCCCATCCCGATACCAAGTATATTTTATTACAAAATACCAAGAGTATGTAGGTATACCATTATTAAAACATACGCCATAGTGGTATATGTTCAATAGTCGTGTATTTATTAAAGCACTTTCATGTGTTTTATATATTCGCAGACATGGAATATTTCTTTCTGTTTCTATTTGTGTATGAGAATAATGCTCGTTGCAGCACACACTCCATTTTCGACTTAGGAGACGGGAATACAGAGCTCATTCATCTTTTCTTGTTAAAAAAATGCATATTTTGAATGTAAGAGTCCTTTCTCCTCCACGAATAGTCTTTTTCCTACCCATTGTAAGGTTTATTGACGAATAGTCAACTAATTTAACAATAACTTTAGAAATTCAACAATCACTCATTAAACTAACATTATAACGAAATAACATTAAACACGTGCTGGCTAACGAAAATACCTAGACGATACACGACTGCACGTTACTAGGGGATTCGCGGGGACAGAAGCAAGGCGCGGGGTACGGAACCGCTTTTTAACCGACTTCCAAAAAGGAGGAGGTTATCAATTCGTCTGTATTTTTTTTTTTTTTTTTTTTTTTATATTTGTTACCTCATTTCTCCGGACTGGGTGAACCGATTTAGATGATTTTTTTTTTATTTGAAAGGTAGTGCGTGTCATAGGGTCCCATTTTTTTTAGTATTTTTTTGACTAGGGCATCCATAAGAAAAACGCATAAGTCTTAAATTTGCATTTTCAATGTACGCGATAAATGTATGAATAACTCAATATCCCGCCAACCGATTTTGATGATTCTTTTTTTATTAGAAAGGATGTACTCCAGGGGTAGTCTGATAAGAGTTTGATAAGGTTCTAATCATAGGATCTTCAACTTTTTGGAGCAAAATAATAAAATTAGTGATAGTCGGCCGAACCTTAGCTGGAGAAGTCCAATTGAGTAAAATATAGAATAAAATTACTATGTAGGTATTTACTATGAAAAATTTGACCTTCAACTCTTCAATCCTGATGATGCAGGGGTACTGCTAGCCTGAACTATAAAAGTTGGTCGTTTGATGTTTGCGAATATATAATGAAATTGAGCAAATTCATGGGACAAAAATTTGACCTTCAACTCCTCAACCCTGATGATGCAGGGGTACTTAAAGCCAAAACCATAGGAATAAGCCATTTGGTGCTTACGTATATGTTATAAGATTACTGAGCAAAAACATAAGATGAAAAATTTGACCTTCAACTCCTCAACCCTGATGATGGAGGGGTACTTCAATCCTAAACCATAGAAGTTGGCAATTTGGTGCTTACGGTTATGTAAAGAAAATACTAAGCAAAAATATAAAATCAAAAATTTGACCTTCAACTCCTCAACCCTGATGATGAAGGGGTACTTCAATCCTAAACCATAGCAGTTGGCAATTTGGTGCTTACGGTTATGTAAAAATAATACTAAGCAGAGGCACAAAATTAAAATTTTGACCTTCAACTCCTCGACCCTGATGATGAAGGGGTACTTCAATTCTAAACCATAGGAGTTGGCAATTTGGTGCTTACGGGTATGTAAAAATAATACCAAACAGAGGCACAAAATTAAAATTTTGACCTTCAACTCCTAAACCCTGATGATGCAGGGTACTGCAAGCCTGAGCCATAGAAGTTAGCCACCTGGTACTAACGTATATGTTATAAGATTACTAAGCAACAATATAAGATGAAAAATTTGACCTTCAACTCCTCAACCCTGATGATGGAGGGGTACTTCCAGAGGGGGCGCCCTGTTTGTATGAATTGTAAAAGTGTTTTATGTTTAATTTTTGTGAATATGTAGATGCACAAAGCAAACTTAGAGGCTTTATTTAAATACAAACATAAAAATATAGTCACTAAAAAGTGTAAAATAAAAACTTTTTAACAAAAAATATCTACCGACTTCCATGTCACAAAAAAGTAAAAAATAATTTAAATATATTTTGGTCTAGAACATACTCAGTACTTAGTACATAGTTCTGAAGTCGGTGCTCATATAGGACGTAGTTACCGTCGTCCAGCGAAATATGTCGAGCACCGACTTCAGGACTATGTACTAAGTACTGAGTATGTTCTAGACCAAAATATATTTAAATTATTTTTTACTTTTTTGTGACATGGAAGTCGGTAGATATTTTTTGTTAAAAAGTTTTTATGTTTTATGCGCCTAATTGTTGTGGTCGAGTAGTACTTCCGCCTCATCCGTATTTCTAGCATGAAGCAATTCCTGCGTTTAGATGGAAGGGTGTGTGTTATTTCAATATATAAAAGCGCAAAAATGCAACTTTTTCTAATCACCGCTATGTCTAACCTATTAAAGCAAAAATTTTGAAATTTCCACAATACGTTCACAAATAAAATGCATTCCCTGTCAGTGGTTGCTAGGCAGCCCTTTGTTATTAAACATTCCGATATCGAATTTGCCCCGACTTTAAGTTAAATGCATAAAAATATTTAGTTTTATCACTAAATAGATATGAAGGATACATGCGTATGCATCCTTGCCCCACTGACTTCTCGACAACTGATTAAACTTGAATAACAACATCCATTACGAGATTATAATTAATGCGCTTTGATTGTTTATTTATAATTTCTTTAATAGGTCAAGGCGTGGATTTCCTGGTATTATTTTTATAATTTAGCGGAAGGATAACTTGATTATTATCTTGAGTTGCGACAAGCTAAACTATCGTCTCTGAAAACATGCAATTGAACAATATCCCTATTATTAATAATTATTATCAATGTGAATGTTTGTTTGTTACGCTTTGACGCAAAAACTGCTAGTCGGATTTCGCTGAAATTTGCCACACAAATAGTTTATGACCTGGCTTAAGACATAGGATTAATACCGGTAGAAATGACCGAAGCGGGCGAAGCCGCGGAAACAAGCTAGTCTATTACGTCCACTACTAAACTAGTCTACTACTGATAAGCTAGTCTTTTTGTATGTACCAACTTTTGTTCAATGTTTTGTAAATCTATTTTTGTTGCGTCTTATGAAATAAATGTTTTATCTATCTAGCTACTAATAAAAATGCTTAACGACGCCCAGTGGCCTTAGCACAAGTTTAATACAGTGAATTGCATAGACATATTGCACAGTAAGAAAGACAGAGACTGAACTCAAAAATACGACAGTTTAAGTTAATTTTTTCTCGTTTAGCCAAATGTAAGGCAAGATACGGGAGATACCTTTCACTACCAATGTAAAAAGAAGATAGAATAATAAAATATAAAAAAGAATAAAATAATTTGAAAGACTTTTTAAAACAATCTTTTATTTCAATGCACTGAAATACACACAAATAAATTTTGTTGTAATTAAACCCATGATTTACGTATATACGTATTTTTGTACTAATAACAATAATAAAAGATTTGCCTGTGCTGTACTGTTAGATAGGTTGCAATAACTCAATGAAACTAATTTTATAACTTTTAGTCTTTTAGTAATCCTCTTTTTCCGTTTCCCGCCAAAAATTACCATACTGTCAAACCAAATTTTCTCTCTTTCTGACAGCTGTCAGCTTTTTAAAACATACATATTCCCTGCATTCATATTATAATGCCATTATAAGTTACATTTTAATATCTTATTATAAACTTTATTTATAATTAGTATTAATTTAACCAAAAAAATATTATAAAGTTAACAGTCGGCCATTCTGACACTGTGTCTGACCCAGACACAAAACACTGATAGTTATGTTAGGTGTTACAGGAATGAGATTAATATCACTTTATCGTAATATATTATTATTACAAACTATAATTTAAATTAGGATAATTACAATTGAAGTAAATTTGCCCAGAATAACACAAAATATTATCACTTATATTTAATTAGAAAAAAAAAACATAACCAAAAAGTAAGGATTGAAACCTACTTCGGCCATCCTAACAATATAAGAATGTCCTCATTCTTCATCATCAACATAACTTCAATTAGTATATTGTTTATAGAAGCTTTAGAACTTAAAATTTTGTAACTTTAGCAGTCAAAATCCTCATAAATGCACATTTTGTATGTACCTAACCTTAGAATAAGAATAATACATAGAAGAATAGAAAAAGTAGAAATCGAGCACTCTATAGCTTGCTCTTTTATGTCAATTAGAATTTCTCAAAGTGTGAGTGAAACTAAATATGTCTGTCTCTTTTTAATAAACAAACGTGTCACTTTGGATACATTTTGTCCTCATTAATGCTAATAAACTCAAAAGTTCCATTCAAACCGCAATATTCTTCAGCTGGCAACTTAATTTTGTTATTTCACGTTTTGTTGATACGTTACTAGTGATGTAAAATTGGTGATCGATAGTGTTGTCGATAGCAGGGCAATGCGTCGCGGTTGCGAGCGAAATCGAGACGCATATCTAGGCGACTGTTTTGATTATGGTAACATACAATCAAATCTCATATTATATTTACATTGTAACTTATGTTTCAATGTACTGCTGAACTACGCTTCGCCTCATTCGAAGTGGGACATTATAATGGCTCATTACAAAAAGTAGTAACCCTCTTACAAATTCCTTTTAAGTCATGTCCTGCGCAATACTAGTGGTCGAATAATAATTTTACAATTAGTCTGGATTTCCCAATAATGAGCAAATTAAAGTCAAATGGATTCGGTACATTAATAGATCGAACTGGACTCCAAAGTAGAATAGAATCGTCTGCAAATAATATCATTTTGTCGCCCGAACTACGAGTACATGGATAGTCATTAATATATATATCGGACCGTGAATGCCAGACGCCGGTCAAGCTGAGTTTCTTCATCGTTAGACATTTTGTTTTGGCGAAATGCAGGCGAATATAAATCTTCCGAAAGATTTAGTATCAATTAGGTACTTTTAACACTAGGCACTTAAATACAAATATAGTAACGAGACGTAGACAATACCAAAAGATGCCACAGAGAAGTCACCGCCGCCAGCTCGGACAATAACATCTTGACTCTGTCAAAGCGTTAACATTCCCCGATAACGCTTGCTGCTCGTTGTTGTTTTTTTAATTGATTTATTAAGGCATACCAACTAATTACATAAAATGATCTTACATTAGTAGTACACGAGTAAATTATTTGCATCTATGTGCTTAAATTATAGGCTTGCACAAGACTTTCACTACTATTGACCTTACCGAAATATATAATAAATGGCAATTGTTCTAAAACTCTGCCATATGGATTTCCATATTCTAAAATACGTAATATTGATTTTGCATTTTTTTAATTTTGCTATATCTACCTATCGACATAATTTATTTCTGTATATTGTCGATAGCCTGCAAAATAACATTCCATTAAATTACACGTTAAGCCGGCTCAAAAGTACATTACCAGTTCGATGGACCACAAAACTCCACTGCGCATGATTTTAAATTATATTAACTTTCTATGTAGTGGGACGATTTTAATATAGGTATCGGTATCTCGACAAAAACACTGACACCTCTGAGCCCGTGCGCCTTCATAGCAAGACATCGAATACTCTACCCCGCTCAGCTATTATTTATGTGTTTGTGACAAATACACATGCACAAATGCACAAATGCACAGTGTGTGCAATGTGCTCTCAGTCGATCCTATGCTGCCACCACAACCGTGCAAAGTTCCACATTAATCCGTCCGCCGCATATTACTTTAAAATGCTTCACAAGCCCCTGCTTCTCGTATTAATATATAGATACTACGACATATACGACTAATAAAACTAAATACATGTTTAATATCGACGCGAAAATGTCGATGATGTGACATCACTGTCAAAATTACCTTGTATTTGTCTCTTTTCTACACAATATTTACGTCATACGTAAATAAGGACAAATATATACATTTCACTTCATACTTATAACACTTGATCCATGCCTATTATACATACATATACCTAACCAATTGGTTAATTACTTTGACAATTAAGAAGAATTACATAAATTTATTTAACAAATTATCAAATTAGTATCAATCAAGTGAGTTCTTTGAAGATAAAATTAGGTCTTTCAATTATTTATTTTACACAAATCCGTCTCATATCATGCGAAATCGTCAATTTTGCTCTATCAAAAAAGGTTTTAATGCGCATTGTGTTTTCACGCACAAGTAGCTTCGACCTTTAACTTCATCCAAGTCAATCGATGTGGTTGCCGCTTGCCCGCACAAGGAGCTACGGCCTTCATCTAACTCATGCGATGTGGTTACCGCTTGCCCGCATAAGGAGCTACGGCCTCTATCCAAGTTATGTGATGTGATTACCGCTTGCCCGCACGAGGAGCTACGGCCTTCATCTAACTCATGCGATGTGGTTGCCGCTTGCCCGCACAAGGAGCTACGGCCTTCATCCAAGTCAAGCGATGTGGTTGCCGCTTGCCCGTACAAGGAGCTACGGCCTCTATCCAAGTTATGTGATGTGGTTACCGCTTGCCCGCACAAGGAGCTACGGCCTCCACCCAAATCAAGTGTGGTTACCGCTTGCCCGCACAAGGAGCTACGGCCTCCACCCAAATCAAGTGTGGTTACCGCTTGCCCGCACAAGGAGCTACGGCCTCCACCCAAATCAAGTGTGGTTACCGCTTGCCCGCACAAGGAGCTACGGCCTCCACCCAAATCAAGTGTGGTTACCGCTTGCCCGCACAAGGAGCTACGGCCTCCACCCAAATCATGTGTGGTTACCGCTTGCCCGCACAAGGAGCTACGGCCTCCACCCAAATCAAGTGTGGTTACCGCTTGCCCGCACAAGGAGCTACGGCCTCCACCCAAATCATGTGTGGTTACCGCTTGCCCGCACAAGGAGCTACGGCCTCCACCCAAATCATGTGTGGTTACCGCTTGCCCGCACAAGGAGCTACGGCCTCCACCCAAATCAAGTGTGGTTACCGCTTGCCCGCACAAGGAGCTACGGCCTCCATTCAAATCATGTGATGTGGTTACCGCTTGCCCGCACAAGGAGCTACGGCCTCCATCCAAGTCATGTCATGTGGTTACCGCTTGCCCGCACAAGGAGCTACGGCCTCCATCCAAGTCATGTCATGTGGTTACCGCTTGCCCGCACAAGGAGCTACGGCCTCCATCCAAGTCATGTCATGTGGTTACCGCTTGCCCGCACAAGGAGCTACGGCCTCCATCAAAGTCATGTCATGTGGTTACCGCTTGCCCGCACAAGGAGCTACGGCCTCCATCCAAGTCATGTCATGTGGTTACCGCTTGCCCGCACAAGGAGCTACGGCCTCCATCCAAGCGAAGCAACGCATGCACTCATCGGCACTGCAGCCACTTCCAGAAATCCCATATTATCTGTTTTGTCTCCGTCATTGTCAGTAAATATCATACTAGATTTATGTGTAGTCATGTTTACAGAAGTTCTCGACAAACACAAGATACAAGGAGAAGTAAAGAGTATGACAATGTTTAGCACCTGTAAACATATATTGATTTTAACTTATTTTCAAATAGCCCATATTTGAAGGTAAACACTTGTTAACATACAAAATATACAATAAGCCATTGCAAATATCCTCATATTCATAATAAATCACTATTAAACCCCTTCTTCCAGCCTTAAGTAATAAATATCATCATAATTTTTATTAAAATACCAAAAATTGTTTATATTTCTCTCTGTTTTTTTTAAATATAACATAAATTAATGCTAGTTGCATTGCATGCGTTGTAAAGTAAATTAACTTTATATTTGATATGATGTCAATAAGATAAAAATAAAGTTGCTTTCTATATTCCCATTACACTTCATATTAAAGATGACGAATACAACCAGAAACCAATAAATTTAACTAATAGTTTTAAACAACCATATTATTCGTTAACCTCTAGGGAACATTTTCCAACTTGCCTCGCACGTCGCCTATGGCCTGCTGACCCAAGTCCGTTGACGTTAGCCATAGAAAATAGTCACTCAACTCATTCAATTCTATGTTCTATTGCACTAAAAATACAGTACAATATTGATGTTTACATAATAATTATTGTCTGTGATATTTTTAGTCATTCGAATTAAACGATAATTTTAACATTTTAATTTTTTTTTATTGGCATACTGTAATCTGTATCGTAAGTTACATCAATTAACAAAATATTCAACTTCAGCAAAACTCGTACCTACTTTAATAAAAATATCAACTAACATTTTCAGCCAATAAAAATATCAATAAAAATATTTATCATTTAACAGTTAGCCAATAAATATTTTCATTTGTTATTGCCATCTCTACTTCATATCATACAATAAAACTATGTATGTAAATATACCCCTAAAAAACAGACCATGCCGTTATGCCATATGCTAATTAGATATATGGCATATGCCAATTGCATTTAATGGAACGTATCAATATTATAGTAATATGAGAATACTGAGACATTATAGATTGAAAGTTTTATATGCAATTAATATACTGTCACAAACATCCAGAACAGAAATTCAAACCCATCACTCAAACACACGTCCAGACGGGAATCCAACCCATAACCCACTGCACGTCAGACCAGTAAGGTGACCACTCTGTCCATGGTTTGTCTTAATCTATATAAATACTTTGAAGTAATCATTAACAGAGACATCCATTGCCCCTCCCTTGAACAAAGTAGTTTTGTATTCCATTATGTAATAATATAATATCTATGACAATATTATTAAATATGTTTTATTGAAAAAAAAAAAACTAATGTGACTTTTATAATAATATCAACACCATGAATTAAGAGTATGTAGTTATGGACACCTATATAAGTCTGACTCTGGTTGTTACTCTTCTTTTTTTTTCTAAACATTATTAACCTTATCATAATTATAACAAAGAACGCCTCGAACTAGACATTCTAGTATTTATTTTTCATCATATAATTTCAGTTTCAGCATTCAAAATCAAATTTATCTATGAACACAAAATAACTAAGAGTATTGAACAAAAAAACTTACCGGTATTCCAGAAACGTCTATTATATTACCTTTATGCCGTGCGATTTACGTGAGTAAATATCACTTCTGAACTAATAACAATAATAAAAGATTTGCCTGTGCTGTACTGTTAGATAGGTTGCAATAACTCAATGAAACTAATTTTATAACTTTTAGTCTTTTAGTAATCCTCTTTTTCCGTTTCCCGCCAAAAATTACCATACTGTCAAACCAAATTTTCTCTCTTTCTGACAGCTGTCAGCTTTTTAAAACATACATATTCCCTGCATTCATATTATAATGCCATTATAAGTTACATTTTAATATCTTATTATATACTTTATTTATAATTAGTATTAATTTAACCAAAAAAATATTATAAAGTTAACAGTACAAATCACCCAATATGGGTGGTTTGTACGAAAATTGGTAGTCGACCATTTTGATGTGTCGGCCAATTTGGATTAATAACAATATTGATCATATATAACGAAGTGAATGTGATATCAGGATGATCGGGGTCTTCATTACTAGCCAGTCTTGAAGATTTCAAGTAAAACACAGGAGTAAACTTCTTCGATTTATTCACACTTGAGGAGGTCCGATCGCTTCGACGGTTAAACAAGATTCTTTTTACTACCGGCAGGCGCTCGCCTTTTTATAACAAAATTGCGTGAGGTGACAATAACAAATTTATGGAGGGTGTTCGTGCATTAATATGCACATGAAATAATAACATAACAATATGTTTTATTTCTAAATACAATGCAAATAATATAATATTATTAAAATTAATGGAATCTTCTTCTTAATAAGAATGACAAGACGTCAATAATAATTTTAATCGTCGATTAGGCCGTGCGGGGAGCGCGCTGGCCAGATGTAATGTGTTAACAGAGGGTAAACTAAATTACAATTCTAAAAATTACTAAATATTTCTAATTTAATAAACAAACAATTTTCGATCTTTAAACTAACTAAAATAATCAATTTCGGCGACGTGTTTTTCATAAATACGCGGTGTCGCGCCGACATATATAATTATATTGTCATCAGAACTATACATGTATTCCAAATATCAGCTCAATCGGACACTGAAAAGTGGGTTAAATTTAGGTTGCAAGATTTGACGTCAACACACATACTTACATACTTACCCACAAACATTGTAAATAAAAGCTATTAATAACAGTAATAAAGACGAATCCACTAAGTTTCTTGCCGAATCTTCTCAGTAGAGGTCGTGTTCCGATCCGGTGGTAGCGTAAGAAAAATATATAACTGACAATTTGTAAGTGCCTTCGTAGGCCTATGCAAAATAAATACATTTCATTTCCTGTTTGTGTTTATTTACCAATAAGAGCCACGTAAGGACCACAGAAGGTTTCTCTGCTTTAGAACACTGATATTTTGTGAGGAAAATAGTTGCTAATTATTAATTCTTAAGCTATAATTAGGATTCAAGAACGATTCAAGTATTGGTCTTTGTCTTTGAATATTTGTAACGTGTAACATTTTTTTTTTATTTGACTGAAGTAGCAAACGAGCATGCAGTCCACCTGATGGTAAGTGGTCACTGCCGCCCTGTGACATATGTAATCAACTTCATACAGAACATGGGTTCCATCTGAAGTCTGAAGCCGCGTCATCGTCTGCAGATGCTTACAGCATGGAATTAATTAATATTTGTTGTTGGCATAATACTTCGAGATTCATCAACACATTTTGTGTCTACCTAATATCATCAGAGTTAATGCTGTGTTTTTTTTTATCTAACCGAAGTAGCGAACAAGGATGCAGTCCAACTGATGGTAAGTGGTCACTGCCGTCCATGGACATTTGTAATCAACTTCATCCAGAATATGAAATGATATGAAATGAAATGAAATGTCTTTATTTTGTATAGGACTACGGGCGCACTTACAAATTGTCAGTTACATTTTTTTTCTTACACCACCACCGGATCGGAAAACGACCTCAACTGAGAAGATCCGGCAAGAAACTCAGCGGGTTTGTCTTTTTTCTTATTTATATCCATTTTTTTAATATAATTACAATCATGATTGTTTACATGATATCGGTTCCATCTGAGGTCTATCACAGATGCGTTGCTACTCCCGAGGACTATGATGGTCGCCTCATGTGAAAGTGTGCCGGCAACCACACCCTTCTATCGAAACGCAAGAAATGCTTCACGCTAGAAAGAAGTGTGGCGGTGGTACTTCTCTGGTCGAACTACACTGGTTCTACCACCTTTAAAATACTAATCTAACCAAATTTAATATTTAGTGAACTGTAAAATGACGTCAATGCAAATTGTAACACGTGTTATAAAATACAAAATAGGTAAGTAAGGTTATAACATACAATATTTATTCAAGTTAATGATAAATAAATCATGCTTACAGAAGAACGAATAATATACACAAAAAAGGAATAATATATGAAAAAAACATCATAGTTAAATTATTGAAACTAAGCCCTAACGGCTTAAATAAACATGCAACATAATGCAATCAGGTTGTTTTTATAAGCTTTTTGGGGAAAACAGGGCAATGGGAGTCAGCGGGCAATGGGAGTCACCCACATATACACGAAACTATCCACGTAAGCATCGTGTTAAGCATTTTCATGCATTCGTCGTGTTCCTCCTGGTAGTGTGTTATATGGTTCGTGAAAATAAATGCTCGCGCTTTAAAGAGACAGCAGATTTTTGGTTTTGCGTTGACCTGATGTAATTTTTCCTTACGGTAAAATAAGATGTAAGTGCCTAATTTCTTACATTTAAGAATTTTTCACGTATTTAGCTACACTATTGAAAGAAACATGTGCAATTTAGATTGTGTCAGTATATTATATATATATTTTTTTTTATTTTTTTTTTTTGCCATAATAATTGAGGGCAATGAGAGTCAGGTAACCCCAAAGGAAATGGCCACAGATATCAAGGAATACCATTATAACACTGAGTTTAAAGAAAAATCAATCTGCCTCACATCCATACTAACCAAGGAAAACTTGATGGAAAGAGAATAAAAAATAAAAATAAAAGTAAGCAAATATAAGAAAAGGAAAAAAATGGGAAGAAAAGGACCAGAGAAGGGAGAAAAAAGTACAAACGAAGGGTCCTGAAAGAATCAAGCGACGAGTACTTTGAGTACCTGTTGTGGGCACTGACGATATATGCCAGAATACTGAGGAAGACGACGTAGAAGACGAAAAAATTTGGTATTCCCGATTGGCTAATTATTGAATGGTTTTGAAAGAAACAATGAGATGCGGTACAGATGTAGGTACCTATTTCATGTTATGGGTTATGGGCTAATGCATACTGCACTGGGGATACAGCCGAAGGTTATACATGAGACATATATATAAATTATCTTTGACTGCGATTGCCCACAGAGCCGACCACCATTGCCCGCATATCGGTGCAACGGGAGTCAAACCTGTTTTTTTTTGAAACTGTTATAACTTTCAGAGTTGATTACCAAATTGATTGAAATTGATGTCGATTGATAGCTAATTAAGTAAATTTTGTGTCAAGGCGGCTGCAATCGATATTTTGTTTCAATTTTAGCTTTTATTTGAGTTCTCCCTTAAGTGACTCCCATTACCCCCTTTTCCCCTTCTCTTAACGCAAGTACTACATTTAAATCAAATAATCACTACATAGTATAAAACAAAGTCGCTTCTCTCTGTCTTTCCCTATGCTTAGATCTTTAAAACTACGCTACGGATTTTATTGCGGTTTTATTTAATAGATAGAGTGATTCAAGAGGAAGATTTTTATGTATAATACATGTATAATATAGTGGAGAACACTGATAATTTTTGATTTTTGACTTTTAGACGGAACGAAGTCCGCCGTGTCAACTAGTGTCATATTTCAAAATCAACTTTTTGACACTGAGATCTTTCGATATATATCGTCTGCGGAAAACGTTCAGAAAAACACTGATTTATCTATAATACCTCTATATGTAGATCTATAATACCTTTTTAAGGTAATGTTTAGAAATAAATATAGCATGGCATTTACTCTGTGCCCATAAAAGATAATGTGCAATATAAGAAAATGTAACAAAAAAAAACATCTTCGTGTTAATGTTTTTTTATCCATCGATAAATCTTGTTTAAGAATACAGTTTAATTTACGGAGATCAGTTTAGAGTAGCGGTATAAACGTGAATTTAGAAAAATCTGACTTACACCAGTTTTCATTAGTCACACAGAATTTACATTATGGTATCGTATTACCATCATTACATTTACAAAACATTTTCCGGTCGCGTCGAACCCACAACATATTGCTGATAACCATAATTACACCCAATGATATTTATGTAGGCATAATGATACACATGTATACCTATACGTGAAGCAAAAACTTATGGTGCATTTTTATGCCGTAATATGCCGCGTAATGCCATAGTAATATGCCGCGGACGGATTAGAATGAAATTTTGCACGGTTATAGTGGACGTAGAGAAGGTGTGCAGAATGTTAATATATTTTTCCAAATAATGCATGTAAAATACATAAAATAAACTAAAAACACCTTACACACACTACCGTGCATTTGTCATGTCAGAATATTTGTCTTACTATGAACACACAACGTCGAAAATATCAATGTCTTTGTCAAAATACCCGCTATTGCTTTACTATATTGACGGGTGCGTTCAAAATTACTTGAAAATTGTTACATTTTATTTGAATTTGAGATATATTCGCACTACTTTGGAAAATATGAAGTTTAGTTTTTTTAAAC
Organism: Spicauda simplicius; assembly: GCA_949699795.1. NCBI lineage: Eukaryota > Metazoa > Arthropoda > Insecta > Lepidoptera > Hesperiidae > Spicauda > Spicauda simplicius. The sequence continues at coordinate 20,960,281 of OX453067.1, forward strand.
TTAAATTACGGTCGAATTTCGACCGTTGCCACGGGGGACTAGTAGTTATTTGAAAATTATTACAATTTATTTGAATTTGAGATATATTCGTACTACTTTGGAAAATATGAAGTTTAGTTTTTTTTAATTTAAATTATGGTCGAATTTCGACCGTTGCCACAGGTGACTAGTAGTTATTTGAAAATTATTACATTTTATTTGAATTTGAGATATATTCGCACTACTTTGGAAAATATGAAGTTTAGTTTTTTTAAATTTATATTACGGTCGAATTTCGACCGTTGCCACGGGTGACTAGTAGTTATTATAGCGCTACAATACAATATTCGTTCCTGTAACTTCAAATGTATTATATTTTTCCCCCTTGTAGGTAACATGTTAATGTCAGCTGTAACATTTTTCTTTATCTTTTGTCGTATTGATCGTACTATCGTTATTAAAAGCTTTTATTTAACTTGGTACCAACCCATTATTATCTCACTGCTGCACACTCTCAGAATGAGGGAGTTTTAGGCCATAGTCCACCGCGCTGGTCAAGTGCGAATTGGTGGACTTCACACACCTCTGATAACTTTTTTTTATTAAATGAACTCTCGGGTGTATAGGTTTCCTCACGATGTTTTCCTTCACCGAAAAGCAGTAATAATTAATTTCTAATACGCACATAATTTATAAAAATCAGTAGTGCGTACCTAGGTTTGAACCTCGGACCTGTCAATCGAGAGGGCAAGTTTCAACCATTAGGCTATCACTGCTCTTATTTAACCTACAATGTTTAATGTAAGTATGTGTATTTAGGTCAACATCTACTCCCTTCCGCTTAAAAAACTACTTAACGCTAGAAATAGATTTTACAATTTTAAAATACAAATAATACGAATGAACTATTTGCGTCCTACTCAAATTGAACACACTGATAAAAATGTCTGGTTATCAGCGCAGTCACGAAATAGATAACTGAATAGATTACATACATACAACAATATTTATCTAGCTATTGCCCAACAAAGCGGATAATGTATAAATAGTTTAGTTGTATATAATAATCTTCCAGAGAATATACGTACAACTGAAAATAGAGAATTATTTAAAATGATTAAATAAATTCCTTGTTGTTTGTATTTTCTCACAGTAAAATGTAGCATTTATGTTAATCCAGAGTGGCAGCTAACTCCCTACGAATATTTATTATAAAAATCGCTTAAACGTGAAGATGTGAAGAAGTAACAAACACACTCACAAACTTTCGCCTTTATTATATTAGTATGATTTATTTATTTTGTAGAAATATATTATAATGTATACAATGAATAAAATTGTGTACTTTGTATGCCATTGTATGTATAATTTATATGTTTAGTTAAGAACTGTTTTTAAACCTATTATCCGCAATTAAAAGATTTTGAATTGATGTGAATAAAAATCCGTTACTATAAATGAAAGGATGAAGGGAATATTTTGTATATAAATAGCATTACTTACCTAAAATAGCTATCATACCCGTCAATGTCCATATTAATTCTTTCCGTTGTTATTTGAAGAACCTTTGGTGATACGAGAAACCACCACACCTGATTCTTCCATATAACATCAATGTTATGAGCTGCTTCGTTCTGATCTGAAAGGTTTGGTTTGCAGCATCTTTATCCGAGACGTGCCGAGTTAGTCCTACAGTAAATTAACGCATCTGTATCTTTTTTCATAAGAGAGAAACCTTGAAAAGGTACCTGACACCGTAGGAGCAACACTGAATTATGTGGGATTTTTACCTAATTAAAGTCCCCCCGGTCCTCAGTACTGCGTGGAGAACAACTGAAGTCCTCCGAGCGTGGTACCCCACTTGGGCTCTTCCCAGCGAGCATTTGCGCTCACTGTCTTTACGACGGTATGCGATCACACATACCGTCGGCCTTCCCAGGGTTGTATGGTGGTTCAAGTTCCCGCTTTTACTGCCCGCAACCCCGGAATCCCCCTTAGTCGCCTCTTACAACAGGCAGGGGATACCGTAGCCTTATTCTGGTCCCAGAACTACGGGGACAATCCATCTTATCTGTGGTTGATTACAGTCACCATCGGGTCGACTGCATGCTCGTTTTTTATTTGTATATTATAAAAAAAAAACCTATTTTCAACAGTAGGTAGGCCTGATTTCAATCGCACTAAAAAATTGTAACGTGACTTTTTTATAACTCTTGATAGTCAAACAGCAATATGTTGGTGATTATGTTAAAAACTAAGTGGTATCTTAGGTCATTTCTACACTTTAGTAGGATATTAATATGGTCATTTTGACCATAGATGAGATGTTTACAAATTATCTTTTATACATTGGTAGAGATCTCAACAAATAGGAATTTTCAACAATAACATTTTTATATGTATACAAAGATTAAGCTCAAGATTTTGTACTATAATAATATTGATCTTAATTGATATCGCTATCAATTAAGATCAATATATATTAATATCAATTATTGTCCATTATATTCAATCTTGGTCTTTTTATGTACCATCTAAAAGTACAAAAGAGGACTTATATTTCATTCTTAAGCTACATCACTTATAACTATTTCATTATTCTTACAGAAAAGGAGTATCCGGACGATGAAGACGATCCAGATATGCTAGTATCGGCGATACCTGAGGACATTCCGCACGTGCCATACAAGCCTCTGAGGAGGCCGGATGAGGAGGTCCTGCAGCGCTCCCGGGAGTACTACGAACTTATGGCCCAGAGACGCACTGTTAGGAGCTTCAGCCCGGAGCCTATCCCTCAGGAGGTTCTGGATAACATTGTGAAGACTGCTGGTTAGTTTGTTTAAATAATACTAGATTATTGCCGCGGCTGAGCCCGCTTCGGTCACATCCAGCACGAAAATTAATTTCTTATGTGTTAAATTTTAGCGAAATCCAACCGGTAGTTTTGCATGAGAAAGAAACACACATCCATCCTCACAAACTTTCGCATTTATAACATTAAAAAGCCTATTTTAAGGCTCGTGTCTGCTGTGTTCAAAGACGGTATATTAACGGGGCTTTAGGCACAAGTTATATACCTACTTAAGTTAAATATAAAAGCCGGCCCTACACTCTCACTTATCTATAACTGGGTTATCATTCAGGCAATGATATCTCGTAATGGTTACTTCCTTACCGGAGCAATATGGGCTGCTACATAAATGTTTAATCTTTGAGTTCAAATGATAACACGACGTCAGCTGTGATGATGATGTCGCCATGAAATTGTTATTTTATTATATGCGCTCGTCACCTTATCTCACCCGCGACTGCGAGTGCGGATTCGCTCGCCTTCCTTACGCTCACATTAAGAGCGAACACTACTGGAACTCAAAACGAACGCCGATCGTGTAATGCTGCGAAGCGCGAACATAACACGAAACTGTCAACATTCGCGTCTTGAGGGTTTCCCATTTCACGACATGAGTGTAGAGCCGGCATGATATGAAAACGAACAGTTCGATGACCTTATCGCGATTTCTGTATGTAAACATATTTAAATTATAAAATAGTTTTTTTTACATATTTTTTGTTATGAATGTTACTTTTTGCGTTCTTTTTCAATTTATTCTGTGCTAGTTTATTCACGCAGCTTCGAATTATTCTGTCGTTAATTCCATCGCCGGGCACGGGTTTTCACTTAGAATGTGAGAGATTAGTCCAAAGTCCCCCGCACTGGGCAAGTGAGGATTGGTAGACCTCACACTTTGAGAACTTTTAATAACTCACAGGTGTGTAGGTTTCCTTACGAAGTTTCCTTCGCGTTAAGCAGTGATATTTAATTTCTAATACGCAAATCATTAAGATAAATCACCTCTCGAACAAGAGGGAAAGATTCAACCATTAGGCTATCACTGCTCTATTCTATCACCCCATTTTTCTATATATAAATTAACCGTCATGAAGTGTCTGTCAAATTTAACGTGAGGTGGCTACTCACAATCAGTACCAGTTTATTATATTTCAACAAAACAAACATTGTTTACGTTTTCTCCCAATGCATTGCAATGGACCATCAATATTGAAGGGTTTTTCTATATCGATGCAATGGACATTGAAGTTTTGTTTTCCGTGGGCGGTTACCTTCACATTGTGCCGTACTTTGTGTGGTAGCAATGGGTAAAAACGGTAACAATAATCGTATTGAAGTAACATAATAACTCGTACTGAGGACGCAGGTGGATTGCATACTCGTTCCATACCATCTTATTATCACGGACGTGTTAATTTAAATTTAGTTCCAAAAAGTTATTTATAATAAATAGATACACTAACTAATCTTTCGTTTATTTCATGAAGGTTATTTGTGGTGTCAGAATAACAAACAATATTATCATAATTCGATGTTAGAATAATTAAATAAGAATAATTACCGCAATAATTAATATTACATCATATTTCCTTTTCTGTAATCTGTGTCTGTATCGACAATGATATAATGAATTATAATACTAAAATGTTTTACTCTTATGAACTCGCAAAGACAAAAAAGGAGAAGGTTCCGTTAAAGTCATCAACACTTTAAGGAGCGCAGGCAGAGTTCATGATAATTTGAAATTAAATTAATGCGAAGGGGCACAAATATGAAAAACTACCTCCCTCTTATATATATGTATATATATATAAATTATGACATTAAGACAGCTGTTCGTAAATTATATTGAAAAATCTTCTCTGTATACGCGAAGCAAAAACTTGTGAAGCATAATGCGTCCGCGGCATATTTAAGTAATATGCCGCGGACGGATTAGTATGAAAATTTGCTCGGTTATAGTGGACGTAGACAACTAGTGCAGAATGTTAATATTTTTTTCAAATAATGCATGTAACATACATAAAATCAACTAAAAGCACATTACACACACTACCGTGCATTTGTCACACAAAAAATAATAGCAACTGTTGTACACACAAGTAATTGGCATGCATACTGGGTCTATATTTAATATTAATTGTTAATTTGTAAATGTTTTGTATGTAATGCTGTTGATGTGTCAATAAATAAAATAAAATAAATAAATAAATAATAAACGAAATAGAACATTCAATGTCTTACTACGAAAACAGATAACGCTAGAAATGTCACTGTCTTTGTCGAAATACCCGGTATTGCTTTTAAATGCGGCTTAGCTAATTAAACCTCTTTTTTATTTAACGGGTGCGTTCAAAATTACTTGAAAATTACATTTTATTTGAATTTGAGAAATATTCGTACTTCTTTGGACAATATGAAGTTTTTGAATTTTGAAATTACGGTCGAATTTCGACCGATGCTACGAGTGACTAGTATTATGAAATCCGCGAAGTCATTTATGGATTGCCCTTATGTATATTTCGGAGAGTGTAGTAGGAAGGTAAAGATTGCATAACTATAGCTTAGTTTCTAGAATATTTTTGAAAACGTTTACCATCCATCCATCAGCGTTTTGACGTCCACTGCTGGACATAGGTAAAGACGGAAACAACCTGGAGCAACTAATGGTCACTGGCAAGGTGGACGGCAAACGCCCAAGAGGCCGCAGTCCAATTAGATGGTCCGACCAAATCCGGGTTACACTGAACACGAACCTGCACGAGGCACTTCACGTAGCGAAGGATAGACATAAATGGCGCGACATCATCAGAAAGAAAATGGCTCCATTACGGGAGGATCACGACCCTCAGTAATGAGGAACACGACGCGAGGAGGGAGGAGGCTGGACATAGGCCTCTCCTAAATGGCGCCACTCCAAGCGGTTCTGTGCCTTTTGAATCCAACGGTTTCCCGCTGTCTTCTTGAGATCGGTCCACCTGGTAAGAGGGTGACCTGTGCTCCTTGAATACGTTAATTGTTATTCAATTAAATCAGCCGAAATGTGTAAAATGCATGCAAGCATTTAAAATAGATAGGTGACATCAATTTTATTATTCAATGAGGTTACAGGAACATTGCTTACTTGTATTACAAAATAGACTAGTCTAGTATCAGTAACAATGACTCAAAATAACAATTGAATGAATTGCAAATCATAGGATCACCTTACATCAGCCTTTAAAGGAACACTGCTGGATATAGTACTATCCTAAATGGTGCCACTCTAACCCGTTCTATGCCCTCTGAATCCAATGGTTTCCCGCTGTTTATTTTTCAGGTCATCAGAATCTGAATGAAAGAATGATTCAGCTTGGAATACGATATGACGCTATGGAGGCTTTGCCATAAAATTATACACTTTAAAAAATACTTTTAATGAATAATTATTATTTCCAATTCTTTCAAAGTTATTATGGCTTCGACAAATGTCAATCACTCCACCTCTCCTCAAGAGTAGTAAGAGAGCATGCAGAATCACTTTAGTTCATCCAGGGAGGTACCGCCACAAGGATAGAATCCTAAAATCTAAGTAATCTGCACATACGCAATAAATGACTGATTACTGATCATCTTATCAGTAACATCTTATGAAATTGTGCCGGCACCAATCTTACTTTGTCACCAACCCATTTTAGCCCACTGCTGGGTGAAAGGGTTTTAGACCATAATTCACCGCACTGGCCAAATACTAAATGGTTCTACTATTTCACATACCATTCAGAACTTTTTATAGAGCACCTACTAGATTAACTAATGATGTTTAGATTTACCGCAAATCAATGATAATAATGTCTATTTTTTTTGTGTTGCCCTAAGGAATAAATGTTTCTTTCTTCTTCTTCTTTCTTTCTTCTTTCTAATACTTTTGGAGAGTGGGTCCATTATATTACGTAGTAATTTATTGTGCAAATCTTAAATCTCAGCCAAGTGACCTCTGCTAATTTCACTATTTTTACCTACCAAGGAACTTCTCCATCCGGTGCGCACACCGAACCCTGGACGTTCGTGGTGGTCCAGGACGCTGACACAAAAGCTGCGATCCGGAGCATCGTGGAAGAGGAAGAGGAGCTGAACTACCAGAGACGAATGTCCCGGCAATGGGTGACTGACCTGAAGCCATTCGCCACGAAGCCGGTCAAGCCATATCTCTCTGATGCTCCAGCGTTCATCCTGGTCTTTAGACAAACGCATTCGTTTAGACCAGATGGGAAGAAGCGAATGCATTACTATAATGAGATCAGTGTTGCCATCGCAGCTGGAATCCTTTTAGCCGCTATTCAGGTAAAAAATATAAGATTGTTGTTTTTTTTTTTTTTTTTATCCAACTGAAGTAGGAAGCATGCAGTCCACCTTTATATATATACATATACATATATATGTATATACCCATGTTCTATATAAAGTTGGAGCAGTGATAGCCTAATGGTTGAAACTTGCCCTCTCAATCGTGAGGTCCGAGGTTCAAACCCGGGCATGCACCACTGATTTATGTGCGTATTATACATTAATTATCACTGCTTTTCGGTGAAGGAAAACATCGTGAGGAAACCTACACACCCGAGAGTTCTTTAAAAAAAAAAGTTCTCGGAGGTGTGTGAAGTCCACCAATTCGCACTTGGCCAGCGCGGTGGACTATGGCCTAAACTCTCTCATTCTGAGAGAAGACCCGTGCCCAGCAGCGGGACAATAATGGGTTGACGACGATATAAAGTTGCTTACCTGCTTAAGTACAAGTCCATGGGTAGCAGTGACCACTTACCATCAGGTGCTCTACAGATGCAAATGTTCTACAGTTTTATACAAATGTATAATAGTGCATTTGCGAATGTGATATTACTTCAGCTGTTATTTACATAACAAAAGTTTTTTTGAGAACAAAAGTGACTTTACGGTGTCAATAATTATGGTCACATCATATAAAATTGTCATGAAATATTTTGATTACAATCTTCGGTTGATTATGAGTCCTTATCATCACATATACCTACTCAATATCTGTAATTATTTCCGTTTTCATTTTATCTTCCATTGTTTCTTGTACTGTGGCCTAGTCGCCCCTATATAATCGTCCCAGAGTTCCATAAAGATGCTTACAGATGTCCATGGGCGGCAGTGACCACTTACCATCAAGTGCACTGCATGCTCGTTTGCTACTTCAATCAGATATAAAAACGTTCTACAATTTTATACAAATCCAGCGCATATGCGAATGTGATATACAATGACCCGCGTGGCGGAGCGGTTACCAAACCAGTCTGACGCAAAATGGGTCCCGGGTTCGATTCCCGGCCAGACAGGTATCAGAATGATTAGATTAGATTCATGTTATGGGTCTGGGTGTTTATGTATTCGTCTTGTGTGTGTCCATAGTACCCACGATACGAGAAAATCTTAGTGTGTGGCTATTAGTGTAGAAAGCGTTTTTTATATAATTGATGTTATTTTAATACCAAAACCTTAGAGTAACAATAGTGAACTTTAGTGCCAATAATAATGGGCACTTGACATGAAATTTGTCATGTTTACAATCTGTGGTTGATTAAGAGTCCTTATCATCATATAACTATAACTAGGTATTTCCGTTTTCGATTATTTCCCACTGTTTCTGTTTTCCATCAGTACTGTGGCCTAGTCGCCCTGACCTCCACTCCTCTCAACTGCAACGCTCGTGTCCGAGATCTTCTCTGCAGACCAGGCAATGAACGACTAGAGCTGTTGCTTCCTGTCGGCAGACCTCACGAAGAAGCCAATGTCCCGGACCTTCAAAGAAAATCGCTGGAGCAGATTCTAGTGAAGATCTGAGTCCAACAACTTTTAGAAATTTTATAATTTAAGGTGGGCATTCACGTTACGACGGTCGCACGCAGTGTCAAACGGACTGTCGCAACGACAGTTCAAGTTAAATACTTCAACGGACCTGCGATATGACCTTGGTCGTACAGTCCGCCTTAGGACCGAGCCATTCACGGTGGAACTTGTCATATACGACCGTAGTTCGTGCGACAATCCGTGCGACCGTCCTAATGTGAACGCCCACCTTTAGGCATATATAGGAATACTCACCTTCTTATACAATACTGCCTGCTTTAATGACACATGACTATGTATGATTGTATACAGTGATCAAACTTATACTTAATTGAAGTATCTATCTGTGATGTTCCATTTTCAAATTAGTCTAATTTTCATTTTAGGTCATTTGAAAAATCCGCTTCGGAGCATAATGAACAAAACGCGAAATGAGCACTGCTCTCAAAAAGTACAATTCGCAAGATGTACAAAATGCAAAATGTACAAACGCAAAATGAACACAACACGCAAAATGTACAAATAGCAAAATGTACAAGAATAACATAGGCCTCTTTCACCATGAAGCAATTTACAGCATTTTCATATCTAGTATATCGAACAGCTGGTAGAACCAGTGGAGTTCGACCGGTGAAGTAATACCGCCATACCTATTCCTAGCATAAGCTTTTCTTGAGTTTCGATGGAAGGGTGTGGTTGCCGGCACACTGGTATTGGTATTCAATGCGTATTCGTGGTATGCACGGTGGTATTGTTTTATTCTCCTAATTTTAATTGAGGAGTTAGTATTTTTTCTATCAATTTACGCTGATCAGCCAATAGAACGGACTTGTTTCTGATTTTTTATTTTAGTTGTGGAGTTACAATATTATTTTAGTTATTTCGACCAGCCGATAGACTTAACATAGTTATAGTTATATAAGTAAAATGTGTATTAACTAAATATCAATTTTTGCTCAATAAATAAAAACAATTTTCTCTAGTTTGTTTTTCAATCGCAAAATTCAAGGAAAACGCTTTAAAAATTTTAATATGTGTGAACGTGGGTGTATTTGTACATTTTGCTATTTGTACATTTTGCGTGTTGTGTTCATTTTGCGTTTGTACATTTTGCATTTTGTACATCTTGCGATTTGTACTTTTTGAGAGCAGTGCTCATTTCGCGTTTTGTTCATTATGCTCCGAAGCGGAAAAATCTAGTATATATTTTTAGTTCCAACAAATCGTTGTGAAATGGTGCTAAGTGTGTTTAGTTAAAATTTTGTAAGCTTTAATAAAATTTTGTAATAAAATAAAATACATAAATCTGGTCTGCTTTTTATTTCGTCCATATCTGTAAAATTTATAAAACATATGCTATAAAACGGTCCATCTATGTGAACTTAATTGTAATATGGGATACAAAACAAAAGTATCTATAGGCAGACTTTAACCAAATGGGGTACAAAAGTTAACGGCGGCGTTTGTAACTGCGGCGTCTACGTCGGCAACTGCGGCGGCGACGACGGCGGCACCGACTGCGGCGACGTCTGCGGCAACTGCGGCGACGGCGACAGCGGCGGCGACGGCGACAACTGCGGCGGCGACGACGGCAGCGGCTGCGAGCCTAATATTAAAGGGGGAGAATAATAGCCCGAAAAATAAATTAACAATTTAGTGATTAGTACTGATTACGAACGTCTTATATGGTCATGAATTTCGCAGAAAATGGTAGTTTAATTAGACAAAATTCATTCAACTTTCATGCTTGCAGTATCAATCGAATGTTTCTATATCGAAAGGTAACACGAAATAAGACTTTCTAGTGCATAAATATGTGTATGTGATTTAAAATGGAATCGTAGTAGATATTATTACGTATTCAAAGATTAATAAAAGGAATGGTGTATTTTGTATGGTCCTACATTTTATGTCACACGATCACCGGATTCCGGTCCGGTAAACGGTCCTGTAACCGGACCGAAGCTCAACTGAAAAGATTCGACAAGAAACTTAGCGGGCGTTTTTTTCTTCTTTTCGCCTTCTTGTTTTGTCATGAAGAGTGTACGGTTTATACATCAAGTTAATAATAAAATATTTGTTTAAAAGTTTGAATTAACTGATTAATTAATTAAACTGCTATAGTGATTAAACTGACTGAAATTTTGTTTAAGTATATTGCTTTAAATTTGAATAAACAGGAAACTTGCTTGACGAAATACGTATAACAATTTATTTATTTATTAATTAATTTATTTATAAATATAAAATATAATATAAAATTAATAAACTATGCAAATATATATGTTTATAAGTAACTGTCTTATCTACCTATAAAATTATAATAACTGTTAATGTCTGATTCGAAATAAATATTTTATATTCATATCTCCGTATACACAAATATATACCCCGGATATGAGCCATGTATTGACAATATGCAATATTATGTCTAGACTTCCTTAACTCATTCGTAAGTTTATTATTAGCGTAATTATTTTATTAAATGTCGATAGATATGCATAATTATATTCATACCTAAGATTGAAAAATATGATTATTATCAGTGTCAATTAGTGTTTGCTATTTTGAATATTATTCATTGAAGTGGCAATGGGCTGGCCACATCGCTCGAAGGACCGATAACCGATGGGGAAGAAAGGTCCTCGATTGGCGACCACGTTTAGGCAAAAGGAGTACACCCCCCTCCCCCACCAAGTGGACCGATGGCCTGAAGTAGACAGCGGGAAACCGTTGGATTCAGAGGGCACAGGACGGGTTGGAGTGGCGCCATTTAAGGAAGGCCTACATTCAGTATTGGACATCAAAGGGCTGATGGAGGAAGAATGGATAATTTTGAATATGAATAATAGGTTTAGACTTCAAAGCCGGCGATGCATTGGCGACACCTCTGGTGTTGCAAATGTCCATAGGCGACGGTGACTACCTTCCACCAGATGACCCGTCTGCCTTATCGATAGGTACAACTATAAAAAACAAAAGACTATCCATCCGATAATGTACGCCACTGAAACCCTGTGCCTTCTGAATCGACCGACTTAGATTAGTTTGCGTAAAAGTGGCGAGTCAAATGAAATGAAAGATTTAGATTTTGCATAGGAATTTTGAAATTGACGGTTACAATATTATTTCTTACACCACCAATAGATCGAAAAACGATCTCATCTAATAAAATCCGGGAAGATACTCGGCAAGTTTTTCCTGTTACTGTATTTTTTTTTTATGATAATTAAGTCGCAAACGAGCATGCAGTCCATCTAGTAAGTAGTCACCGCAGCCCATACACATCTTAATAAGTAATTTTACATAGGAAAAAGGTTCCATCTAAAGTCAATCACAGATGCGTTGTTACTCCCGAGGACTAGGATGGTCGCCTCATATAGAAGTGTGCCGGCAACTATACCCTTCCATCGAAACGCAAGGAATGCTTCACATCAGAAATAGATGTGGCGGTGGTACCTCCATGTTTGAACTACACTGGCGGCCTACACTCATTTCTAGACGTAATCTGTGTATACTCACACGTCTCGAGCAGCGTCTACGTCGCGCGCGACAGCCGCAGTCAGTCAGATCCGCGGAGTTGTTGGTCGACCACCACCCAAATCGGTATACTTGCCTGTCGCCGCGACATCGTCTGCAGATATTTATAGCATGGAATCAATTAATATTTACAGTTGGCGTAAAACTTCGAGATTCATCAACACATTTTGTGTCTACCTAATATCATCAGCGTTAATGCTGTGTTTTTTTTTATGTAACTGAAGTAGCAAACAAGGATGCAGTCCAACTGATGGTAAGTGGTCACTGCCGTCCATGGACATTTGTAATCACCTTCATCCAGAATATCGGTTCCATCTGAAGTCTATCACAGATGCGTTGCTACTCCCGAGGACTATGATGGTCGCTCATGTGAAAGTGTGCCGGCAACCACACCGGTGTATTTGAAATTAAAGTAAGTGGGGAGGGCGACATCCATTTCAAATAAGTCGTCAGAAATGATAATGCATTAATGACTTCAAGTAAGATGAATTGCAAATACGTCTTTGGGCGACAGAATAGATTTAATTCATTGCTGTGTCCGTCTATACTTTAACATTGCCTACTTGGCGAGTTTTAGCGGAACGGAATGTAGAGCAACTATCTCAAACTTTCCACTGGGAAGTCATATTAGATAGGCACGCTATTCTTATTAATTTGTCAATAACATTTCGCTCTTAACATATGATCATATGTCCGTAAAAAGTGTACCTAAAAAATTGAGCCCTCGCAATAATACATCAAGCTAACAGGGGAGAACGTCATATATATTTTTTAAATAACATTAGATTTTCAACTAACCTACTTGCTTTTTCATCGTCTCCGCTTTGATTTTCACTGTAATAGAAATATAGATTAAATAACGTAATGACAAACATTCATTATCAAATAAAATTTGAACAATTTTACCCGATAGATAGACCATAAATAAGAATTTTGCTTTTCGACGCAGCGCGGTTGTTGCGCTACAAGCTGCACGTATTTTACTTACAAGCGTCCCTTAATTACTTACAATGCGGATACAACAAGCGGTTATAGCGTTGTAGCCTCGCTATGGCGGCGCTGCATCCGTGTAACATACAACAAACTGTGTTGCAACTGCGCGACAAACAGCGCTGCAACGGCGCAATACGCAGTGTTGCAACTGCGCGACAAACAGCGCTGCAACGGCGCAATACGCAGTGTTGCAACTGCGCGACAAACAGCGCTGCAACGGCGCAATACGCAGTGTTGCAACTGCGCGACAAACAGCACTGCGACGGCGCAATACGCAGTGTTGCAACGGCGCAATACGCAGTGTTGCAAATGCGCGACAAACAGCGCTGCAACGGCGCAATACGCAGTGTTGCAACGGCGCAATACGCAGTGTTGCAACTGCGCGACAAACAGCGCTGCAATGGCGCAATACGCAGTGTTGCAACTGCGCGACAAACAGCGCTGCAACGGCGCAATACGCAGTGTTGCAACTGCGCGACAAACAGCGCTGCAACGGCGCAATACGCAGTGTTGCAACTGCGCGACAAACAGCGCTGCAACGGCGCAATACGCAGTGTTGCAACTGAGCGACAAACAGCGCTGCAACGGCGCAATACGCAGTGTTGCAACTGCGCGACAAGCAGCGCTGCAACGGCGCAATACGCAGTGTTGCAACGGCGCAATACGCAGTGTTGCAACGGCGCAATACGCAGTGTTGCAACGGCGCAATACGTAGTGTTGCAACGGCGCAATACGCAGTGTTGCAACTGCGCGACAAACAGCGCTGCAATGGCGCAATACGCAGTGTTGCTACTGCGCGACAAACAGCGCTGCGACGGTGCAATACGCAGTCTTGCAACTGCGCGACACACAGCACTGTAACCACGTGCACACATCGCGGCAACTGCATGTCACACAACATTGCAACTGAGTGACACACAGCTGATTTACAGATGCTCTTATATGCGGACATAATTTTGAAAATCTCTCAGGAAAGTAAAATTATATTTTACATATAAATACTACTCACCTGTCCCATTCTCCGCTTTAGAAGACTGAATTCAAATCCAAATTCAATCTGAATGTATTAAATTAACCGTGATATCTAACTATATTAAGTAAAATTGAAACTTTACATACTTAACGTCAGAAGGTTTCTCCTTTTTTTCGTATACCACTTTCTTTTTTGATTTTTCTTTTTTGCGGGCACGCGCGTCTTCCGTACGTTTCCGTACGGCGTCGGCGCGACGACGTCTGTAATGAAAACGTAAAAACTTTAAAAATCTCGACAGAATAAAACCTATAAAATTAAGATTATTATGCACTAAAATACAATATACTGCAATAACACGCTTTCTACACTCATAGCCCCACAGTAGGATTTTCTCCTATGTCGTGGGCACCACGGATACACACAAGACGAATACACAAACACCCAGACTCAGAACACGAATCTAAACTTATCATTCAGATACCTGTCTGGCTGGGAATCGAACCCGAGACTCATTGCGCGTCAGACCGGTATGGTAACCGCTCCGCCACGCGGGTCGTCGATGCGATCGATGATGGATTGATTGTTTCTGTTTTGTGTATATGATATAGAAATAGTCCTAGCATGCAGTCCGTCTGAAAGTCACTACCGTCCAGGGACATCTGTAATAAATCTTACATAAATCCCCCTTTCTAAGTAAGTACGAAATTGTCTCAAAGCAAGAAAGGCAAGGATCGTGGTAGACTTTAGAGAAATGTCCATCCATCAATCCATCCGTCAGCCATTTGAGATCCACTGCTGGACATAGGCCTCCCCTAAATGACGGCACTCCAACCGGTCCTGTGCCTTCTGAATCCAACGGTTTCCCGCTGTCTTCTTTAGATCATCGGTCCACCTGGTGAGGGGGCGACCTGTGGTCCTTTAGGCGAAAGGAGCACAGAGAAATGTCACTTATGTTTTATTTCTGAGAGACTGTCACAATTATTTGTAGTCCTTAAAGACAAAAAGCTTACTTGTGCTGAAAGTTGACGTAGCTTTTCAGCTTAGCGATAAGCCTCGGCGCGTCGAGTCCACTGCGCTTGCGTATGTACACTACGATATCATCGTTTATCTTCTTCTTCTTCTCCCCGTCTACTTCCTTCTTAAGATCCACTTCGGTGGTCTCTATCGCGCCACTGCCTGCCATCTCCATCTGTTTGTATAATTTATTAGATATATCTAATAAAACAACTAACGTACATTTTAGGTTAATATACCTGGGCAACGTTGTCTGGTATCGGCGACTAGGCAAGAAACCACGTTCAACACATTTTTTCCATCTTCATCTTACATATCAGTGGCCAGTACTGCGCTTCAAATATTAGTGCGATTTACCACCAACAACAGAAAATATGGTTTCTGCTCAAAGACACATCACAAACGTGTAATAAAATTGTTTCACGAGTATATTGCTTAAATAGATTTAGTCTGTAGGAAGTCTACGAAATAAATGGAAGGATAAAAGTATTGAAATGTCACGAAAATATTAGAAAAATATCTCAAACAAAAGACCAATTACACCATTTGATGACACAAAAATTTATTTATATTGACATTACACAAGTAATGGCCGTTCTTCTGTATATGAACAATTTCGATTACTGTATAATTTTCTTTTCAGCCAGTTACCTTTCAAACGTATGGTATTTTATAAAAATATATAATTAAGAAGAGTATATAAGAAAAATCTCACACGTATAACTTACTTCTTTGCAACAGTGCAATTATAAAAATATATTATTTATCTACATATTACAAAAAATATAAGTAAGTATACATTATCGAGCTTTACAACCTGCTTTCAGTGTAACGTAGCTCTAATTGCTAACTACAAGTTTGTTATATTTAGGTTTTATTGTGTTACAATTGTCCACCAATTCGCACTTGGCCAGCTCGGTGGACTATGGCCTATAACTCTCTCATTCTTAGACAAGACCCGTGCCAAGCAGTGGGACAATAATGGGTTGACGACGACGTGTTACAATTTCTCTATCCCAGCTTCATAATGCGTTAGTTGTTATTATATGTAATTATAACGAGTCAAATATTATAATTCTATGTAATTTCGCTATCGATCTATTAAAAATTAATACAAGAGTAAAAAAAAATAACTATTCTGCTTGATTTACTTCTGAAAAATGAAGAAACACATGTTACTAGTTATTTATGCCTCAGCAGGCAACGACATAACATAATTATGGTAATCCGTTCAAGCATTTATTTTGTAATGGTACGGCCAGACTTGATAGCGAAGATTCGTGTTCGCGTTGTCACGATAACAGTTCGTGTTCGATCTATGACGAAGTGCTTGGCCACATTAAAAAATAAACTTCACTGCGTCGCGATAGTCAAGAACGTCGCGATAGTTAATTCATTCATAATTTTGTATGAATTCTAATGCGTGCGACGTGTAGCCAACAGCACGAACTTTGTCGCGACAAAACTCTTTGATGTTTTGCAATTTACCGACAGCGGCGCGAAGGGCATTCGTATTCGCGAAGATGATTCGCGATAGGGTGAAAACTTTGGCCAGACGTGTCGCGACAACGCAAATCTTCGCGTTATCGCAATAGTGTGGCCCCGGCATTACGACCTGACGTTATAACATTTAAATAACATAATTGTCAAATAATTATGCATATCAGCTGAAAGTTGTCTGATGCAGAAACAGTTACGCAAGTAGATTAATTAATGTTACAAGATATATGTTTACTTCTGGCATTGGTAACGAATTAAAAGAATAATTTAATCACTAATTAATTTTATGTGTTACATTCACAAATACGGACAACGGAAGAACGAGACATTTGTTTATAATTTTGAATACGAAAAATAATAAATAATATCATTATCGTGTAAGTGTGTGTAAAAATTAGCTATCTATCAAATCTGGGTTTCCTTGTGAAATACATGCAAAGTTCACGATCTCTTGCATCACCCCAGCCTCCGTGACCTTTGCTGACGTTAAGATATCTATTATCCATCATTATCGACACCCTTCTTGGAAATAGACCGCGTTTTATCTTTTTCATAAAAGATTGCACAGCTTCAATTTTATCCAAATCCCCACATTCGTCTTCTTCATTGGGACATCGTGAAATACGGAACACTCTGGGTCCTTCGATCGATAACATTGCATACTGTCCACTCGGTAGTTTACTTGCGGCATACATTAAGGAACGAGTCCAATTGGCATCATTATAATTACAAAAATGTTCCCCTATATCTTTCATTGTATTCCAAACGCTTCTATTAAAAGCTATTGCTAGCAATTCTTTAGAACCTAAGGCTTCGACCACAACTGTTGCATCAACTATGTGATATTGAGAAATGTTAGAATTAGAAGTACCCAAGCTGAAAATTTCACAATGTGGACAATTAGTTGGAAGGATCATTTCTAATAACTTCAGTATGTAGATGAAATCTTCAGCAACACATTGATCTTCTTCTAAAAATACAACAGATCCATTGAAGTCTTTGGTCACTTTTAAATGATCGAAAACAAAACTAGTTCTCCACCACCAATGATGCTTATTTTGTGCTGCTAAGGCATCTCTTCGCCCATCATTATTTACACAATTAAAATCATACACGCAAAATTTTGAATCTGCGCCTGGAAATACTTTTGGATGCGTCTGAACACTAAATGGAAAATATATTTGTATATATCTTGCAAAGCTGATGTTCCCCACTATTTCATTAATATCTTCATCGTAGATTTCATGGGAAAATATTAGGAGAGACTTTGCAATACCTACAACATGTTTTAGAGATTCGATAAGGCTCTCCAAATAGAAAGTGTTTGAGCGTACTTCTATTACAATAACTGTAGTGCTTTGCCTAACAACTGCTTCGCGGTACATATTGTTAACTACTTGATTATAATTTCGTCGTTTTATAATTCGTTTTATTTCTATAATACGCCTTGTATTACTTTTGACCGCGTATGAATTGAACTCTGAATTCTCATATTCATCCAGTTCATTGTTTTCGTCTTGTATAAATAATGCGTTTCGTAAGTGAACCACTTTCAAGTACTGGTACACGAACATCATACATATTAATATTAGGAACCCTATTGTAAGCTTATTTAGACCAAGATGTTTGTAAAGCATTTTTAAGTAGATCGATTTAATTATTATTCATCACATTAGAACTATAAAATTTAACTGCAGATATAAATGTGATTTATTATTATTAAATAACTGACAACTACATAGATCATACAAAATCCTCTTTACTAATGTAATAGATAATAGATAATACTATGGAAACAGAGTGCAGATAAAAATAAACATAATTAATACAATTTTATTTAGTTTGTCACAGCCCGTGTCTGGCACTTTTAATGTCTGTGTAAACATTAAATTCATGGTATTATAGGCGTTAGACGGGCACAGGTGGAGGTCAACTTTGGGGCAAAGGATAAAACTTGCGCGGGCGCACAAACGGTAGTGTCGCTATGCAGTGGTCCTAGTACAATATTAGAATCAATTGTAACGCAGCAGTGATGAGATGCTTTAATGTGGCGTGGTGTGGTGACAAAGGAGGTGCGGTGTGGTGATGAAGGAGGTGCGGTGAGACGAGGGAGTGAGGTGAGGAGAGGAGAGGTGCGATGATTGACGTGGCAGAGCTGTCATTATTGAAAAAGAATTGAGAATAAAATGTTGGTTAAAAGTATTTTTCTGGTGTCTTATTTTATAGCGTTATACAATGGTGAACAATCGTTACGTAATTACTTAAATTGATTGTATTCTAATATATTATTGAACAAAAACCTGGGCAAAAAAAAAATGTGTAGTTGTCTGTACACTGACCGCTTGTTAAACGCAAATCGCTGAAGGTCTTGTCACTTTGCGCTGCTTCTCAATACAAGACGATTTGCGTGCGGTTTTTTTATACTTATATACCTGGCGATAAAGCAGACGGGCTACCTGATCGAAAGTAGTCACCGTGGTCTATGGACATTTGCAACACCAGAGGAGTCGCCAATGCATCGCTGGCTTTGAAAAAGAGCTCTTTTCTCACCTTTTTTGAAGAGCCCCATATCATAAAGCCGAACGTTCACCGCCAGCTAAAATAATTAGGAACTAAGCTCAGTGAGCTAAGCTAAGCTAAACTAGGAAATAGTTGTTCGTCCACCGAAAAATAAGCTACGACTACGTTAGTGATGATCAGTTTGCGCTGAAGTGTCGAGTTAATCAGACGTAATGGATGAAAAAGAGAGGAGTTACGACGAGAGTTCAGATGAAGATTACATTCGTCATAGGTAAAGAAGATTAATTATTGCATATTATACAAAGAAAAAACGCAAACATAGATATTGGATAAGCAAGCACATTCAGCATTGGAAAACAAGTGGAGAATTTAACACGTTTTATAATGAAGTAGACGATGAAAATTTTAAGTTAAATTATCGTGTATCTAGAGAACAGTTTAATGAGTTATTAACAATAATTGCCAAGGATATCACTAAGATTGATACTAATTATCGAAAAGCTAATAATAATCACACACTACAAATTACAAAACAACACTAGCAAAAGGCGCCAGAGGGGTAACGCGAGGGGAGTGAGAGGGGCTTAGCTTAGTTCGCGTAGCTTCGGATCGGCCTACACAACTAAGTTAGACATAGTTGACATATTTTACTTAGCTTAGCTGGCATAGTTTGCGGTGGACGCACATGTATGAAAAACTGGCTCAACTATGCGAGCTAAACTAAACTAACTTATTTTAGCTGGCGGTAGACGTTCGGCCTAATGCTCCGGGAATACGTGTCCGTCAGGATGGCCGGTCACTACCCATATTTTACATCGAAATAGTTACTAAGAGTTGCTACCTAGTTGCTACCAGTTGCTACCAATCTTAAAATAATTGCTACCTTCGTATTTAAAAAAATAAACTGCTTTTTAAGGTGACCGGCCATTCTGACGTCAGGATGGCCGGTCACCATTCCAGTTAGAACAATCTGCGCAAATGATTGGAGTTTTTTTTTTACCAAGAGTTGCTACCAAATTGCTACCTTTTTTATACATCGTAAACGACCTCATAGCTGTTAAGGATAAAAAGATATTACAGATTTAATATTAAACGCCTGTACAACTAAATTAGCAAATCCGAAGTTAAATACAATATTCGTATTTTACACAGGCGCCACTTGCACTTTATATTTATATTAGGGTTGTAACGGAGGTCTCTTAGCGGAGGCCGAGGCGGATGCGGAGGTTTAACATAGGCGGAGATGAAATTTTAAGTAGAAAAAAAGAATAGCATTGATTTATTACAGTAATAGATATAAACCAAAAATAATTCAAACAGATACATTGTACAGTTCTTAGCAAAAATTGAGTAATTACTAATAATAATAAAAAATTACAAACATTTTTTTATGGCATAACAGCTTTGCGGCCTTCCAAACGTTTAATGTAGTCGGTGAGATTCCTCTATAGCCGGGGATTAGAATACGGCCTGCTCTGCTTGTCGTAAGAGGCGACTTTTGGGGTTGGGTTTGGCTAGAGTGGGAGCTCAAACCGACCAGACAGCTATACCGAAAAGACGGTGGCATGTGTGGTTTCATGTCGTCGTAGAAACCGTATGGTGCAGGGGGATGGTGACACGTCCCTAAGAGATGTGCCAGGTGGCACCGGTGCGTTCCTATGTGGACCCCGAGGACCCCTGCAAGCACTGAGGAAAGCCACCGGGGAGGTTTGAGTGGGTAAAAATCCCACATAACCCGGAGTCTTTCCCAAAGCTTTGGTACACCTTTTGAAGGTTGCATTCCCTCACAAAAAAAGTTCAACCAGCTGCACTAAATAGTAGTTCATCTGGCACTGAACTTCACGACACCAACAAGTAAATGCGAACTATTTAGTTAACGTTCTAATTTATATGGCATCTTATATCTCAGGATAAAATCCAGTTGAATCAGTTTTTTTATACTATATAAAAAGCAGTTTATTTTTTTAAATACGAAGGTAGCAATTATTTTAAGATTGGTAGCAACTGGTAGCAACTGGTAGCAACTAGGTAGCAACTCTTAGTAACTATTTCGATGTAAAATATGGGTAGTGACCGGCCATCCTGACGGACACGAATACCTCAGGAGGAAGCTCATTTCACAACTTGCACGTCCGTGGCATAAACGAGCGTGCAAACCGAACCGTGGAGGACTACCACAGTTCCAGTTGATGTGCGCAAGTTCAGTGTACGCCCTCATAGTATTTTGTTTGTATCGAATACATACATAAGTACGTAGATAATCTATGTAATTGTGTATCAACAATATTTAATACGTAAGCATTAATGATAGATGGACCCTCTTCAGAGGGTTTATTCTGTAAAAACAGCACTGGTGTTATCAAACGTAATTAAGGTCGTTAGGAAACAATTCATAAAATAAACATGTTATTGTCAAATTCATATATTTCGATATTTTGTTACGTATTTGTTTCGTATTTATACTGAGGGACCACAAAGTTTACGAAACAATTGGCTACTTCCCAGATTTAGTAGACTACACTTACAATTTACAGGACGTTACAGTAACAATCACAACAACACACATCGGTCACTCAGTACGCAATCGACTACATTACTCCAAAAAATCCTCTAAATTAAATTTTCCCCGAAAACCCGTATACATTACAATTTAGTGCCACATTTCGTCCATAAAATAAGTCCCCGAAAACCTACATACATTTTAATTTTGCACCACATTCCGTCCATAATAAAAAAGTCCCCGAAAACCCGTATACATTACAATTTTGCGCCACATTCCGTCCATAGTAAAAACCCGCATACATTAACATTTTGCACCACATTTTGTCCATAAAAAGTCCCCGAAAACCGCATACATCACAATTTCATCAGTCAAAACGAAGCACCAAAATTGCAGTGTCATTCTGGGGGTTCTCGTCACGGCGGTATCGACGGGTTAACGGCGACGTCTGCGGCGACGGCGGCAGCTGCGGCGACGGCGGCGGCGGCAGCGGCTGCGGCGGCGACGTCTGCGGCAGCTGCGGCGAGGGCGGCGGACGCAACACCTCTGAAAACGATAAAAGATTATTTTAAATAGGTTGGAAATTTTCCTCTAGTCTTAGCTTACTATTTTGCACCTCTGCGAGCGATAAAATACGTAATTATGTTAATAGGTTAGCTGTGATTCCTCCACTGTTCTATTTTTTTATAAGTTTCCCTTCAAAGGCTTTGTCAGAAAATGACAAGGAAAGAAATAAAGATATGAAAAAACAATTTTACTTCAGTAGTGTAAAATTTTAATAATTTGATTGTAGGTACCTTATTGCATAAGAGGAAGATGAATAACAAAACTTAACCGTATTATATTTAAATTGAATTGGTGGACAACGGGTGTACAATACAACGTAACTTACACGTCTCGACCTCCTTCGTCTGCGGCAGCCGCAATCAGCAGGCTCCTGTGAGCGCTGACCAGACACTGACCCAGAGCTTTTCTGCATCCTCTCGCCGTGGCCTCGCCTGAAACCAAACTCAACAGACATTAGAGAGTCGTCACGGAACGCCTGGCGGATGTAAAACTTAGAAATCATATTCAAACAGTACTTAAACATCACCCTGATACATTATGTATCTCGGCTGGGTACCAGCTCCCTCTCTTTGTAAAAAAGATTATCGCCTGTCGACCTAAATAGGTACTTTCGGTAAGCCTATCGAACGCTCTCAGGTAAACGAGTAGTAAGTCTATTATTCACTTTTCTGAACTCTCAGGAATATGCCAATTTGTAACGTGAAAAAGTATTACAAAGTAAGTTCGTGGCAGGGGTGAGATTGACGACCTCTTGTTTTATCATTTGGAAATTCCTATTCTTTCCATAGTTTTAATATTTTCTTAGTTGACTATAGTTAAATGAATTTTAACCAGTAGGTAAAAATTTGGAGTGATAATATAATTGAAATTCAATATGTTAAATAAATTTGAAACTGACTTTTTCGAATCCTCCTCTCCGCCTTGACGAACCCTAGAAAAAATTAAATATTAAAATAATGTATTTTTGTTATCATTTTATTGACAGGTGTTTATTTAGTTATAGGATTTCAGCTTTAACCAGTATGACAAATATTTGTAGAGCATTGTCATCCCTCATAGCTAAACGAATTTCTTTAGGAGACCTAGGAACATGAAGATTTATAAAAGCGAGTACCTATCAGCCAAATTAATATTTTTTATTGTTCATGGTTTCGCAAGAATTTGTTCCATTTTTTATACACAGTGGTTAAATAAATTTATATATGTCTCCCAATAAGAGGAGTTCTCCAAATATAAAAACACTGAATTCATACCAGCCATCCGACGGTTTTTCTTTTTGTTCATTGTCCGCTTTCTTCCTCGGTTGATTGGTTGGCCCGTGTTCGGAACGCTTCCGCGCAGCGTCGGCTCGCTTGCGCCTGTGAGAAGTAAATAGCAATGTTATGAATAGCAATTTTAATTTAAAAGATATTACAGGCGTAAGCAGTTACACAGTGCCATCGGCGCCATTTCAGCTCTTAGCAAGCTCTTCAGCTTTTATTGTTGTTGCGTTTCAAGTTGTTGTATGCAGAGGCCTTATAGTAGACAGTTAACAGCATAACATTCGTATTGGGCTCGTGTTATTAACGGTATTAGGGGAGGCTTTTGTCCAGCAGTAGATAGTTAAAGAGCTAATAGACAAGTGGATGAATAGATATTAACGTTACACCATTAACATTATGGGTATCATTTTGTAAATTTGCCTAAGATAACGCTTGCAGCATGAGACAAAAAATGCTTCAAAAAATGATATATTGAAGTGAATTAATTATAATAATTATTAATTATATTAAGTAAGCAACTTTTAGAATGAAGTAAATAAGTCGGCGAATAAAACGGAAGTCTATATAATCTTTGACACTCTTTGTGTCTGCAGTTCACCAAATCTAAATATTCTACCACTCCCTGCGACCATAAAAATCTTGTATAAAATGTTTGCTTTTTCGAAACATGTAACCTGTGATCCTTCAGCCTGATCCTACAGCACCATTGGATTTTGACGGCGTGACTGAGGCTCGATCGAAAAAGCAGACTATGAAGGGAGATATGGATTTGATCTCCGTTGCAGGATTCCAAAACCTTCCGCCTTCGGAGGGACGGTTGCGGAACCAGCTGTTACCAGGCAAAGCTTTCATACAGTCGAGGAGCTCGTAGTCTGATTCAACGTATGAGCGAGAGAAGAGCGGACCCCGTTCATACGTAAAGGGGTTCGTGCCCCTAAATGATCGACCACCAGTAAGCTGTCGCTTCCACAAGAGCTCTCGAGACTGATGGCTTCCGGCCAAAAATGGTGATCTTACTTTTGCTGCAATTTCACGTAGTTCTTCATCATGGCGTAGTACCGCGGCACGTCCGAGTCACTGCACTTCCTCATGAACACCGCCAGGTCATCGTTTAGTTTTTTCTTTTCATTTGCCCTCTCCTCTGTCTCCTCCTTTTTAGGTTCCTTCTCGTCGGATCCCATCGCGCCGCTGTACCCCGCCTCCATCACCTATGTGATGTAAACCAAATTAGGTATTTCACGTTTAAATTAAAATTGTACATTTAATTCCTATATATGTCCAAATAGATTGAAACCGTTGGATTCAGAATGCACAGGAACGGGTGGGGTGCCGCCATTTAAGGGTGGCCTATGTCCAACGTTGGACCTCAAGGATGATGGATGAGTGGATGGACGTACTAGAATGATTTATGCCGAAGGGCTAGTTATGTGTATTGCTTACTAATCATACTATCTATCTCCTGCCAATCTACCAATGCTTCGTAAGATAATCGGTATACAGAAGAGGAGGAAATAATTTATTAGCTCATGCCTGTAGCTCCGCAGTCTTACTATTGACGAGACATTTTCAAAAGTCTAAAAAAAGCTTACAACAGCAATTAGCTGCGTTTTTATGTACACATAATTAAATCGTAAAGTCTAAGAAAAAGTATTCGAAAACTCTACATAATAGATACCTAGGAGTATTTACATACTCCTAGGTATCTATTATGTAGAGTTTTATCTTCTATCCTATAAATCTACTTATGCAAGTCAAAATTAAAGATTAAAATTAAAATTAAAGAGTAATAACATTAATACTTACAATAATATTTGTAGAAAAATATTAAATAAAATTTTGATAAAAAAAAACATACAAAAATGTTCTCGCCCTCATAATGAACTCAACTGATTGACACAAAAATTTCTTTGTTTTGAATAATTCTTCTTTATATGAAAAATATATTAAGGCGGTTGACTTTACTATCGGTCAGAATCATTTTAAAAAAGTTTATTTATCTTAGTATTATCCTCTTTTTTTTTAATAATACTAAGACAAGTTTTTTTAAATGGAAGCTAGAAATCAAATATTGATTTACGCGAATATTAAACTAACATCTACGTATGTTTTACTCGAACGCGTCGGAATCAGAGTATTTTATGTTGTTTGACTAGTTTAGTGAATTTCATTAGGTCATTCACAATAAATTAATTTTGAGTATCCTTTATCGAGGAACGTACCACTCAGACAGAATTGCACTATGCGGCAGAGACAAGGGCTCAGGGACAATCAGGTGGATTGCATGCTCATTTGCTACTTCAATGTTAAATAAAAAAAACATAAGGTTCTCTCTATTCTAAAAGTTATCTTTAAAAAAGACCCAAATTAATTCGTTTCCAAAAGCAGCTCGAAAAATTTCAAGATTTTTGTTATCGTGAACCCATCATTGCCCCACTGCTGGGCTGCTAAACTCTCTCATTCCGAGAGAAGACACAGGTCTTATCAGAGTTTTAGGCCATAGTCCACCGCGCTGGCCAAGTGCGAATTAGTGGACTTCACACACCTCCGAGAACTTTTTTTTAAAGAACTTCCGGGTGTGTAGGTTTCCTCACGATGTTTTCCTTCACCAAAAACCAGTGATAATTAATTTCTAATACGCACATAAATGCATGCCGGGTTTGAACCTCGGACCTCCCGATTGAGAGGGCAAGTTTCAACGATTAGGCTATCACTGCTATACGTTTTTCTAAGTCTAAGTTTTTTGTTACTTATTTTAAAGTAATGTATTTCCTTAATCTTGTTTTGGTGTTAGCTTTCCCCAGTTAAACATAGACACCGTTTAGTTAAACATGTAACAGTAACGTAAACCATTAATTTATTTCCATTTAAAAATATAGGTTAATGGGAACTCACTTCGGAAGTATTAAGAAAGTAGGTACTAATAACACAAATATGCACTAAAATTGTGGCAGCACTTTATTTTGTTATAGATAGGGGTGTTATTTGTGTGTCAAGTGTGAGGAAACTCGAGGGTTAAAAATAAATCGTCGGAAATATTCGTTAGTTTCCGTGGTGGGCAGTCGGCGGCCGCCCGCCTTTCGCGCTGCGTATGCGCTGGGCGGAAAATACAAAGAGTATAATGTTAATACATTCAAACTAAAACTATTGTGCATTTGTGTTAATAATATACGTAGTGAGATGCTTGATATTCAAACGAGTCGTATAACAGTGTAAAAACGAATCGCTTTTCGAATATTCAAAGAATGTGGATGTGTTTCGAGTCACCAGAATGTTGCAAGTGAATGAGCCGACAATAACTTAATAGTTTACGTAAATAGTTCTTAGCATTTATTTTACAATCAAACATCTATCTAACTATCTATCGCGGATCTTCCGTCAGTGAGAAATACCAAAATGGCGTCCCGGATAGTGTGAATTTTTCGCATACCGTTTAAAAATGCATTCCTTTGATAACTGTCTCATCGTCCCGCCGAACGGTACACGTGCGTTTATTTTCATTTATAAATAGTCGCGACGACTGACACGCGACTGCAAAATGACGTCACAGAAGGAAAGCAGTGACGTCACTGACGTTAGTCAAGTAGTTGAGAAGACTAAGGAGCAGAAAGAACAAAAAGAATTAGCCGAATTGCCTCCGAGTGGGACGTCTTTACATAAAAGACGAAGAGGCGAACCACCCGCGTCTTTATCAGTAAAATCGCCTCAAACTCCTTCTGATGCCGAGGGTTCTTCTCCTTGTACAGCAGGACTGACTCCTGATGAATATTGGAGTCAAGGTGAAACGCCAGACCCTGAAGTCTTATGCGACAGAATGATCCAAAGACTGAAAGACCGAAACGATCCTCTTTCGCAACGTGGTAGAGAATTGGCCATGCGTACCAAAGACACAGTAGAAGCATTAGACCAACTAGAAAAGCTGCTAGAACTGTTGGATCAGTTCGTGAATTTAAAGGAACATAACTATCAACTTCTTAAAAGATTGAAAGACGTGAACCATTTGAAGCGTCTTCACAGTGTGCATAAGAGGATCAGTCAAGAGAATGAGAGGTTAAAAGAAGATAGCAAGGAGATGGAACTGATTAACGAGGCCTTCGATGCAGAATTGGAATGCGAGTACGGACAAGCGATTTTCGACTCCATGATGGCTGGTGGGAGGAGTATGAAGAGGAGTGGGTCTAAATGGAAGACCCATTCCAGATTTGCAGGGTCGTTACTGAGGAAGCAGAGGTCAAGGTCGGCGGGCGGGGAGGAGAGTGATGCCTCCCCAGGCACGCCCCTTCGACGAAGATCCGATGGTGTCTTTTCCAAAGAAGTCGAAAAGTCTAAAGTTTCAAAGTGGACAAGAGTGAAAGCAGCTTTCAGGCGAGTGATATTTTAAAGTTAATAACAACATTATCGGCATATCAATATACTCAAATTAAGAAAAAACTATTTTATTCATGTTGTAACATAAACAGTTGAAAGTAATAACAGTACAAACGTTGTTACTTAAAATCCCACTACTGAACAGAAGTTGCCTATTAAATTCGAGTGAGTGAAAGGTTTTAAATATGAAAATGTTATAGAAAACCTAATCTTCCTTGAAGTAGTCCCACGATATTTTTCTTTACAATTGAAGCAATCAATATAACCAATTTTGAATATGTTTTCGCTGGAAAATCCTACGCATTAAATACTTGCCTGAATGTCTAACATCAGAATCAATACTTGTGAGTATTGATTGTTACACGTTCTCTTTTCACATCTAAATAAATTGTATTAATTTTAGAGTTCATTTAAATACACCCGTTAAATGTAAAAAGAGGTATATTGACTAAGATATATTTAAAAGCAATAACGGGTATTTTGATAAAGAGATTCGATACCATTCCGATAATATAGAATTCTTCGTTGCCGACTCTGGCTCGCACTTGACCGGTTTTATTTTTTGCATCTGTCATTATTTTTTTTAATAAATTAATTTCGATAGATCAGTCTCATATTAACGTAAGCCACAAAAGCTTACACTCGCAGAAACACGCTAAAACACGCTTTCTACACTCATAGCCCCACACTAGAATATTCTCCTGTATCGTGGGTACCATAAACACACACAAGACGAATACACAAACACCCAGACCCAGAACATGAATCTAAACTCATCATTCAGATACCTGTCTGACCGGGAATCGAACCCGGGACCTATTACGCGTCAGACCGGTGTGGTAACCACTCCGTTAGACGGGTCATCAAACACGCAGAGGTACCCACAGAGGTATTTATATAGCAGATAGCCGGGATTATGCTAATTAGGTATAAATAACGAGGAATGGAATAATTTATGCGACTCCCTCGAATATACAATTTAAAATTTCTTTGTAATATTAGCAATATTAGCATCTTTAATAGTTATGTGTGGGCTTTGATATCTAGAAATATAGATTTTTCATGTAAATTTTCAGTTTAATGTAATCTATATATACGCGAAGCAAAAACTTATGATTCGTTTTTAAGATACTTGCCGCAGATGGAGGAATATGAAATTACGCACGGTTACAGATGATATAGAGAAGGATTGCGCAATGCGAATATATTTTTCAAATAATGCATACATAAAATCAACTAAAACACGTAACACAACCTTGCCTTTGACACAAACACATACATAATAGACGAAATAGAACATTCAATGTCTTACTATAAAAACACATAACGTCAAAAATGACAGAAGTCTTTGTCAAAATACCCGCTATTGCTTTTAAATGCAGCTTAGCTAATTAAACCTCTTTTTACCTTAAACGGGTGCGTTCAAAATAACTTGATTTAATAGTTTGTTACATTTTATTTGAATTTGAAAAATTATCGTTTTATTTTGGACAATATGTTTAGTTTTTTAATTTAAATTACGGTCTAATTTCGACTGTCGCGACGGGTGATTAGTTTTTTGATAATATACAAGAGTATTCTTGTAGACTTCGGTTTTATATAACAGAGAAGTAGTAAACGAGCATACAATGCACCTGATGGTAAGTGGCCACTAACGCTTATGATAATCTGTAACCAATCCCAAATAAGATCAGTTTTAGCTAAGGTTGGCCATAAGCGGGTTGCATTTGTTGCAATGCGTTGCGTTGACTAATTTGGAACAACTTTGATAACTATGTGCCTCTTATTATATACATTTTCTTTCTTATTAAAAATTCACAAATATTAAAAATATATTCTTATTGATAAATCCTTGATCTTAAGTGGTACTTAATTTTTCGATGAAGGTCACTTTTATGAGATTTTTTATTTATATTGTAAATTTTTTGCAACAATCTGGTAACCTAATACATTTACTGATATTAAATCTCCTTAGATGTACCAAACATAACAGACAGAATAAATGTGTGTAAGCATCTTTCGGTTAAATTAAACTAGAAAAAGAAAAGAGTTTATATAACTGGACTTTTCTCTAATAATGACGTGAAAACATAATATCTTAATTTATTTTGAAGCACTGTTCCTTCCTTTTGATGAGTTGCGGGAAGTCGCCAGTTTTGTTGTATTAATATTTTGTTTGAACACATAGTTCTAGGTATTTAAAATAGATGGCGCCATACTCCCACACTAAAGATATATTTTTTTTAAAACATTGAAGTAACAAACGAGCAAGCAGTCCACCTGATGGTAAGTGGTCACTGCCGCCCAGGGACTTCTGTAAACAACTTCATATAGAACATGAAGTTCTATCTAAAGTCAATTACAGATGCGTTGCTACTCCCGAGGACTAAGATGGTCGCCTCATATAAAAGTGTGCCGGCAACCACACCCTTCCCGGTCGAACTACACTGGTTTTACCACCTACAAAAATAATAACAACACATGGTTCATTTTGAAAAAGTATATTTAGTAAGTACGTATTAAAATATTAATATTGTACATATTTACAGAGTATTTACATTACATAACTTAACAATTTACTATTTTAAATACCATTGAGATTTCGGTAAAACGTAATCAGGAAACCCATGCGTACTATCCACGCGCAGGTACTAATAAAATACTTCTAAAGTTTTAACTAGATGGCGTTATTGAGGAACGTAGAGTGAACTAAAAAAACGTAACGCGGTCATTCATCAGTAGATTTTACTCCTCACATTTTTCTCATACCGTGCCCTTATATATGCAAATCGATTCTTAAGGAGTAAATTCCAAAAATAGATACTAAACCGAATACATTTTTGAAGTGAAACTTCTTTATCGGGGTTGGAAAAAAATTTAGTGTAACATTTTTTCCGTTACGCGCCATCTTTTTCTTATCCCTACCACGCGTGATATTAGATAGATTATTATAGATTAGATTATTAGATAAAGTTTAATAAAAGCCTTTTATTAAACTTTATCTAATTTAACTTTATTTAACCAATTTCTGTAAAGTTGCATATAGTAAATTATTTTTTGAAAAATAACGTCATAAAGAAGTTTCACTTCTTACGAGTGTACGCTAGTACACGCACACATTTTTTTATCTAAGAAATTATAAGAGCTGTTCATCCATCCATCAGTCCTCCGATATTAACGTGGATTCGATCGTCTGTGAAACAGAATCTTAAAGAATTAATTAATATCACTGTATTAATGACTATTACGATATGGTGCCATAGTGTTGTGTATATACACGTGTAGAGAGCGTCATTTTCATTTTGCTTCTAGGTATAATAAGTATTTATTTATTTATTTATTAAAACTTTATTGACCACAGAAAACAATGGACAAAAGGCGGACTTAATGCTTAATAGCATTTTCTGCCAGTCAACCTTAGGGAAGTGCAGAGAATATTGAAGGCGGTAAAAAATTAAAAAAAAAAAGAAATTAATATAAAAGATAAGAATACGTAAGAAAGAAAGAGAAAAAAAGGATATATAATATGTAGATGAAAAGTAGGTATACATAGATACATAAATAGCAGATATATAAATTACTATATATTAACGAAAGAAGAAGTATATAATAGTATTACTATTCTAATCATAGCCCCTCAACAGGATGGTTCCTCGTAAGTGCCATGGACACAAACAAGGTCGAATACAATAAATCTCAGTCATTTTAAGAATATAAAACCAAATTTATTTAGGTATCTGCCTCAGCGAGAATCGAGGCTTGAAATCTACTGTATGACAGGGTAGTATTGTAATCGCTCCGCCACGCAGACTGACCAGTGTAACAGACAGCGACTGATCAAGAATTCTGACCGCTCTAGGATAATTATAAGGACGCGCCCCCACCACGTGTGTTACAGTCGGCCTAAAAGTATTAACTACAGCTTGTCGAGCATAAAAAAGGTCGTCAAATCTACATCCTCCGGTATGTTAGTGTTTTATCACGGTCTAGTTGAAATATGTAGGGTAGATGCAATGATGCTAGATTAATAGTGCATGCGAAAACACGATATCAGCGCGCCCCCGCAATCCTCGCGCCCTAGGCTGCAGCCTAATAAGCCTAAGGGTTAATCAGACCCTGGTAACAAAACTTTTTTTTAGACAAACGCAAAGTGTTGTAAAGTGAATGGGCATTTTTAGAAACCTACTTCTTGATTTCCATCAATTTGTAACGTCAAGCAGTTATTTGGAAGCAAGCTGCGTTTCGGTGGAAGGGTTTGCTTGCTTACCCACCGATAGGTATGTTATCTTAGCTCTAAAAAGTAATAACGTATCTATAATTAATTTCAGATGTGTTACAGAAGTAGAATTGGATGGCCAAAGTAAACGACACATTATGTACAACATTGTTATATTCTCACGATTTTACACGTATACAATTTCAGAATACATTCGGACAGAGTAACGTCTTACACTTGCGAATTATTAGAATGATCCATATTACGATAATACCCTCCCTTTTATACTAAAAATGGTAGGCGTTAAGGAAACCGTCACAGAGACAAAAACATTACTATTAATCTATTACATTATATAAAATTAAATATATGCATTTATAATATTTATTTATATAACCATTTATTTATGATGCGACTTCTATTGATTTATGATATTTATAATAACATAGCACGATCAATTTAAATACAATCATTATATAGATTCTTATTGATGTTTATAATTAATGTAGTCACGAGTTTAACAGTAGTGTCCCCAGGCAAGCTACTTGTTGGTTTGTAACAGATGACTGTTTTATATGACGTTGCTTGCAGATGTCTATGGCCAGCAGTGACCATTTATCATCAGGTGTACTTCATGTTCGTTTATTATATAAATCCTTTTTTATTACATTGAAGTACCAAACTAATCTTGAGGATTGAGATGGTGGCTTCATAAACATATAAGTGAGCAACCTCTTCTCACTAAAAACGCAAGAACTGTTTCGCTAGAAAAAAGTTTGGCGTGGTATCACTCCAGGCGAACTACATTGGTTTAACACCTTTTTTATATCTGTAATAAATTACTATTTTAAACAGGTGGGAGAAGGCGCAGTGGCCACCAGCGACCATCGGAGGCGCGGCGGCCGTAGCGGCCGGAGCCATGGTTGGAGCGGTGGCTCTCGCGGGCTCCACCCCCGGGAGCTTCGCCCCTGAAGCGCGAGACTCCGCCAGCCTCACACCTGGATCAGCGATCTCCCTAACACCAACCACCTCTTGTGAAGAGTTGAGGATAGAGGCAGGTACGCGTTTTGGATTTGAAATTGATTCTGATTGTCAGATTTTAAAGATTAGTTTTATATGCTACAATAGATCTATCTAAAATTAATCATAGATGCGTTGCTACTCTCAAGGTTGATAGTTTCCTCAGCCGGTAACCACACCAGCGGAACGCAAGAACTGCTTCACGTTAGAAATAAGTGTGGCGATAGTATCTCCCAGGTCGAACCTTACACGCTCCATCCCCCTCGCAAAATATAATATAAAAGTACATCGTTGTCAACCCATTATTTTCCATTATTGAGAGAGTTTTAGGCCATAGCCCACCGCGCTGGCCAAGTGCGAATATATCTATTCACAACTACCTCTAAGAACATGTTTTTAAAGAACTCTCGGATGTGTAGGTTTTCTCGCGATGTTTTCCTTCACCGAAAAGCATTTTTAATTTTAGAAAAACACAATTTTAGAAAAATCAGTATGCCTGCATGGGATTTCAATCTTGTAACTCCCGATCGAGAGGGCTAGTTTTTTTCTGACTGAAATAGCAAAAGAGCACACAGTCCACATGATGGTAAGTGGTCATTGCCGCCCATGGACATCTGATGACATGAACTTCATATAGAACATGAGTTCTATC
Organism: Spicauda simplicius; assembly: GCA_949699795.1. NCBI lineage: Eukaryota > Metazoa > Arthropoda > Insecta > Lepidoptera > Hesperiidae > Spicauda > Spicauda simplicius. The sequence goes on from OX453067.1 coordinate 20,994,083, forward strand.
TAAAGTCAATCACAGAAACGTTGCTACTCCGAAGGACTATGATGGTCGCCTCATGTGAAAGTGTGCCGGCAACCACTCTTCCAACGAAACGCAAGAAATAATATACGCTAGAAATAGGTGTGGCGGTGGTACTTCGGTCGAACTACATTAGCTCTAACACCTCTTAAAGTAGCTTAACTATTACACTATCACTGCTCTAAAAGTACATAATGGTCAATAATGTGCTACTTCTTTTATCCTACAATGTAACTTCAAGTGTATAACTAGATCCTGTCTGACAATATACATATGGATGTCCGTCCGTTGCAGCACGAATCATCGGCCGGTCTATTTATGGCACGTGCATACCACTCACAGTAAAATTATGAATGTTTTGCTGAAAGGGAGATATGACGGCTGGTATGTTATTGCTATCTCTAATGATTGGACCATAACACAATTGTTTCATAAACATAGAAATAGATATAATAAATTGCAGTATCTGGTATTTTTGGGTGTTCAAGATTATAGTGTTCATTTATATTTCATTAAATTAAATACGATAGTAAATTTCACTGTCGTTTAAAAATATTATGATATTTTTTTCTCGAAGCGAAAAAAACATTAAATAAGGGAAAAAACCTTAAGAGTTTATCTACGCCAATAAATAAATACGTAATATAAGAAGATAATCACTTGATATATCTTTAAATTGCTATAATTTTTGATAGTGTACATGGATTTTAATGTAATACATATAGAGATACGACATATAGATCATGAATATAGGTACATATTTTTATAAGTAATATTTATCAATTCTTTAAATTGAATTGAGTAGTTTAGGCTTACTGTTACTTTTAATAAAAAGACGAAAAAGATTAAATTACCTATTATCAGCCCTTTAATATTTTTTGTAAACATATCCAGTACAGAAACACGCGGAATTTTTATTTTTGTTATACGTATGGATTTCCATATACCATTCACCATCACCAGAGTACCATGTACCATCAGATCGGATCATTTGATCTGATTATTTTAAAACCAATTTTCACAACAATTTTTTGAAGGTGGTAGAACCAGTGTAGTTCAACCGGGAAAGTGCCACCGCCACACCTATTTCTAAAGTGAAACATTTCTTGTGTTTCAATGGAAGGGTGTGGTTGCCGGCACATTTTCATATTCATATGAGGCGACCACCATAGTCCTCGGGAGTAGCAACGCATCTGTGATTGACTTCAAATAGAACCCATGTTCTGTATGTAGTTGATTACAGACGTCCATGAGCGGCGGTGACCATATACCATCAGGTGGACTGCACGCTCGTTTGCTTCTTCAGTTAGATAAAAAAAGTTTGGCTGTCCATACACCATCCACCATCACCAGAGTATCATCTACCAACAGATCGGATCACTTGATCCGATTATCTTAAAACCAACTTCCAGAGGCATCATCTTAACTTCGCTCTGCATCAAAATAGATAACACATACTTTGTATTCGCGTAAGCCCGACCCCATTCCATCGGAACTCAACGCAACGAGCATAACATCTTTCCTCAGTTTACCGCCTCTTTGATCATAATATCTAACATAAACCATTTCGATTTCACTGAAACAAGCCAATATATCGGCGATGTTACGGCATTGTGGTTATAAATATGAGCTATGTCTATATATTAATGTTTAGTGACGCTCGTGCTATAATTTAGATTTATATTGCAACTAGTTCTGGCTTAGAGCAGAAAGCCTAATGGTTGAAACTTGCCCTCTCAATCGGGAGGTCCGAGGTTCAAACCCAGGCACGCACCACTGATTTACGTGCGTATTAGAAATTAATTATCACTGCTTTTCGGTGAAGGAAAACATCGTGAGGAAACTGACCCGAGAGTTCTTTATAAAAAAAGGTCTCAGAGGTGTGTGAAGTCCACCAATTCGCATTTCGCCAGCGTGGTGGGCTATGGCCTAAAACGCTCTCATTCCGAGAGAAGAGCCGTGTCCAACAGTGGGACAATAATGGGTGAAAAATATAGTTCTGGCTTCGTTGAAATTCTACGACATAGGTAAGATTTTTACTTCACTGATCAAGAGCAGTTGCGATTCCGAAAAAAAAATTACCAGCAAATTTCATGCTGGGCGTATCCAGTCCAGGTCTGAGGGCTAATTTTCAAGGAAAAATCCTAGAAGTTCGTCGTTGAAAACCTTTGTGTTATATCCTCTTATTATCTTCTTCTTTCATTTGATCATGTGATGATCTTTACCAAAGTTGATATTAATGAGCTCGCGAAGGTTTTCTAGTGCTTTTTTTTTGTGTTGGCGTAGCAACGCGCGCAGGGTACAGCTAGTGAGAAGTAATTGTAGTTTTATCACCTTTGAACCCATTTCTGTGTAATACTAGTAATATTTAGCGATGTTATGGTTTTAAGATGTCGTAAGATATATATGTACTTCTCTTGTCAACCCATTTTTCTGCTGGTCACGGGTCTTCTATCAGAATGAGAGACTTAAAGCCATAGTCCACCGCGCTGGCCAAGTGGGAATTGGTGGACGTACTTATTTGAGGCGTTTCAACTTAGTATTCAAAGGTAGTAAGGCATCTATAGCCTTCATCAATGTAAGATTCTAATCTTATCTAGGGACACTTATAGAGGTGGATCACTATCAACAGATGGATTAATATCAGATGTACCGCGTGGTTGTTTGCTACTTTATTATATTTTACTACTTTATACTTTCACAATTCCTCTATTTCTACCACCACCAGGTGGTAGAACCAGTGAAGTTAGCCCGATAAATAGGGTTTTGTGACATTTTGTACTCTTTTTTATCTGATTGGAGCAACAAACGAGCATGCAGCCCACCTGATGGTAAGTGGTCACTGCCACCCATGGACGTCTGTAAGCAAATTCATATGTATGCACTATGGGTTCTATCTGAAGTCAATCACAGATGCGTCGCTATGATGGTCGCCTCATCTAAAAGTGTGACGGCAACCACACCCTTCCATCGGAACGCAAGAAATGCTTCACGCTAGAAATAGGTGTGGCGGTAGTACTTACCCGGTCGAACTACACTGGTTCTACCACCTGTAAAACTATCCTGTAACTGTACGACTATCTAAATGTTGTACTTCTAACAATCAATCGAAAAGAGAGCCAAGTAGGTCACGATAAGCGGTCCATTGGATAGGTCACGGTTGGCGTCCACGGTCAATTCCATCCAGACGCCACTGTATTCCTGATAGTGATCCATTGCAAACATCTGTTCTGTTAATCTAGTCATTAGAGCAGTGATAGCCTAACGGTTGAAGAGCCCTCTCTATCGGGAGGTGCGAGGTTCAAATCCAAGCACCACGCACTACTGATTTTTCTAAAAGAATGTGCGTATTCGAAACTAATTATCACTGCTTTTCGATGAAGGAAAACATCGTGAGGAAGCACACCTGAAAGTGCTTAAAAAAAAGTTCTCGGAGGTATGTGAAGTCCACCAATTCGCACTTGGACAGCGTGGTGGACTGTAGCCTAAAACTCTCTCATTCACCGTAAACTGCATTCTCGTTTACTACCTTCAATCTATTAAAAAAATCATATCTTACTTACTTCGTAGGTATGTCCCGGAAAAGTATGCTGCGTTGTGATGACCATGACAACACATTTCTACAAGCACCGTTACAGGTAAGATACTCAAAACAAATTTAACCGTTTAACAAAACGGCTTGTCTTATAACTGACTCAAATTTTGCTTAACTCAAAGTTTCATGCGCTACTGTAACCTATATTTTACTTATAGTATTTACTTTAATTTATTAATTAGTTAAATTTGATATGATGGCAAGAAAAAATATAATAATTACGTGAAATTACAAGACAATATGTTTTTTTATACCAGGATGACAGTTCTACCTCACCGTCTCCAAATAAACTCCATAAAAGCCCGTGGGAAAAGATGCGCGACATCATCCAAACACACCGGGAATCGGTGAAGAAAAAATCCAGAGGATCCAAGAGTTCTCCAGACGTAGTGCCATCGCGGAGAAGATCCCTCAGTGATGGAGGGGACAGCGATGCTCCACCAGCGCTGACTCTCACTATACCTTCCTCTGAAGAACTTGGTAAGTTGGTGGTTGGTTGTAAAATTTAATTTTTTAATCAATTGAAATTGACCAAGCAGTTCCTGGTAAGTGGTCACTACAACACATGACATGAACATCTGTAAGCAATTTTATCAAAAACAGGTTCTACCTGAAGTTAAGCACACATAGGTTGCTATTCTCGAGAAATAAAATGGTTGTTTCATAAAAAAATAAGCCGGCAACCACACCCTTTCACTAAAACGTGAGAACTCCTTCGATATAGAAATAAGTGTAGTAAGCTTGAATCACACTGGTTGAAATCTATAACGATTTTATATTTTTTATATTTATAACCCGTTTGCAGAATCAGAACCCTCTCATCCGATTCTCCGCAAGCAACGATCCCTGGAACTCCAAGCGAGACCTCCTCAGAACCGTCCTCCCCGTGCATCCAAGTGGACGAAGGTTAAGAGAGCCTTCCTAACATCAGCTTCAGCATCCGTGCCCTCGAGTCCCAGCCGACATTCTGCTTTCTTCACAGATGCAGGTAAGTGCTTATATTTTCGAAATCAACCAGACCATGTGATTTCATTCGCATTCAAAGAAGTTTAGTATTATTTTTGATAATGTGGGTATTTAATGAAACAGTAAATGTTAAAATAAGTAATAAAGTGTTATAGGTAAGAAAGTAAGTTCGATAATTCGATCTGTTACGAGCCTCGGGGTTTAAGGGTGTTAAAAAAAGATTTTATTTGTGGCGACACGGCCGTTTCGTTAAGATGTTGGAATGAGACTAACTAGTCTGGACGTATCGACAGAGGGGAAGAAGAATAAATGCTGAGCATGCAAAAGTAGGAGTGAGGAGTCAGTAAATAAGAGAACATGGAGCATCTATAACAGATCGATGTTTGTATGCCAATTCAAACACGTAAAGTGTAGTTAAAAATGTTAACTAAGTCGTGGACTGTAATATATAAAAAAAAGCTTAGTTTGGGGGCTATGTGCGCTCTGAAAATATCGCAACGTAAAAAAGAAAAGGTCTGCTTTACTGGCCTCCTAAAATTTACCGCCCCAGATACGAACACAATTTTGTCCAATAAAGAGAATAGCAAAAAAGGTCTTGAAGTAAAACAGAAATGGGTAGATGATAACAGCGATGATGATGATGCTAAAGTTATTACCTAAAATTAGGTAATGAATAAACTTTTGCTACTTAACAGTAGTGAGAAAGATAGATTTATGTCCCTAAGAACTATTAGTATGCTTTTTTTTGAGTATTCATAAAAAATCAAACCAATTTAAGAAAAGATACTGACTCTTGATTATGATCAATACAAATGTGTTACCACAGTTACTGAATAGTTTTCCCTCGTCAACCCATTATTGTCCCACTGCTGGGCACGGGTCTTCTCTCAGAATGAGAGAGTTTAGGCCATAGTCCACCGCGCTGGCCAAGTGCGAATTGGTGGACATGTGTTCTACAGTTTCAGTTAAGCAAAACAATTCCAACCTACACTCAGATTATCGCAGCAACAAAATAACCTCATTACCAGTATCCTGTTATAGCCTTTATTTAGACTTAATATTTTCTAAATAATCTTTAATAGTGGCATAAAGTGGTCGGTACCGTTTGGTGGGTGGTATTTTCGTAATATTACTCATACGTTGAAGTGGGCTAACGGTAACTAAGACCACGTCAGTGAAGACCTTGGCATGGTATTATGGTAATCAAACTTTCGGATTAGTTACCGATTCCTATGTTTCTGAAATCCAGGGTTTATTTTGTGGTTGAGTTTGTTTGCTTGATAGACCGTAGGAAGGTCGTGAGTGAGTGTAAACTAGCTCGACAATAAGATTTAGAGTACAAGGTTAGAGTAGAAGGTTTGTTTCTTGAGAAGTTATGAGGAAATTGAGAAGTGATAGCCTAATGGTTGAAACTCGGGATCTCAAACGAGGGTCTGAGGTTTGAATCCAAGGCCACAGATTTTTTAAGGTTGTACGTATAAAAAAATATTATCACTCTATCACAGTGAAGGAAACGTCGTAACGAAACTAAAATACTTGAGATTTCTTCAAAAAAAAATCTTGAAGGAATGTGAAGTCTACCAACTCGCACTTGACCATTGCGGTAGACTGTAGCTTAAAAGTCTCTTACTCTGAGGCAAGACTCGTGCCCAGGAGTGGGACAATAATCAGTTGACGACAAGTTATAATGATTTAGCTATGAGTTTCAGAGGTTTTTAATGGTAGGTAATGTAGGTATCAACGGAATATTTCAAGTTTATTAAATTCGAATTTTCCAGCATTAAATATATTATAAAATATATTTAAAAGAAGTATGTTTTGAAGTAATTTAATTATCTATTTTTAGCTACTTCGTTTTTAGGTATGTATTAATGAAAGTTAGCTGAGAAACGTTTCATAAATATGTTTTAATGATATTTATTAAATTATTATTTAAACTTATTTGAACGGTAAGTGGTAGCACCACCACCTCTATTTAGAGCGTGGAAGTAGTTCTTGCTTTCAGCGTAAGGCTGTTTTCCGACTCACTTTCATGTATAGCGACTGTCTTAGTTCTCAGATAGAACACTTGTTATTTATAAAATTGCTTACAGATATTAACATCGCATATCGTGGTTATTCGTTACTTCTTAAAATTTAAGAATGATAAAGTTCGATGTGTAAACATAATACCGACGTCACTTTTGTTGCATTCTTGCGATTCCTTTCAATTCTTAAAACGTCAAAACCTCACTTAGACTTTTTTGACAGACCATAAAATTTCACTTCCAAGTGATCCGTGCCAGAATTGGACAAAGACACTTATCACATATCACTCAGGGATTCTAAAGTTATAAATAAAACAAACTTTGACCAACCGCAGGTCAAGAAACGCCCATCAATCAGCAACGCCAAAAATATTCTCGATCCATAAACAGTTTCTTAGTAAAGCAATATTTGCAACGTCACAAATATACTCAATATAATACGAATATCGCGACCTGACTTATATTCCACGAATTTCGATCGGGAAACAGGAAAGTGGGAGTCCAAACACGTTTAAATTGTGTTGATTTATTTGTGAATACGTGTAGAAACGTGGAATTTTAATATCGTAGAATATGACTCAAAATAAGCTGAACATCGTCGACTTATTAGATTGAAAACAATAATAGAATATAAGAATGTATGATGTCCCAATAGGCAACTTTCTTATTATAGACGGCGTGGAAACTTTTAGAATGTACTAAGGAGCCTCAAGAAAGGTCATGCAGGCTTTTATCACGCCAAAACCCCCTCGATGGCTTTATTCAGCGCTACATAGAAGACAGCAGGATTTTCAGCGAAGCGTAACTGTAGTCTGAGCATGTCGGCCCTATAAGGGACTACTCAGGAAAGAAATTAGACTCTTCCACAATAATTTCAACACCTGTTACATAGTCAACTTCTCGTCCAACCTACCTATACCTATTTCTGCTTAATAACAGCAATGTATTACATAACAACAGTTCTAACTTGGTCTTCAGGAGCAACAACTCATTAAATTTGTACTATTTGGATCACCACAGCTGTAAAATCTAACATTAGTAGTCTCCGTGATTATTATGTAACGGTGTACCCTATTCCATCCATCCATCCATCAGTCATTTTAGGTCCACTGCTGGACATAGGCCTGCCCTAAATGACGCCACTCCAACCGGACCTGTGCCTTCTGAATCCAACGATTTAGAAGTGAAACTTCTTTAGGCGCATGAGGGTAAAATTTTTACAGATGAAACGTCACGCCGGTATGCAACGGAAGTGTCGGAAAAGAGAGAGAGAGTGATCGAGACCGATTGAGAGAGAGTAAGACAGGGCGAACGTAGCATGAGCAACTAGCCGTGGAGTGAGAGTAGGGAGCAAGCGAGTGAGAAAGATTGAGAGAAAAAGTGAGACAGAGCGAACGTCGTATCAGGCCTTTTTCCCTTCCTCTTAATCTTGGAAATTTAAAGTTTTAGATTTGTATAAATATTAACAAGATTTATAAATTAGTTCGCCAAAGAAGTTTCACTTCTGACATGTGTACTTTGTACGCACGCATGTTTTTTTTTCTTCAAGTCATTAGGAAGTAATAATAAGTACCCTATTCGGTAGTTATAATGCTACTACTCTTTTTAATAAGTTCTGCTGCTGCACGTACTACTTATGACTAATTGTCCGCTTGGTTTGACTTTTCAAGAATTAGGACTTCAAAAAAGGATTCTGCAAAATCTTTCAGATTCCTGCGTTATTAATGTTATATGCCTATTTCTACTTCTTTATATTTTTAAGAACTTCTCCACTTTACGTATAATACATATGTACATTGGTATATTTGATACAAAGCAAGAACTTGGATCGGCCTCGCAACATCTGGCCAATGTTTATAAACACCTCGTGTGTTATTGCAAGCCTAAAAGCTCTCGATATTAGTAATCATAATTTTGATTTAAGTCACGTAGGACTTCCTGAGGGTTATTGAAATATATACTGGTTTCCCGATACCGTGTTAGTTGTTATAATCATTGTTGCATCTACTTAAATTTTTACACGTTTTCTACACTCACGCTTTCTACACTCATATACACAGGTAACATGGACACACACAAGACGAATACACAAACACCCAGACCTGGAACAGGAATCTAAACTCATCATTCAGATACCTGTCTGACCGGGAAATGAACCCGGGACCCATTTCACGTCAGACCGGTATGGTAACTGCTGCGCTACGCGGGTCGTCAATAAATTTTGCAGTTAAGATTTGATACATGTTTATTATAGGACTTTTCTTAATTCCCGTAAATATTATAAGAAGTGACTAAAAGTTTGTTTTATGTTATGGTGGTAGCAAATCCACTATGCAATGGATGAAAAGTGTTAGCACTCTCAATGTATGAATTTTGGCCTAGTTTTATCGCGGAATTTACTAAATGTAATATCGCGATATGCGGTTTTAGAATTGCCTTATGCCTTATGATATTTCGTTCGACCCATTTGCATGATGACCACAACACATCACACTGGGTCGAAATATCATTGCTATCATTGGACATAGGCGATCTTATAGGTAATTAGAATCCCATTTAAGTTCAATCACAAACGCGTTTCTGATTCTTAACCTTTCCTTGGAGTGCTTGTAAATGACCTTACCACAGTTTTAAAACCAGAACGTGTTTAGTTAAGCAGAAACAATCATGACTTTGCTGAAGTGGACAAATGGTTCTACTTGCAAATAATCTAAATGCGTCAGATTGGCAGCATCGTTTTAAAATCATTCTAATCAGCATAGCTCGTCCCGTTCCATCGCTGTCACGTTTGAATTCAAGGGATTATTCCGTTCTATTTCAGTCGCAGTCATATCATCCGAGGTGAACGCCCTATCGCTTACACGTAGTCCCTATTATTCATTTTTTTGAAATCTGGCAGCTTGCCAAGAGCTAATGGTGACACGCGGATGTAGACGATTTCTGGGTTTTTGTGTTTATGGAACTCTCGTAACCGATCGGACGTCAAATCAGCTTGACTGTATATGACGATGATGTAGGGAAGCGATTCATTATGAAACGGCTTTCTGCTTGTGGCTTCATTTACATACAGCCTGTGGATTAGATATCCTTCGAAATTTCCGTTTATTTCATCCCCTATAATCGTCCCATCTTTCAATTTACTAACCCATTGTAATTTACTACGGGTTAATATTACTTATTATTATACCTATTGCTGGTAATTAATACTTTCTACGTAAATAATCCCATATACTAGGAGTTTATCATTCATATTGGGTGCCATGGACACAGACAAATACACAAACAGCCAGACCTTTTTTTTTTGTTTTCGAGGGGGAAACCTTCAAAAGGTACCCGACGCCGTGGGAGCGACGCAGGGTTATGTGGGATTTTTACCGCACTAAATCCCCCCCCCCTCCCCCCGGTGGCCGTCCTCGGCGCTGAAAAGGAGGACTCCGGGATCTCGAAACGACTTCAACCGGAATCCTCCGAGCGCGCTGCCCCATCGGGCTCCTCCCTGATGGGCGGCTGGGCCCACCGCTCCGTCTAGTCTTTACGACGGTATGCGACCACACATACCGCCGTTCTTCCCGGGATTGCCTGACCAAACGGTTCGAGCTCCCACTCTAGCCGTCTGCAACCCCGGAAGCCCTTTTTAGTCGCCTCTTACGACAGGCAGGGGATGCCGTAGCCCTATTCTGATCCCGGAGCTACAGGGATAAACAGCCAGACCTAGAACAGAAATCTTAATAATTCATCATTAGGACAAAATCTGACAAAATCGGGGATCGAACCAACTGTGTCTCAAACCGGCATGATGACCGGCCGTCATCCAGATAGTCACTGGATAAAAGTGTCGTCTACATATTATTTTATTAAAATTATCCTGTTATGACAAAAATATTATTAAATAGCTTATTCCTATAGCACCGCTTTGATCACACAGTAACGAGTATCACATGTTTTAATCCAGATTATATGAGCCTCAGCGGAATACGACCTGTATTTTTTTGCTTTAAATACGCTTTTCACGCTTTCTATACTCACAGTCCCACACTAGGATTTTCTCCTGTGTCGTGGGTACCATGGACACACACAAGACGAATACAGAAACATCCAGACTCAGAACATGAATCTAAACTCATCATTCAGATACCTGTCTGGCCGAAAATCAAACCCGGAACCCATTGCGCGTCAGACCGGTATGGTAACCGCTGCGACACGCGGGTCGGTTTTAAAGTGTAAGAAACACACATGCATCTTCACAAACTCTTGCATTTATTATGTAAGTAAGATATTGGTCATAAATATGATTTTAGTATGACTACCATGATGACTATACCAAAATTATATTCGTTTTGAATTTTGATATGTTTTATGTATCTTTCTCTTTTGTGTATCTATCTCTTAAATAACGGAATTATAATAGAAGGTGGTAGAACCAGTGTAGTTAGAAGGTGGTAGAACCAGTGTAGTTCGACCGGGGAGGTACCACCGCCACACCTATTTCTAACGTGAAGCATTCCTTGCGTTTCGATGGAAGGGTGTGGTTGCCGGCACACTTTTATATGAGGCGACCATCGTAGTCCTCGGGAGTAGCAACGCATCTGTGATTGACTTTAGATAGAACCTACGTTCTATATGAAGTTGCTTACAGATGTCCATGGGCAGCGGTGACCATTTACCATCAGGTGGTCTGCATGCTCGTTTGCTACTTCATTATTATTAAAAAAAATAGAGATGAAGAATTTATTTATGTACTTCATCATAATTCTTAACAGTATGTTACTAATAAGTATGTGTCGATCATTTTAGTCTTCTCTAATTCTGTCTAGTTTTCTTACGTAAAATCAGCATTCTTTGACTAGCTATGTTTATTTTCGCCTAGATATTTGCGTAGCTAAACTACGCAATACATTTGGAATCAATTCTAGTTTAATTATTACCGCTATAATTTTCTTTATCCACGTCACTTTCCACAGGAAGTAAAACATTGTTACTTGCTACGTTAATATTGAAATTGTTGATAATAGGCCAAATTATTTAATAATCTGTTTATTTTTTGTTGTATTAACGTATTAAACGCGTCTAAATTACGATGCACTATGGCACTGAAAATTATTAATTTTTCGTATAGAAATTCTCTTATACCTAAGTAGTTTCCATGTATCATACATGTTGTGATCGGAAAACTACTTAGCTAGTATAGTATAGTGGGTGTTGAAGCTAACAAACATTTCTGGGTTAAGTATAAGCCCAGTTTTTGGTATTAATGTCAAACCAACATAAAACTTAAATGTTTTTGTAGCTTATTAAAAAATGTGCTTTGATATATACTCATACGTTTCATTTAAAAACTTGATTAATTGTATTTATCTTTTTATATTTATATTTATTTAAACAAATATGAATTGATTCAATATTTTTATTAATCTTTATTCATTACATCTTTACCAATTACATTGCTATTGCCAACATAAACATCTGTCTGTAAAGTGATAAGATTTTCTTTGAATCTTTTGTCTAGATCCCCAGCATTATCTTTCACCAACATGCGCCTTAGAATGTCTTGCATTTCATCAATGTTGCTTCCATTAATGTTTGTAACATCTTTGAGTTTAGATTTTTTATTTATTATATCAAGTACCGTTGCATTATTTTCCGCTATAAATTCATCTAAATCCTTGACGTAACTGTCATTGCCGTAGGCACAATTTCTCACGTCTATGATGAGTTCGACTGCCTCATCTTCCACGCTCTTTACAACTTCAATCAAACAGGCTTCATGCATCGCTCCGTGAGCCATCATTTTTGTCAACTCGACAACTCCTTCTATTAATTTTCCGGTTACGTCCATCATCACGGATTTTATCAGTGGTGACTGTGAAATAAACATATTTAGTGAACATATTTAATTTGACTGGTAAGGTACCCTGGTCACACCTATTTCTTATGTGATGCAGTTCTTGCGTTTCAGTGGGAAGGAAAGGTGTGGTTTCCGCATCACTTTTATATGAAGCCGTAATGTTAGTTCTCAAGAGCAGCAGCACATCTGTCATTGGCATTAGATGAAATCGTTCCTCTGTATGAAGTTGCTACAGATGTCCATGAACAGCAGTGACCAGTTACCATCAGTTGGACTAAATGCTCATTTGCTACTCCAATTTGATAATAAAAAATAATAATATTGGGAAACAGGTAACGGAATTTAATAAAATACTAAACTCAAAGTTAGACATTATTATGCGAAGACAAGTTACTACAGAAGAGCTGAAGAATTATATATCTACAATTTTTATTTTATTGAGATGTTATTAAATGCAATTCATTTTAAGTATCGTTCAAAATAATCTCATCAAAATATTTATAACAATTTGTTGCAACATTATGAAATACACCCCATTTCGAATCATGTTCTATATTAATATTATTTTACAACCGCAATGGAGCTGAAAAGTTGAAAGCTATTAAATAATTTCATATCAGAAGTGAAATTTACGAGCAACCAGCACTTTGCCGATTTATTTTACATTCAAAAGGCGGATATGAGTAATTTCGTTGGAAATTTCGAACATTTTCATTTTGGTCGAAGCGAGCGTGGTTACAGCTTCTGGTTATTGTCGGGAAAATATTTTTCATAAAAATGTTTTACAGCTTCCTTGAAGGTATACCGTAGTTCCGACCTTGTTTGATAAATGGGTCGAATGGGTGGAAGCTAAGACCTCAATGGCTCGTATTAATATGACGGATTTGAATGTCTGGCCAAAATCCGCCTGTTTCCGATGTATCTGCTAAATGTACGTTGTCTGATTTCGTTACTAAAATAGTTCCTTTTTCTAAGTCAAGTGTAGATCTTTCATATAAGTGTTCTTATTATACTAGTACTTTGCTTCAAATATAGTGTCTTAATATTGCTTTAATTTTTGAATAGACTGTACTTGAAAATCTATTAAAAGTATCAATACATTGGGCCGATTTCAAAAATGTTGAACCGAATTTATCAAAATTATATTTGGATCAACGTCTTCATCTCCTTTACGAAGAGTTTACGTTACAAATATGTTGTCTTGTCAAGAATGTGTTTCTTTACAAACAGAACACGACATTTTAATTAAAAATGCTAACTGCCAACTAATTTGTTCACCTGGCAGATAACAATATTCAAGCTTGAAATTAGCAAATTAAAAAGTTCCTGCGTTGTCATGTTGTATTGTAGTTTTAACTTGTGTTTTTACCGAACTGCCTAAGGAGAGTAATGTTTTTCGAGCCTATGTATGTTTGTATGTACAGTCAGCAGCATATAGTTAGTGGCGTTCAAAGTGTCCATATTGTTAGATACAATCAAAGTGTTCAATAATATCGGCACAACCTACGTGTTCTAATTGTTCGCAACATCTTAAACTTCCAAATGACAGAACATTCATAAATTCATAATGAACCACTCAAATTGTCACAATTTCAGCATCTGTTACGACACCAGCGGTAACCTAGCAACGAGACTGTTCGTAAATATAGGTACATTTTATAATATTATACCTTATGTTGCGGATATAAGGTTCCTGATCACTTACGGTATAGGACATGCTAACAATGACTCTTCTCTTCTCTCTTTTTTATATTAACAACTATCCTTTTCATATCTTGCAATGACGTCATTGACTGTCAAAGTCATAGAATCGTTCTAGGGGAACAAGAGGCATGATAAGATAAGACGAGAGGACGGACGAGTAAGACGGGTCATGCACACATACCGGAAACGAAACGCTTTTGCGAGATGTTGCTGCAGCCCATCAGAACCTGCTTTCAAACAATACTCAATGGACGATGACAGTTGATTTACAATCAAATTTAGTTTAAATGCATAATTGATGTAATATTTTTTTATCCTTAATAGCTACAGAAACAAGCAAGAAATAGTATTGAATTGATGATTATGTTCTCCTTTATTTTACGTTTTCCTTGAAGTTGATGGGCAATTTTAACACTGATTTAGTCTTACCGTTATTTCATATTTTCTTTTAACATAGTAATTGGGGCAAAATGCGTAAATGTCACGGGGCATAATGGCATACACCATTATATTGCATTCTAATAATTCCATCGACAGAGTTAGTATCTCATCCGTGCTCAATTGCGTCAAGTGTTGTTAATGTTCTGTATATGGAAACATACACATATATTGCACCTGAAATACTTACCACGTCAAGTTCTACAAACCTACCCTCGTCAAGAAAAAGAAGGCCTAAGTGGGTTCATAACACACTTGAAAAAGAACAAGTTCAATCGATTGAGTCTTCTTCCTGTTCTCTCCGGAAATCAACGTTTGCCAGTGACACTATCTGATGCTGATTCACCACAACAACATTGTTCACAATTATTTGACGTACAAAAAAGAAGTTCCTCAGAAATTCGTTTTCACATACGAGCTTAAAGTTATTCGATCGTTACTAGCAAGGATGTTCAAAGGGTTTCAAAGGATGTATATTAAAAAAAAAATAAAGACTGATGTATATTTCACAAACAATATATTTTAGCTCAAATATAATAGTTTTTCTGTAACCTCTACGGTTTTCTCATTTTTAAACTGATAAAAAGTATCTTCATTAAATTTTAAAACCCTAAATGAGATAAACATATGTCAATATTATCATTGCTCGCACAGTAAGTGATCCTTACAACATATTCGCAACATAAAGTTTAATATTATAAAATGTACCTATATTTACAAACAGTCTCGTTGCTAGGTTACCACTGACGCCGGAACATTTGTGACAATTTGGGTGGTATTAACATTATGAGTTTATGAACGTCCTGACATTTGGGATTTTAAGATGTTGTCAACAATTAGAACACGTAGGTTGTGCCGATATTATTGAACACTTTGATTGTATCTAACAATATGGACACTTTGAACGCCACTAACTATATGCTGCTGACTGTATGTCGATTTCTTTGGCACGCGCTACAGCCCAAACGGCTTGACGGATTGTAACATATGACATATTATTTGAAACGACTCTGTTGTGAGAGTAATATAGGCTATATAAATTTTCAATATGGCATCTGCGGTCAAAAAAAGGCGGAAAGGGACAATTTTATATGAATAACCGATAATAATATGGATGTGAAATGAAAGCTAGTAAGTAGACTATTACAAATATATATGTATTATAGTACTTACTATAAAATAAATATTTATTATATTCAATACTTATTATAAAATAAATTCCCTAAAATCTGTCGGTTAATATGTAATCGTCTTTCTCAAAATCTGCTAAACGGATCTTTGTGCGGTTTTTACAAAAAGATACTGCAATTCTTGAAAAAGATTTGGGTTACTAGTACATTATGGTATTCTGTAAATTGACTAAAATATAAGGATTACTGTTGAAGAGGCCGCGATTTTTAAAAATCTCGCCTGCGGGGAGTTTTACACGCGTAAACCGCGTAAACCAGCAGAGTAACACTGAAGTAATGTACTAGAGAAATGTAGATCTATAAAAATACTACCAATAAGTCCGCGGTAGTATGTGGCTTTCCCTTATTACCAATAATTACATTTATGTTATAAAATGAATTAAAAACATCACGTTAATTTCGAGATAGTTTTATTGTGTTGTGAGTTGAGAGTTGAGATGTTCTATATTAATCCTTATCGAAATAAATGATTGCAATATATCTACCATCTAATATAGATTGAATTTCCTTTTCACTGCATGTAATTTGGATCTGAACTGAATTAATAAGTTAAATATATAAAAATGTAAAAAATATTTAGTTAAATACGTAAACTCCTACTTAATGTAAAAAATAAATAAATTATAAAAAAAACTGACTAAAATTTAATTTTAGCAACCGGGTTTTTTGTTTTCATAATAACTTCTTGTTTTATATAAGGGCCGGCGCACATATGACGGAGCGCAGCGCAGCGCATGCCCGCGAAATTTTCTAAACGAATCACACACTAGCCGAAATTCGCGCTAATTACTGGGAGAATGCGCGCGGATGCGCGAGCATGCGCTGGAATATACTCGACAAACGGTCGTCATTCGTTTTGCAGTTTTTCGAGAGACCATACGTGTACGTACATTCGTGAAAAAATGACGACGACCGAAAGCGGACGCTCGCGGAGTAGCGCGTCGTGCGCGCGCGGTCGCGCTCCCGCGCTACCTTTCGCATGTGGTCGCTTCCATGCTCCTCAGAAATAAATTGCTGTTATTTAATTTTGGATATTATTTCTAAAGGGACAATGACGATAATAGTTTGACAGCAAAAAATGCGCTGCGCTGCGCTCCGTCATATGAGTGCCGGCCCTAATAAAACATACTACTCCAAATCATTTTTTTAAATATTTGTTTTATAATTTGCAAGTATGCATAAATAGCAACAATAAATGTGCAGAAACATTTATCAATCAAATTTTAAAACATAAAATACCTATAAAGCGAGTCCAACTCTGAGGGACTACCACTCAGCATATTTGCATGGTACTGTGCTGTCGATTCCTCGAAATATTCTTCTACCAACAGAGATAGACAAAGATACCAAGATTTTACAACATCAAAAGCTAAATCTATAAACTTCACTCAAACATCATAACCGCTTATTTTTTGTTCTCTCACAAAAGCGATAAAATTAACCATAATTGCCCTCACCTTCGAAATGACGCATTGAACGACCTTCCTCAGCGCGTCGTGGAGGTGCCCGCAGACTTTTAGCAGCCCATAAATCTCCTGCTTTTGTTCATAAATCTGGAATTTCGATCTGTTACGTTATGTCTGCGCTGCCAGATTGAACGCTTAACGTTGGACGTTACGTTTTTAGATCAGCTGGTACGTGACATATTGTACGCGTTAGGAACAATGTATGTTCCTGTGACGTATGAAATTGATTTTGCAAGAGAATTTTAGTACAAGCTTATAACGAAACTACGTTATAGGTGCAACATTCTCAGATATCGATTCTGTAAAGAGCTTGACGTCTACGTTGAGACTATATTTCATTGTAAATGTTGAAACAAATTAAGATTCTTCGTTGAACACTGTTGCAACATTTATTACATTCTGCTATAAATTTATAACATACACATGTTTATTTGGGATTTTTGCCCACTAAAACCTCCCGATTGTCGATTTCAGTGGTACTTGTAGGATTCCGGGATCTGAAACGAAACGTACTCGAAACTCCTGATATCTCTTTGAGCTTATGAGACTACACATACATATTTTCGTGGTAACAGGCTGGGTTTTCGGAGCTCCCCTTTTGCGACCCGGAAGCACCTTTTAGTCGCCATTTACGATGTGCAGGGATATCCTAGCGCTATTCTGGTCCCAAGACTCCAGTGGCAAGCATTCTGCCTTAGTCCTCAGAAAAAGCAATGCCTCTTTGATTGAATCGACTGATATATCCTGTTCTAACTTTACATCCAATTTCCTAGTACCTATTTGTTTTAAAGTGGAAACAGGTTCACCGCAACCTTTTACCACCTATATACTTTACAGGTTTTCGTAAATATTCACCGGTTGCACTCCCTGTTTGATCATGTTCTTCAACTTGACCACGTTGCTGACCGCCAGTGCTGGATCTTGGCCAATCAGGGCGTACCCACACACCACCATCTGGTGCAAGGCTCTCTCCGCTAGCATTGAGGTTGCGTTCTCCTTCTTCGTTAAACATTCTACCACCTGTAGGGTTTTACATATTTTGGGACGTTTGTGATGTTTTATTTTTTAGTTACAAATAAAAAATATTTTGATCTGATATACTCAATTCTATTGAAGTAAATTTTAATACTGGCTGTATGTTTGCCTGCCTATTTATAATTAATATTGACTGTTGCTGTTCTATATTATTCGTAGTAATGTCAAGTTGAAAATAAATTATTCCGATATATTTTCATCAGAAATCTTGTTTATTTCTTGTAATTCAAGTAATTCTGTACTTACTAATTGTAAATAACATTAAACTAACCTCACTCTCATGACTCCTCTTCATAACCTCCAGCATGCCCTGTATTTCAACTAATTTATCTTGGATATGATGGGAACCGTTTTGCAAAATTAATTTAATTTTTAGTAAAACCATATCCACGGATCTGGAATTCACGAATAATGCTTTAATAAGGACTCCAAGGTATATATAACCTTGTAATAATAATAGTAATATAATTGTTAAAGTGGAGTATAGAGGTTCATGCCACCCGGAGCCGAGGTATAATTTATCACCCACGCACTTAGAAATTCTAGACGGCAAAAAAAATAGCTTAATATAGGTACATAAACTTTAACACGTATGTAACTGCAATTAGCCAAGCAAAAAAAATTGTCTAACCTACATAATCTTTGACACTTATATCTCTGAAAGAAACTACCGAAAAAAAAGCTGGCGCCTTAATAAAGAAGAAGGCAAAAGGTTCTGCCTTGTGCCATTGCCAAACAAAGAAAATGTTCTTTTCAGTTGTAAGAAAAAAAATGTAATCGAAAATTTATGAAGACCTCACAGGCTTATACAAACACATTTTATTTCATATGTGAGCTGATAGATGGTTACTTACCGCTCTAAATCCACTTGGAACTTCCTCTCAATACTCTGCAGTAGGTCGGTGCTTAGTTTTTGTGTGATTTCATCTTCTATTACTTTGTCCACTTCTTCTTTTGCTAACTCAATACCATGTACCATCTTTTGTTAAAAGAAAAGTTAAGTAAATTGTATTTGAAAGGTGGTAAAATTTAAATGGTTCGACTGGGGAGGAGGGATATATTACACCTAGTTTTAGCGTGAAGCAGTTCTTTTATTTCGCGTGAAGGGTGTGGTTGCCACCTCATATTTATGTATTTATGTAAATCTTAGTCCTCGGGAGTAGCAACGCATGAGAAGTTGTTTACAGACGTCCATGGACGCCCAGGACCACTAACCATTTGTAGACCCGCGTGTCGTGGTTACCATAACGGTCTGACGCGCAATTGGTCCGATTCCCGGTCTGGCGCATTGGGTTCGATTCCCGGCCAGACAAGTATCTCAATGATGAGTTTAGAATCCTGTTCTTGGTCTGGGTGTTTGTGTATTCGTCTTGTGTGTGTCCATGGCACCCACGACACAGACAAAAAACCTACTGTGGGGCTATGAGTGTAGAAAGCTTGTTAACCATCAGATGGATTGCACGCTCGCTTGCTCCTTCAATCTTAGAAAAAACTGTATTTGACAGAAATTGGTTCAGTGGCTTTTGTAGCAATTTCTGTCATAATTGTTGGCTAGAACTAAACTTTCTTTTAATACTTAAAGCAGATGTTTACTAAACACAAGTGTTGACAGGGGAAAGTGTTTGGCGAGGAACCGAGGTTGTAAGTCCCATTATTTTTCCTAATTGACCGTTATGGCGCACTTCAAAATTATGCATCCTTTGTATAGTGCTGTATATTGTTTTATCGATATATTTAAAGCCTCGACTAAAATGAAGAAAATCGTAATGTCTATAATTAAAATGACAAAAGATAATAAGTAATAATGCAACTAAGTTGTTGATTTTAAATAAAAGTGCAACTGTCCAAAATGTTGCGAGATGGATCATTTTTTAAAATAACGTCATTTAAAAATTAAGTTCAAAAAACAACACGCGAATGCGTGTTGTTGTTGTTGTCGTTGAACACGAATGCAAATGCATTCGGAAGAATTGGTGAGAATGTTTTGCGAATATTGAATTGCAATGCTTCGCAAAAAACTATGCAAATTGTAATCGAACTGCAGTTGACGACCTAAACTAAGTCTTCAAATCTAGATCCTCCGGCCCCTAAACAAAAACTGAAAATAAACACGAATCGCATTCGCATTTGCATTCGCGAATGTCGGTAAGGTATGTTCGCATTCGCGAATGTTCAATTTTTGACATTCGTTACATCACTATTACTTATGTACACACATTAAAAGTTATACTTCTTTGGCGTAACAAGACGAAAATCTTTTTAAAAATTTTATCCTTCGACTTATTCTACTTTTGTAGAAAAAACGACACTAACAATAGAAAGAACTAAAGTGTTGACTATAGCTAACTTCATGGTGTCGGTTTTTCGTGACGGCATGCCCGCGCATCGTAAAAACTTACTCTCATATTTTTTCCCTAACGCGCCAAAAACTTATATGCCCTGCTAAATTGTATCGATGGTCAAATACCGATCGCCATCACCACTATTCAACTCTTGGCACGTGATTACCCAATTAGCAGGGAAATAAATCAGAACGCATAAACAGAATAAATGATTTTTTTGCGTGTTTTACAACAAAATTTGGCAAAATCCATACTCTCGCATTTTTTGTGGTTCAGACATGTCTAAAACCTGGTTTTTAAAAGATTTACTACTTTAGCAATTTCGCATTCCACTTGACGGCAAATGGTTAGAGTTACCTTTCCAACGACACGCAGAAACACCTTTACACTAGATATTTATATGGCTATAGTATCTCAACGGTCGAACCATGCTTGATTTTAGACTAATATTATCGCAGAATTGGTACTTTTTATTATGTATCAAGTACTCGAGATCGAACTGCTACGTGGGTTGTCAAAAAATAAAGTACAGGTCAAAGGTCAAAGGTAGTAGACGTATATGATTCGACAGGGAAACCACCGCTAATATACTTTTTTTTATCTGACTGAAGTAGCAAACGAGCATGCAGTCCACCTGATGGTAAATGGTCACTGCCGCTGGACATTTGTAATCAACTTCATACAGAACATGGTTTTGGATTTTCTCCTGTGTTGTGGGTACCATGAACACACACAAGACGAATACACAAACACCAAGACCCAGAACAGGAATCTAAACTCATCATTCAAATACATTGCGCGTCAGACCGGTACGGTAACCGCACCGGCACGCGGGTCGTCAAATTAAAGTACACAAAGCTGGTAAAACTATGCGAAATAGGCACGTACATCGTCAACGGTTATTTATTACGAAAATAATTTGTACTTGCCAATAAAACAGTGGACAAAATATAAAGCGAATTCTTCAGACACCGTCTGCTCATAGTGGCTCGTATCAAAAATAGTGGCACCGAAATAAACAGCGTTATTCTCGGAATCAAATGATAGGTAAGTGTTTACGATAAAAACCGCTATAAAAACTGATTTTATGGCTATTGGGAGCGAGTTTACATAATTTTTTGGGTTCCGTACCCAAAGTGAAAACAATGGAACCCTATTACTAATACTTCGCTGTCTGTCTATCACCAGGCTGTATCTCATGAACCGATAGATAGATAGTTGAAATTTTCACAGAAGACGTATTTCAGTTATTGCCATAACAACAAATACTAAAAAAAAGTTAAGAGTAGTCAAAGGACAACTGGATGGAACGAAGAACCTTTCAATGAATTAGTGAAGGAATTGTAAAAAAAAATTTTTTTTTATTTATTTTAAGTAATAATATTTTTTTTATCATTATTGCTGTTTCTATTATTTTATTATATAGTATGTACCAAAAACCTGTTTATACTTAACAAAACTGAAATAATCGTCGCGACACTACACTGTTCAAAGCAAAATAGAAAGACGAAACGAAAATTGGGTTGCTTTTAATGAGAAAAAGACAGACAGACAGATAAACTTGCGCACGCCGCGCGGCTTACTACACACACTATAGCGAAAAGTGTCGTGACAACTTTTCGTCCGATTTTTTTCCGTCTAGCCTCCTTCGCAACGCGCGATAAGGAACTTCGTTCCCACAAAATAAAAAAAAAACTATAGTGGGGCTACTATACAAAAATATATTTTTTTGCTGTTTTTATACATAATGGTACGGAACCCTTCGTGTGGGAGTCCGACTCGCACTTAACCGGTTATTTGTTACAGAATCCACGGTATTTTTGCGGATCCGCTAACGGATCAAGGATCCGTTGTCGATACGTTTCTCATCACTACTGAGGTTATCTTTTAATATTGTTGCTTTTATTTTCGTAACCAGATGTAGGATTACAAGTAGACTATATTGTTTAGTTAGAAAAGGAGCGTTAAAAAACATACTCTTTTTTTGTACGTACTCATATGTTACAAGTATTTTTAACAATTCATGAATTATAATCTACATCCATTAATATATTATTATCAGTATTAATACGTGAAGCAAAAACTTGTGATCCGTTTTTAAGTTACTTGCCACAGACGGAGGAGTATGAAACTACGCACTGTAATAGTGGACGTAGAGAAGGAATGCAGAATGTTAATATTTTTTTCAAATAATGCATATATCATACATAAAATCAACTAAAAACACATTACACACACTACCGTGAATTTGTCACAAGCACATACATAGTAAACGAAATAGAACATTCAATGTCTTACTATGAACACATGACGTCAAAAATGTCAGATGCCTTTGTCAAAATACCCGCTTTTAAATGCAGCTGAGTTAATTAAACTTCTTTTTACCTCTAATGGATATGTTCAAAATTACTTACAATTTATTTGAATTTAAGAAATATTCATGTTATTTTGGACAATATGAGGTTTAGTTTTTGAGTTAAATTACGGCCGAATTTCGTGACTAGTATTATCAATTCTTTGAAAGCAAACGTTTTTGACATCAATATTTGCTAATCTATTGCGCTTGAACGGCTAAACGGATCTGAATGAAATTTGGTATAGTAATAGATTTTAGTCTAGAATACCTAAGCTAGTTTTACACCAGAATAACCAGAATAATGTATGCTTCTCGCGAGGTAAATCTGCTTTTAATTTTTAACAGAACAAGCAAATTGTGCTGTGGAAATATAATGTTTTAGAAAGTGGTAGTTTTGAGATCAGACAACAACATAGGAGAATTATTATTTTGGAAAAATGTAAGGTTTCTAAAAGATATCGTACCAACAGTATCCTAAAAGAGCCGTGGATTTAAAGATTAAAATTCATATAACGCAGTCTTTATATTTATTTTAAAGGTGATTGAGATCTCAGGCACAAACAGTACATTAATAAGTCGATCTAAATAAGGCCGCAAAGCCTCGTTTAAAGTGGACATATAATTCACGTGGTAATATCGCAAATGCTTTGGAATATAATCAAATTATAACAATATATTGTTGAAAGATTTACGCATTAACACAGATCTTCCAATTATTTTTTTTCAAGGTGCTAGAACTAGTGTAGTTCGACCGGGGGGTACCACCGCCACACCTATTTCTAGCGTGAAGCAATTCTTGCGTTTCGATACAAGGGTGTGGTTATCGGCACACTTTCACATTTTCACATGAGGCGACCATCAGAGGGAACACTTGCTCCGTATGTAGTTGATTACAGATGACCATGGGCGGCAGTGACCACTGACCATCAGACCAAACGAGTATACAGTCCTCGTTTGCTACTTCAGTCAGATAAAAAAAAATTAAGTGACTAGTCCAATCTCCGATTACCTTAATAGAATAAATTAAAAGAGGATTTTTCTTTATTATACGTAAAACAAATCACAAAATCCAAACCACAAGACATAGAAGTTGAAGGAGATAGAGTCAAATAAAGGCTTCTCATTCACCATGTCATCGACAATCATCGTTAGATTTGCACCTGTTTCTAACACATTTACAGAGAGGACACCTTATTTCTTTGGCTTTTTCCTTTTGATTGTTATTCTGTAACAGAAACCGTTATTGTTAATATGTAGAGTATGTAGAGTATAATGGTAGAAACTCACCCTCTGGATTGAGAGGTTAGAGGTTCAACTCTCAGACACGCACCACTGATTTATCTAAAATTATGCGTGTGTTAAAAAATTATTATCACTGCGTCACGGTGAAGGAAAACATCATGAAACCTACACATATACCTTAAAAAGTTCTTAAAGTTGTTGTGTCTACTAATTCTCACTTGATCAGCGCATAACCAGTGGACTAAAATGTCTTTCTGAGAGGACACCAGTGCACAGCAATGGGACAATAATAGGTTGACGACACATAAATTATGAACTATCAAAAGCGACTATAGTGTAATTGTTGAAGTTTAAATTAGGACTTTCAAATAAATGGCCGGTTCTAATTCCAGTCACGTAAATGAATTCTTTAAGCTTTGTCTGTATTAGAAATTAATTATTAGTTGCTGTGACAGCAATGAATAACATAGGAAACCTAGATCTGAGAGTTCTTAGAAAAATGTTCTAAGTTGTGTATCTACAAGTTCGTTCTTAGCCAGAGCGGTGGACTATGGCCTAAGGTTATTTCACTCTGGCAGGAGAGCCGTGCCCAGCAGTGGGGCAGTAAGAAATCAATTATAAAGATACCTAAAGTCGTATGATAACCGCTCTGCCACGCGGATGGTCTGTCTCTATATCTATTTAGCTAACTGGGGAACGAACTCGGAACTTTCTGCAACTGCAACTTATATTTCTAAAACATGTCCTTAATAACAATAGATAGATACATAAATTGAAAAAAATATATCTTACTGAATTGCAACACACGGATGTACATAAATCATTATGGTCGATTTTTTCCAACAATGCATAGAACTGAAACAATAAACTTAGATTATAAAAATCACAACGAGCAATGGATTACTATAGAAGTAGCAAATGAGCCTAATTTTGAATAGTACCACTCATTCTCTTTCCTGAATCTTGTAGGACAGGGTTTCTCAAACTTTCGGCTTCACGTACCCCTGTTAAAGTTTCCAAGTGTCAGCGAACCCCTAACTTAACTAATTAAATCCCACAACAAAAGTAAACCATAAAATTGACTATTGAGGAAAATAATGTTTTTATTTCAATAAAAGGTAACAATAAAGTGCCAAAAGAAATTATTTTTACTACTATTAATGTCGTGGATGTGCTTATTTGTT
Source organism: Spicauda simplicius (assembly GCA_949699795.1). Lineage (NCBI taxonomy): Eukaryota > Metazoa > Arthropoda > Insecta > Lepidoptera > Hesperiidae > Spicauda > Spicauda simplicius. Next base: position 21,019,488 of record OX453067.1, read on the forward strand.
TTCAATTGCAGTCAATTTTAGGAATAATTTCGTATTTTTACTACGTAAAACTTGTCGTGAACGCCATCGCATGGCGAACCCCTAGAGGTTCGCGTACCCAACTTTGCGAAACCCTGTTGTAGGACGTTACAAAAGACCGACGAAGATTATGGACAGCAGCGTAATTCTGAGTTGTGCTACACTACTACTAAAAAATGCTGATTAATGGAGAAAACAAGTTAAAAACAGTTTAGCTGTGATCACTGCGGTCCGTGACATTTGTACCATTACAAAGGGTAGTATTACAAAGGGCAGATGTGCTACCTGAAGAGATTTTTTTTATCTGATTGAAGTAGCAAACAAGCATATAGTCCACCTGATGGTAAGTGGTCACTGCCGCCCATGGACATCGGTGAGCAACTTCAAATAGAACATGGGTTCTATCTGAAGTCAATCACAAGCTCGTTGCTACTTGTATATCAAGAAATATATAAATTATTATTAATACAACAGCCTTACCCCCAGCTTAGCTTCATATAGTAGATCCAATAGTATACATACAATACATTTTAATACTTCTATCATATGGTTTCCAATTCTGAAAGAAAAACATTAATTTTAGGATGAAATCCACCTTATGGTAAGTGGCCACTGCTGCCCATGGACATCTGTAATCAACTTCATATAGAACATGGGTTCCATCTGAAGTCGATCAAAGATGCTACTCCCGAGGACTATGATGGTCGCCTGATGTAAAAGTGTGCCGTCAACCATACCCTTCCATCGAAACGTAATAAATGCTTCACGCTAGAAATAGGTGTGGACTTCCGCCGTCGAACTACAGTGGTTAAACTCCAGGCTTACATAAATATATCACACTCTTCACACCAAAACACAGCAATGCCTAAAACTGATGATATTAGGCAGGAAGAGGTGTGGCGGTGACACCCAAATACATACCTATTTGGACCCAAATTCCGAAGGATTCTGACACCCTCAAAATGCTGAAGAATTAAATATGTAAACAGGGTTACTCTTAAAAAATTCAACGGATAAAAAACAAGTATTATTACTAACTTAATAGCTACTGAGTAAGCTTCGCATAAGAAGGTCAAAACTACTCTTCTGTTTTGTGCTGTCGGTAAAGTTTCGCAGTGCACTTGGGGGTCGCCAAGGGGTATATACTGAAAAAATGCGCAGCTTAGTTAATAGAAATCTATATATAAAGAAAAACTAACTTAACAACTGACCATCTGAATATGTCGCCTGTATCATGTATGGGTTTAACAATGGAAATGAATAATAACAACACACAACCCAAACTTTTGTGACAAGAAAATTTTGCATAAAGTTTCCTTTCAGGAATTTCGGAAGTTGGCTCCTTATGGGAGTAGAAAGCATATTTAGAAATTCGCCCCTTAAGGGGGAGGAAAGTCTCATACAAACTTTTCTCCCCATTTTTTATGACAGTCCGCCAATTTTGGGGCTAGTTTAATGAAACTAACGTGATACTTACTGTTTGACTTTGTGGTTCAATATATTGCTGACTATTAACAAAACGTGGGAGGGTTTTGCTATCTTGAGGATAGCATCTCAAATGTCAAATGTGTATTTTTTTTACTATCTGATAGAAGTGGCAAACGACCATGCAGTCCACCTGATGGTAAGTGGTCACTGTGGCTCTGCGACATCTGTAAGCAACTTTAAATAGAACATGGGTTCTATCTAAAGTCAATCAAACGTGCGACGATGCGTTGCTAGTCCCGAGGACAATGATGGTCGCCTCATATAAAAGTGTGCCGACCACACCCTTCCATCGAAACGCAAAAAAATGCTTCACGCTAGAAATAGGTGTGGCGGTGATACTTCCCCGGCCGAACTACACTGGTTCTACCACCTGCAAAATATATGGATCTTATTATGATCGCGTGTTCTGTAGTTATTATTAAATGTTATAAATGCAAAAGTTTGTAAGGATAAACGTACCGGTGTGAAGGGTGTAGTGAGTACTATTATGCTTAACACACGTAAGATGAAAAACTTAAAGACACCGTAAAATAGTTAACTTACCAGGACAAAAACAGACACCACAATAAATAAAACAGTTTTCAATATATTTAAAATTGAACAGACATTATCTGAAATAAAAATCTTAGTTAATGCACAAAAAAGATCAAATACAATACTTTCACCTATATTCATTATTCAAATTTGATTCATATAAAACAATTTTTGAACATCAACAAGGTACTTTTAAAATTTATCAAGAAGAACAAAAAGCTTACGAAAATGAAGACAAAGTAGCGTAAACCATGAAATTCAAAGTTATTTTTGTAATGTAGGTGCGCAGATCGGTTAGGACAATTCTTATTTTACCTCTTTGTGATGTAGTCTCCAAAGAATCCATTTCCAAATTTCAACCATTCAATGCATCATAGTATGAATTCTTTATGTTATTTATAATTATTTTCGCAAATTGTAATTTCCTGCACTCAGCAATTTTGTCCAGAATTATAATTAACTGCACACATCAATTTTGTCTGGAATGTCCAAATAGGTTTTTGATCAATCGCGTTTCTGTCAATACTGCCATATTGACAGAAACGCGATTATGGTCGAAGATAATATAATTTTGATATATTGTTTATGCGCTGATTGGGACATTGTTTCTATTTTTTGTGTGCTATCAATCCATATGGTTTTACAGGTACCTAAATGAAATGATTTCATCACAGGGACTAACATAGCTAAGTTATGACCTCCCTTAGCAAGCAAGGTTTTGTGCCGTAGCAATTTTACGTACTCAATAGTCGACCTTTTTGATGGCTTATGCCAAAGATTACAATTGACGAGGGAGGTACCACCGCCACATTAATTTTTAGCGTGAAGCAGTTCTTGCGTTTCGGTATAAGAGGGTTTTAGCGGCTCATTTTTTATAACGAGTCCATCTTAGTTCTCGGTAGTAGCAACACATCTGTTTTAATCCACGGTAGTAGCATCTATGACTGATTCGAGACAACTACCTGCCTTGTGCTGTATGAAATCGCTGGCAGTGATCTTTTACTATCAGGTAGACTGTATGTTCATTTGCTATTTCAAACTTAAAAAGAAAAGTGAATCGAGCAGGAATAATACCTTTTACTTTATCTCTTCGACCGAGATATGTAAGAATGTAAGGGGAAATTTCATGGCTTCGTCATCAAGGTTTGAATTTGAATCATAACAAATCATAGTGCTGGGACACTATAGTAGACCCGCTTAAGTCGCGGTTGACTTCAATGAAATATCATCTTAAGCTTGAATTTAAGGTTTATTCCATCTAGTCCTACCAGTAGTTCGATAGTCGAACTGTAATGTTCTTTTACTGTGAGATTGAAATGGGAAATGGATTTGGCGTTGAGCTGCTGCTGTCACTGTCGTCTATTGATATCTGTAATCAGTTCCACATAAAAGGGGGTGTTTTACCTGTCGATTGAGGACTAAAATGGTCGCCTCAAAGGTCAAAATTCCAAATTCAGGTATAAAATGTTGCAACGTTCTTCTACCCAAAATTCCAAATAACTAACTACCCAAAAACACAAATTTACAAATAAAACAAAATAAGTCTTTAAACGTGTCTTTATTTCTTTTTCCTCATTAAACATGCTTTGGGGCATACTTCGCCCTTCTCAGTGCATTTATGGCAACTCTCGGACTTAGACGGTTCTTCTTTTTTGTTCTTCTTAGGTAAATTGGGTTTAAACATTGCAAATCTATCATTTTTTGGTTTTACTTGTATATCTATTACTCCTTTTTTAGAACCAGATTCATTAATAGGTGTGTCTTCAACGCTCGATTTACAGTTAACTCCAAATAATCCACATGTTATACATCTGAGTGTTTCTATTGCTTTATTAAAACCTCTGAAATCAAGTATTATTTTTATCAGTTAATTTTTAAACCCAAATTAGCACATAATTTTAGATTAATGCGACGAAGGAGTGCAGTTAGTGCCCTCGATCAGGTGGACTGATGAGACGGTAGGTAACCTCTGGATTCAGATGGCTCAGGACCGGCCGAAGTGGCGCAGATTAGTGAACGCCTATGCCCAGCAGTGGACTTTCAAATGCTGAAGGATTTAGACTAATATGTGGATATTAGACATGCGTGGAAGCAGACCCGCGTGACAAGAAAAAATACCCTTATTTATATTCACACTTCATGAGTATATGAGTACATCCGTTAGTACAATAATTTGATTTTCATTATATCATTCTTAAATCAGCCCAACACGGTTGCGTTCCTTTGGAGGTCCCGGAGTCTTCTTTATAGCGTTGTGGACGACCACCGGGGGTTTTAGTGTGGTAAAAATCCCACATAACACTGCGTCGCTCCCACGGCGTCGGGTACCTTTCGAAGGTTCCATCCTCGAGAACAAAAAATAGATGAGCTCAACAATGGCGGAAATCGGTTCAACGAAGCTGTTCTTTTTATTTGGAGGGTTATTTTAAGAATTGGAGCTACGGTTGAATAGTTTCATATATCTTAGAGTAACTTACCTTAGCTAATTCAAGAGACTAATGCTTAATGCTAAAAATAAATTATACTAACGTCACTGCCCAATTATAAGCTTCACATATATAATAGGATACTACGTTAATGCTTTGTGCGGATTCATTTTTTTCACACTGAGCCTCAGGGTTGCATATACGTAAAGACTGAAATATTTAATACGCAAATGTTATACATAAGGATACATAATAAAATTTCTTTATTTTGTATTGGATTTACATGTGCACTTACAAATTGTCAGTTAAATACTTTTCATATACTACTTAGGTACACTACCACCGGATTGGAACGCGATCTCAACTGAGAAGATCCGATAGTTAATCGGATCTTCTAGGTTGAGAATTAGCGTTATGAAAAAATCAAGAAGTTATGAAAAAATCAACTCTCGCTAAGTTAGCGGGAGTAGATTTTTTGATAACGTCGTATTGTAACGAACAAAACAAAATAGAACTTAACATTACTATAGAATGATTGTCATAATTTGATAGGTAGTAAATGATTACCATGTTTTTCAAAATACATTATTTACTGATAAATATTTTAATTCAAACTAACCAGCAAAAACGCAGCAAAGACAATAACGAGAATCGGTTTCACTAAACCACAAAATGAATTCTCCGCGTCTGAAAAAAAAATTCTATCTTACTGTGCCCTTAGTATAAGTTTATAACGTTACCTTTATTAGGTTATTGTTATCGTTCTGCTCATCATTACAAAGTACTAGATATGGCGTAAACGAAAACGAAATGTGCAATGTACATTGCCACGTATGGGCAAATAAGTTCAACGATTGTTTTTGAAAAAGTCAAAACTCGTACTAAGGGCACTGATATTATTTGTAAGAAATTGGTTCGGAATACGGAAAACAGTTTAATATTGATACAACTTGTAGATAACTGATATTGTAGATCTATAACATGTTATTACGACGTATTTTTTTTTAATTTGTCCAAGCGTTATTAAAAAGATCGCAGGAACAAAATATATCAACGTGACCACTTGTCTTGACGCGACACTCGCTACTGAAGCACTGCGAAAACCCCTTAGCAGCCTCGTCAATATGTTTGCGTGAGTGTGCCCTTTTCAAACGTTTGTAGGCAGTTTCCATACTCCATACTCCAGTTTCCATATTCCATGGTCCTTATATTTCTACTGTGGTAATGTCACCCATTCCAAAAGTTATGAATTATGCGACTGTTAAATTTCAACGATTACAAGTCACATAACGTTTTAAAAAATTACAAGTTTTATTTTTACAATTTATACTTCATTTATATGTATCTAATTATTTCCAAACATATTCACATCACATACCATTTTCACACAAACACATTTTCAAATTTTAAAGCTAATAATGATTTAATATTCATAATCGAATATTTAGTGTTGTTTTAATATTTTTGTCCTTATAAATCTCACATTTCGAAAACTACATTATTAGAAATTTGACCAGATTTATAAATTCCACTACTCTTTTGAATGACTTGTCGATTTTGACATTTCAAATGGCAGATAGCACTTCGTCTTAGGTTCGGAACAGGCCACAATAAAATTTAAAGATCTGAAAGAGAAGACTGCATGCTCATTTGCTACTTCAGTGAAATAAAAAAAATGTACTCTTAAAAGTAGTACTCTTAAAACGAATTTATCAAAATTCATCAAAAACTACCACTATTTGAGTTTTCGTCCATGCATTTTAACGTAGATTCCATGTTTTTATTCTCATTATCAGTGATAGTCTAATGGTTAAAACTTGCCCTCTCGATCGGGAGGTCCGAGGTTCAAACCCAGGCACACACCACTGATTTATGTGCGTATTAAAATTAATTATCACTGCTTTTCGGTGAAGGAAAACATCGTGAGGAAACCTTCACACCCGAGAGTTCTTAAAAAAAAAAAGTTCTCGGAGGTGTGTGAAGTCCACCAATTCGCACTTGGCCAGCGAGGTGGACTATGGCCTACACTCTCTCATTCTGAGAGAAGACCCGTGCCCAGCAGTGGGCCAATAATGGGTTGACGAGAGAGATTCTCATTATACGAGTACATTGCAAGTAGTGTCCGACCAAAGGCAGATAGATTTTGGCCGAAGCCGAAGCCGAAGCTTCGGTCGGACATTAATTGCAAGTTTTAGAGTACAGTCTAATTGTAGTTATTACCTTTGTTTAAATCTACAGTCATCTAATGTGTTAGATGTCACTATGACTGATTTGTTGTGTGCTGTATATAGGTGTGGCGGTAGTACCTCCTGGTTTTTTTTTCTGGTTGCACATGAATGAGTAAATGGGTACATGGCTGAATAATAATATTATCTAGTTTTATAGGCGGTAACACGAATTAAACAAAACAATTCACAAGGATATTTTATTTCTTTTTTGCCTTTGGGCAGTTCTTAATACATACACTCTCCGTTTCCTTGCATTTCGGGCAATGGCTTAATTCCCCAGAAGTTGAGGAAACTTTTGTTTCTGTTGGTCGTAACGTTGCCTCTGATATTCCTTCCTTCACATCTTCCTCAAGAGATTCCTTTTTAGATTTTACATCAGGTATATCTCTGAAGACAATAGATCTGGATGAAAATAAGCCAGACTCTAATTTTCTCGGTTTGTCCCTGGCCTTGACGACACTGTCTATATTTTTGTAGCCGAAGTATATATTTTCTGAACTTGAATCTTTAGCTTCGATTAACTGAAAAACGATATTGCAAGAAACATTAATATATTATGAAGTAATATACTTTGTATTAGTAGAAATCGATTAATACAGGGTTCAATTCAATATCCACAGCCTTCTAAAATCAGTATAATATCGACTTGAGTATTATAATAAAATTATAGGTCTTAATAATAATTTATTTACATAATAGGGCCTTTTATTTATTTCCCAAGTATCGTGAATATTTCAGGCTTTTAAATCTACTTAGGTCTTTGTACCCAGATCGACCCTATGATATTTTATAAAAATAAAGTAGCAAACGAGCATTTAGCAGGGCAGAACTCAGTTTATTTGTCAGTAAGTGAACAATGCTACTGTGATCAATAAACAGGGGTTTTATCAGGGTTTAATTATAGATAAGTTGCTACTCCTAAGGACTAGGACGAGACTGAAGGTCGACTACACAGTGCAATACTTACTTCTCGAACTTTTAAAATGATGAACGTATTACAAAAAATTTATAACTTTACGGTAAACAAAAACATGGCATGGAAACCTACGAACGAGTTCTTAAAAAAGTTCTCAAATGTGTGTAAAATTGACCAATTCGCACTTTGCCTGCACGGTGGACTATGCCCTAAAACTTTCTAATTCTGAGAGAAAACCCGTGCCTAGAAGTGGGACGATGGTGGGTAGACGAATAAGGATTTTAAAGAATACAGAATATGTATCGTACGTACATTATCATTACCTGAGGCCTCTGGCAGGACGCTCGGCAGCTGATCACTCTTTGCACGTAGCAGTATATATCGTTTAACTAAAATTACAAAATCAACGTTAATCAATCAATCACAACTCCCCTACTTATATGTAACAAAATCATCAGAACAATACTAGAATATTGTATCTTAACCAAGAAAAAACCTAGGACAACATATATTATTTTATTTTTGAATACCAAACGATGCGTATGAAATAATTCGCTATAGTCCCTTCACGATCTGCGCATGGTACAAGCGTGACAGGAAAGATATTAATGAAACGTTAGGACGCGTACGGGAGGAACACGCGTGGTTGCATAAGCCCGTGTGACAAGAAAATGCGCCTTACAATAACAGTTATTACGGGTGTTATAGGTCAGAAATGGGTGCACCCTGTAGTTCCAGGATCAAAATAGGGATACGGCAACCTCTGCCTGTCGTAAGAGGCGACTAATTGGGGCTACCGGGGTTGCGGGCGGCTAGAGTGGGAGCTCGAACCGTTCGGTCAGGCGACCCGGGAAGGACGGCGGTATGTGTGGTTGAATACCGCCGGCGCCGTAAAGACTAGACGGGGCGGTGGACCCACCCGCCCATCTGGGAGGATGTCCCGATGGGACAACGCGCTGTGAGGATTCGGGCTGCGGTCCGGGAGTCCTCTTCATAGAGCCGAGGACGGCCACGCAGTTTAGTGTGGTAAAAATCACACATAGGCCTGCGTCGCTCCCACTGGTACCTTTCGAAGGTTTCCTCCTCGAGAACAAGAAAAAAACAGTGGTGTACTAACCGTGTCGAGCATTGCATAATAACCGGCAGTTGCTGCATCCACGGCACGCGAATACATATTTGTAGCTGGGCGGCAAGTTCTGCAATATTTTTTTATTTATCTCGTATGTTTTATCTGATTAAAGTAGCAAACGAGCATGCAGTCCACCTGAAGGCAAGTGGTCAGTACCGCCCATGGACTCCTGTAAGCAATTTCATAGACAACAAGATTTCTTATAGAAGTCAATCACATATGCGTTTTTAGTCCAGAGGTCGCCTCCTATAAATGTAAGTTGTGATATCACTGTGAGAAGAAATTTTGTTTGCCCAGTAATGGTACAACAACTGGTTGATGACGTACGGAAATTCATCTATTATCATGTAAGTTTAAAAGAAACTGAAATAAACACCTAAAGCTATAAAGAAAAACACTGAACCTGAGAACATTATCAATCAAAGCGCACGGACAGGAGGCGCATGCGCATCTGCCGCTGGGCCCCGCGTGGCTGCTGTGCGCCACCCGGCTGACCTTGCCCTCCAGGCCTGGGACCAGCCCGCTAAGACCACTGAACCCACTTAACTCGCTCTGACGACAGCTCAGCCGACAGTTGCCGGACCAGATCTGACGGATCGCTGACGCTGTGGATACGAACTGGCTGTCAGGGTATGCCTGGAAAGATTGAAAAGTAACAAAAAACACACTGGAGTTATTAAATTGATAATAGTTAATGAACTGATAATGTAGCAAAATATGTAATTAGTGATGATGGAATGGAAGATAACTTTAATGATGATGATGATAAAAAAGATGATGAACAAGATTCATAAAATTAACATATAAGATTTGAAAACGTTACTACAGAGAAAAGAGAAAGAGACGAAAACGAGAACATCAAAAATGTAATTGAGGAAGTCATTATTACACTGAATAAAATTAATGCAATTATTAATAATTATGTAGGCTATTATTTTAAAAAGCCATTTTTATTTAAACTACCACAAACTTTTTCCTTTGGTTCGTTTTAGACTTTGCTCAGGATTAGTGCATTAGCACAATACAATACAATAAGTTACATACTCACTAATGCATAAATAGCTCCTACAATTAGAAGGAAGATCAGTAGATTTACAACCATTTGTTTCATTCCCCGACCTCCACCTAAAAATACATTTATATAATGATATTTTACCCACTAGTACTAAACCATTATTTCCTCTCTTTAGTTTTGAGAATGACTTAAGAGTCTTAATTCAAAAGATTAGCAGCATTGACTCCTAGTGAAAGTCTAAATACTACAAGTATACTCACATTATCTTTATTATAATCAATTTCAAATCCCAGGTATTAAAATTATTAGGAGGTATCAATTATTTCATCCTCTTTTATCTTATACAATAAATACACGTAATTTCTACATTTTTATTTACATTGTTCATTTTAAAACTCTGACATGTTTGTCATTTTCTTCATAAACAATTTTTAATACTTAGATTTTAGGGCACTTCTCGGGTTTTAAGCAAAAGGGTCGAATATTTTTGTTTTTTTTTTTCAAATCTTGTCTCTTCCTTATCTGGTTTCTTGATTATTTCTCCAAAATCCTTTTTGCACTTCTTTTCATTACATAATATTTGACCAGGCACATAGTTTCAGCTATTTTTCCGGACATAAAATCTAACATTTTGTTGAAAACTATCTGCTTGGGTTAGAAAATCGGAATTAAATTTAGGTTGAGTCACGTGACATTCCGAAGGAAACTGCACATATTTTCCTTTAAGAAAATTTAAGAAAGTAGGATCTGACTCGCCAAACGTAGGATAATACGAAATTTTAGCATAATGTCAATTATTTTTTTTCATTTTCACATTTCCTATATTTTACTATATATGTGTGATGTGTGTGTGTGTGTGTGTGCTTGATACGTTGTTCCTTAAAAAAGAAAGGATTGGGTCATAATAAGACAAGTGACCGAAAGTCATTTCACGGGAAACCGTTGGATTCAACGGGCACAGGACCGGTTGGTGTGGCGCCATTTACGGGAGGCCTATGTTCAGCATCACAAGGCTGATGAATGGATGATGGCTGAAGACGAGTGACCAAGTTGGAATTTGAAAAGTTTACCAACATACTTTTATTAAGTTTGGTTTCTTTTGATACGCAATTAGAGAACATAAGACTTTATAAAAACAAATTATCTTTCCTTCGACAGAAACAGAAGGCGTGAGCAGCGGGTGCGAGGCGAGCGGGGTACGGGAGGAGATAGCGCGCGATTACGCAGCGTTACAATTGCGTTTGCGCAGGGAATTCTCTGACAGGCATCCAATAGGCAAGCTTTACGCAGGTAATAGTACAAAATATTTATCTGTACATTATTTTCTTAACATTCGTTGCGAGTATTTACTTCTAGAAGATCTATAATTATACATTACATACATTACATAATACATTTAATTCTTCGAATTAGGAAGCTCGGCCTATAAAATGTCTGCCTATTAATTTACTTTCAAGTATTTATTTGAAAATAAAAATAAACTTACCATATAGAAATACTCTACAAATCAAATCAGGACGATGAAGTCAAAATGACGAAGTTTGAAAATAAACGCTCACTTCAAAAAAAAACTTATCTAATGGTGTATACACGATCAGTTTAACTGCTTCGGAATCTTAACAAGATATTGTCTCCCTTTTATAGCTTCTCGACCGGTGGCCACTGAGGAACAGTTATCAGCGGACTTCCGCAAGAAACTTGCAGAATGGCAGCGGATGAAGGGAGTGAGGCAGCCACCGCCCGTGCCTGCCAGGCAGGACTTAAGTGAAGACTTTCTTAAGAAATGGGGTAAGACCTTTTCATAACCGTACCGTGAAATTAATTAGTAAAGGGCTGGCGCTTACCTCTGTCAAAGGATTAGTATTGTAATCCAACGAGACAATGTCGCCAGCGGTTTGGGTACGATTCCCAAGGTCAACAAAATTGATGAAGTTCTTTTTTATTTTTTTTTCTTCTTAATACATTAGTATTCATTTTAATATAGGCCGTTATATTTATTTATATAGCTAAAATATGTATTTTTCTTTAAGTTAGGTTATATTTTACTTTAATTTAAAATATTATATCAATGTATTTTTTTTTAAGCGATAATAGAATAATTTTATTAATTTTCAAATAAATGTATTTTAAATAGAAATAAACTAATACCGTGAAATTTGTATATTATGAATTTATTAAAAAGTTGTGTTCGTATTTTCGAAAGTGCCTTAAAGCGCACGGTTATTAAACAGACGTAACATTCTTCTTCTTCTTTCATTTCTTCGTTCTTTTTAACACGATAACGCCACTTTTTATTTGCTGAAGGATAGGGCACGTAATAAAAAGTAGATTGTACAATTTACCGATATTTTTGAGTTCTATCACTTGCGTATTAATTGTGCGATACATCTTGAGCGATTTCAACTTACTTCTTATGACTTTATAACTTATGATATGCTTTTCAAGTCACTTGTAAAATTGTTGGAATCGTTAGAAAGGAAAAAAGATTTATTAAATAACATAAAATATTTGTTTATGTTTGTTAAGATGTTTGTTTCAGATACTCTTTTAGTTTTTTCATATTTAAGACTTAAAATTAATTTAATTGTAATAATTATAGGTTTAAACAAAGACATTTGGACATTTCAGATGAATGGAAACGTATGAAAGAGACGAATTCTGTGCCCACCTGGGAGGAGGAAGCGAAACCGGATGAGGTCCTAGTGCAGACGTCAACAGGACTTTTCAAATTTCAAGGTATTTTTGATATTATATATTTTATATTTTATTATAAAATTGAGAAAACTCTAGAAGAGGACTTGTCGATTTGTTGTCGATATTATTTATTACTCAAAGAACTTCCCGAAATTATGTTAAGTCTACTTTTCTTTTTAATACACCAAGAATTTAATCTTAGCCTGATAGATTTTTAAAAGTTTAAATAGCTTTTCTTCGTGCCTATCTTCGATTTTTACTTGGACTATTACAGTGAAAAGCAATTATTTGTACGGAGATCCATTATTCATTGACATTTAGTTTTTATTTCATTCAAATACATTTAAACCACAATAAGTTATAACAATTTAAAATATAAGTTCTAATAGACATTTTAATTCAAATGCACAATTACTTAAAGAATGTGTCTATTATGTGTGTCCTTCGTAACATGATAAGTGAATTCCTTTGCCAGGAATATCTCGTTCGTTCACCCGCAAGCTGCACGAGTGGGAGAAGTCCCGGGGCATCGCGCCAGAAGCGTCCACATCAGCGCTATTGCAAGCGGCCCGGGCGCGAGCGAAGCAGCCCGCAGCACCCCTCACCAGGACCCAGTCGGACGGCAGCGTGGCCCCGTCCGCTGGGGGCTCCGGTCGCGTCCATGCGTCCAGTCTCAGTGTGAATGATGCTGATGACTTCGAGTCGGAGTATGATAGGGAGCATACCGTACGTGATTTAGTTTGTACTTTTCAATTTATTCATATGCTTATGGTACGTCCGAAACATTTAGGTATATTTTACTTTTTACGGGGAATATGATTTAACTTGGTAATCACTATAGATTTTCTAAGTATATATTCAATAGCTACAACAAGTAGCAAACGATCCCGCAGTTCGCTTGTTCCAAATAGCCACTGACGCGTATGAATATTAATAATCATCTCCAGATAAATTTTGAGTCTAACGTGAGGTAAGCTATAACCTGAGAAGTCTTTTCCTCAAGATGCAAGATTCACACAATAAATATGACATACATATAGTAACGAAAATTTTGTATCAGATCAATTTTATCGAAATATTTTAGCCTGATGGCGCGGATGAATGCGACGGTGACAACGCACGGGGCGCAGTCATAGTGGAAGTAGAAGCCGAAGAGATCTGCACAGCAGCACCGCTGGTAGCCGTTTCTCCTCGACACACTCCCCAAAAACCTGTTTACACGTACGGTCAAGCTGAAGCCAGGCTGCTGTGTGAGACCAGTTCTGCTGTCACGGGCACCGCAGTACTACAGGCCAATGGAGCTGGTAATATTGTTAAATAAATCTTAAAAAATATTTACTCAGTCTTCTGTCTATTTCAACAATTCCCACAGTTGTTCTTTCAGATTCTCGTGGGTGTAAATCGAAAGATACGACAGGAGCTAAACCAAAAACTTCCCGGGAACAGGTATATAAGAAACTATTACATTTTCATAATTTATACGTTGTTTGAATTATAGAAACTAAACCTAACATTTTCAGATAAAGGTCGCAGATAAAAATACCAAAAGAAAGTTAGGCAGACAACCTAGTATAGAAGAAGACGCAAGATTCATTAGAAAAACAATAGAAGAAATAGAAAGAGCAAGTTCTAATCGATTTAAAGATAATGCAACTTGTTCAGAAACAGAAAGACCAGCGTATGATATTAGTGATAAAGAAATGCCGTCTACCAGTATGAGTTCTAGTCAAAAAAACTTCAAACAAATTGAAAGTATAAGAGAAACAAAAAATGGTAAAGATAGTAATGATGACTTAAGGGATGATAATAAGCGCAAGGATGATAGAAGCAACGGAAAGAAGAAGAATAAGTCTAGAGCAAGGTTAGAGAGGGAACAGTCTAAGCCATCCGAGAGTGATACTGAGCCAGATGTGGACACCGTTACAGTGGAGATTCCAAGAAGGCGAAAGCGACTTCGACGGCCATCTGAAAAACCTCGCACACCTCCCACATCTCTACATTCAGATTCAGAAGGAGAAGTAATAATTTAAATGTTTCATAATTTAAATAAGCTTACAAAAATATTTATGTCAAATGTATATTTTTTATTTTCAGGTATTCGTTTTGAAACTTAAAGCACCAGAACCTCGAGATGTATCACCAGAAGTTATAGTAAAAACAACTAGGAAGATATTCTCACCTGTGGTCAGAAGTGGTGAATCTGTTCCAAGAGCCGTCATACCTTTAGACGTTGAAGATTTAGACGAAGTCAGACCAACTTCTAGTCATGTAATCCATCGCAGTGCTGAATTGTGGCGAAAAGCAGATAAAGATCACAGTAAATGCAAACAGGATTCCGATTCCCGTTCAAAAGGATCTGGTGATCTTCAAGAAGCAGACGAACAAAGACCAAGAACGAGACCGCCGCTGCCATCTTCACCATCTTCACAAAGAAAACCTCAGTCTAAAGAAACAGCACCATCTATTCGCATTATGATACAACGTTACAACAAAAAGATTAAAGAAGAAGAAGGTAATCATATTTTACGCTTAGTAATGGAATCATGTCATGGAAACTTAGTTCACAATATATGAAAAATGCTTTAAGGTCCCGGATCTGGTGGAAGTAGTGGTGCATCTTCTCCTGCCTGGAGGTCACCTTCTGCTGAGAGACGACGGCCTCCCGATATGCCACTTGGGGTTAATATTAGGTATAATATACCAAAATACTAAACACCTAAGTTTTATCAGATTTACTGTTAAAATTCTATATAAATATATGTTTTATTCTCACAGAAACAACCCATTTCTAGAGCGGGAAGTACAAAAGTCAGCAAGCGCCTGTCAACTTTCAAGGAGAGACCAAACGTCTGCTGAAAAACGTTTGACACCCACAATACAAAGCATGGAAGGGGTCTTGAAGTCCCACAGTGCAAACGCCCTCCATCCCGAGCAAGTTAAACAAGAAATAGAACAAAATAAGGAAATTGAAGACAGTCAGGAGGACATTAAGGAAACCACAGCCAGCACAGACACAATAGTGCCAGATATAACAAGAAACCTTCCAGATGTTCAACCTACTAGTTCTTCTCCCCCGCAGTTACCAATTTTGCGTCAATTCTCAGAAACAATTGTACCAAGCTTATCGAAATTTATGTCAGAGAACCCGGGATACTTTGAAAGATCGCTTTCAGCGGTCGAGTCTCCAATATCACCCGCAGAATCAGACTCAGTTGAAGCGAGACTTACTGAGAGAGCTGCAAGAATTCGAGAAGCAAGAGAGAGGTTTCTATCATCGCCAATTCCTTTGAGACGAGAGGAAACCAGTTCAGCTAATGACCTAAGACCTGGTGATAGGTAAGTCTCTTATTTAAAAAATACTATTTAGGGTAATTGATTATTTTCGCATAAAAAAGTGTCTCGTGCTTCAAAACGGGTATGGTATATGTACCCTTAGTTCGAGTTTATTTCGCTTCCTCAAAACTTCATTAGGCTAGGTAATAATACCTGAAGGTCGACCATGGTCCGACAATCTTAGTTCCAAATCAATATAGGTTGTTGTATATACAAAATCTTGAAAAAACTTCTATAGCGCGATTAAGAAATCTAGCGGGATCATTTCTTGATGAGTTGGTCGCTACAATGCTCTACATTAAGATAGGCCATCCACAAACGAAGATATTGAGTCCCACACTCAATATCTTCGTTTTATAAATTATCTCCTATTTTAATTATCTTTACAGATCAAGTCGGATAAGTTGCGAGAGCGATGTGGCCGAGGGTCATGCATCAGTTAGCCAAGAGCCAACCCTGGGTCGCAGCGCTTCCACCGGCATGGTTAACGTGGACAGAGAGTCGTGGCAACGAGTCACTGAAGGTAACTGTGATCTTCAAGTAACACTGGAAAAGCATGACGAAACTAGTAGTGCAATTTTTACCAAGGCTTGGAAATTGATTGAATTATTATCAATGGGATCGTAGATATCAGGTGCACCAGATAGGGGGCGGTATATTTTTTGGTATTTTTAGGAGAAAAATACTTCGGAACCCAATGTTCATCTCAAGATTATTAGGGTTTGGTGACCATTTTTTTTAAATTTCGACCCTGAGTGGCATGAATACCACCACACCAGTTACCAGTCAGCATTTCCATGCACAGTCGAACGTACATAGAATCCTAAAATTTTGTACATAGGATCTTTATTGTGTAAATAAGAATTAAGAAATGAATTTCGAGACTGCCTAAAAGAATTAGATAAGGGTTGAAAGTTTGTTTGGAAATCCGCATATTTCAAGTATTAAGGTAATCCTAACTTTCCAGGATCTCGAAGAAGTCGCCCCCGTTCCCGCTTCAGCCTGGCCCGCCTCGCAGCCAAGCTACGTCGGAAGGACGAGAGCGCTATATCGCGCCTCTGCCGGCAAAGCCTCCTCGTGCAACTAAAAAATAAGCCCTAAATAAATTGTATACACTACCTCTCTGTTGTTTGATTTCCATATCCCCGTTTTACCCGATTGCATCTGAAGGAAGGTAATATATTTCTAGCGTATATATTTATGTTTATTTCTTTGATATACGCTTGCAACATAACTTTGATGCACATCCCTAGTGCATCGCGACCCAGCCATTAACCCGAGGAGCTGACGCAGCACCTCGGACGTTTCCACATATCGTGAGAATCCACGGCAGTCCGAGCTCTCACATCGACTCGGTCTCAAACCTCTAGTTTTAGTTAAAATGTAGTTATATATTTTCCTTTTCATCATTTTCCTCTTAATTAAATGTTAAGTATGGTTTTGAATTTCTCTGAACCTCCGGCCGCCACTAATCATAACTCGCTACAAACCGGCTCGACTAATGAAACATACTATGACATATTAGGACAGATGGCGCTATCTAATGTAACACTATTTTATTTGTAAATAGCGCCATCTCTTGACATAGAAGTAACTTCATATCTTGACAAAATATTTTGTTGTTTGAGGGTAGATCGATTAAAGTTTCATAATGACATTCGTTAAATCACTAATGTATGTAGACTTAGATGTGTATTTTATACATGCGACAATAAGTATAAAAAAATCAAAAATTGGAAGATTTAACCTTAATAAAAACTCTGTTTTTCAACCGGTAACTATAAATATAATTCTATGTGAGTATATTTGTATGTATGCGTATATTTGCATGTAGTAAGACAAATAAAACAAACTATGTGTTATATTTATTTTCAAATTTAATTTCCTTTTAATCTGACAATACCGTAGTAACACGTCGTCGACCACATTCAATACGCTTGGTAACAATAATTACCATATCAAAATGGGAAGTTGGAACTAATAATAATTTTATTATCAAAAACACTACAATTCAGTAATTTATTAGTAATAATAATAAGACTCAAGAGAACACTTACAAACAACGTTAATGGGTAATTTGGTTGAGGTAGATTCAATATTTATTAACTAATTTTATGTTTTGTGGGAACATGAAAATTGAACAGATTAAATCTTTACTTACTTTAATTTCTGAATAGTTTTAAATCTGCTTTTAAAATTTTATAACTGTAAATATAGTTAGCGGCATAGACAATTAACAACCAATCAACATTTTTAAAACTTTTCCATTCATCCGGTGAACGAATGATAGAATGATCCGCTCAGTTACTAACCAACTCGTAGATTACCTTATACTTATTTGTACATTTATAGTAATAATCATGTCCCCACAACCCGTTTCGA
The DNA here is from genome assembly GCA_949699795.1 of Spicauda simplicius. Classification (NCBI taxonomy): domain Eukaryota; kingdom Metazoa; phylum Arthropoda; class Insecta; order Lepidoptera; family Hesperiidae; genus Spicauda; species Spicauda simplicius. Next base: position 21,037,651 of record OX453067.1, read on the forward strand.
AAATAAATCTTATATTATTATTAAAGGAATCCGGAACATTTCCGTTTACTGTTTTACTTTAATTCTGAATGGGAATTATTACTAAAATATGTTTTTTTCGTTTTATTGTTAACGTGTCATCCCTTGCATCTGCATTTTCCAAAAATACAAGAGCCTAGTCTAACTACATCAGAAATATTATATTAACGAGAATTCTGTGATCCATAGTGAAAATTAATATACGTGTGATTTTTCCATTAGACTTTTATACCAAAACTGTTAGAAAATGTGTGTTAAGACTTTTTACCTTTTAAAATTTATGTTTCATTCAACTTGTAATGTTAACAAAGTTTTTTTTTAATTTCCAGTCGTAATCAAATGCACTCAAGTGACATACTGCACTTTTAATATTAAAAACTATTATATAATGTAAGAAGTTATTTTCTTATTACTGCTCCCTTTTAATCAGAATACATTAGTACTACTAAGGTAAAAAGGCAAATACATCCAAAACATATCGTGAAATGTTCTACTATTTCACTGTATTCATTTTTATATTACTTTTGTAACTGTGCTTATTCAGAAATCCAATTTATAGCCAGATAAGCTAACGTATGGTCCGAAATCCATAAACTTTAGTACTTCCGCCTTGTTTCATAATTTTGTGTAACATCAGTAAGATACACTAAATTAAGTGTTGTAATCACCATTTAAAAAAAAACTGGTAGCGTTCAAGGACAACCAGAGATGTTTTCATATTATTTTTACTCAAAGAATCATTATGTGGGTAAAACAAGTTTTATTATTAAGTAAAACAGTAAAACGTAAATGTTCCGTCGTAATATACAACTTCATACAAGCGCGCTCTCGGCCGGTTTCGGGCCACCACGAGTTATAATTATGTATAATACATAACAATCTTTAACTGCCTTGTCTACATTGACAGGGACTTGTGAACAAAGGTATTCGTTGAAGTCTTCCAAAATTAACTTATAGAAATTGGAAATAACATTCATATTGTTAAAATAATTTAAGTAGAAATTAATTAATATGTGGTTATAAGTAGGTGTGTTCTTGTATGTATAAATAAGGTAATTACCCAACTTTCCAATGTCGTTGTTACTTTAAAAAAAATTTTGGAAATGAAAGTAGCTGCCGACTTTATGATCATAAATCCCTGTCAACCCAAAACTTTTCGCATACCAAATAATGAAAAAGAAACAAAGTATAAAATATGCAAGCTGATTAACTAGCAAACTCAAAAAAACATGTTAAAACGAACGCCGTGGAGTTTTTCGAGGCTCACTCTATCTCTATCGACATTATGAACGCCACATAACTGTGAAAGAGAACGCTTACTATACACACCCCGAAAAACTCCTGTACTTAAATAATAGAGTTGGACGCTTTATTCTCTAAGTACAAAATGCTACCGGAAAAATATCGGCTAAACACGAATAGGTACATTACATGTGAGAATTGCTTGAATACATGAGCCGCCATCTTGCTATAGACTAAAGCCGAGTTGCCATAAATAAAAACTATTAAACTATTTTAGAAATAAGTAAACTAGTGGTCGATTATAAAATTAAAAATAATTACAATAAATATACTTTTGTCAACATTAAACAGAGGACGGGAATGAAAATAATGTTCATTCATCATTAAATTACTTTAGACTACAAGATGGCGGACAGAACAACGTTATACAGAGTAATATTTTGGTGCATAAAATTTATAAATACTATAATAACTAAACTATTGCTTTGTGATTACAAGTTCTTATAATTATATTATAAATATATTACCATGACAACACTTTTAGGGCTGATGAAAATGTTTTAATTCAAGGTGGGATATAAACTGCGAGTGATTAAGAAACAAAAAGTAATAACAACTTCAAAAGATACATAAATTGTTTTCACTGCGTCATCACTATATATCAATAAAATATTATATAGTACATAAGAAATCACACGCACACAATTACATGCTCTTTATATACATGTCATTAATGTGATACCATTTAGAAATTTCCAAAAATGTAGTATTTTTTTATGTCGTTCCATTGCATTGAACGAAGTCAAATCTTTGGTTGTATTCATTATAATTATTGTATACTATATTGATTGTATACAATAATTATAATGAATAAATAAATTGAGGGAGAGAAGACTTCACGCTATTCTATAATATATTTCACGCCAGTGACGCCAAATAAATTCAATCAATTATATAAGTAAAAACATTCAAATACATGGATCCCCAAAAGTATTGCCATCTGAAAACATCAAACATTTAAATAGATAATAAACAACGTAAAAATCTGGTATGAAAAACTATTGCAGCCAATATGGAATGTGCGATTGTAACAAAATTGCTGTTGTACATAAACAAAATGGAATGAAGTACCCACTCAGTAATGAAGACGTCCAGTCTAAAGGAGGCCGCTAGATGGCGCTGACTACATTTTGCTGTATTTTTTTTTTCAACAAATTTCACCCATAGTTTTATAATTACAGTTATTAATTCTTTTTACTACATAAGACATTAATATGGCATAATTCAATCGGCTTGTTTTTTTTAATTTGCAAATTTATCTCAATATTGAAAACTTTCTATTGACTATTAAACTGTTTCGTAAACAATATTATGTGTAAAGTTAAATATTTACTTGAATAGTATAACATTTAGTAGAGTTACATATATTGTAGAATTAGATACAGCGCCATCTGTTACGCCCAATAACGATTACCGATCATAGCCTCCCGCAACCACATTATTATTAAATATTGTAAAATCGAATAATTAATATTGCGAAATGAGATTCGAAATTATCTTCAGAGGCACGTATATCAGGCTTTTGATTAATTTATTTTCAATTCATTTCACTCCAAGGACGGACAAGCCAATGTAAAGGTAGACTAAAAAAACCTGTACAGTCAACACTATAACTTAATATCAGTTATTGTAAATCTATTGTAGTGTAATATTAATCTATTGCATAAATTGATCCATGTTTTTGTTTCAACATTAATTGCTCGAGAAATATAAAGTCGGTATGATCACTATGTGAAAAAATAACGGTAATAATACATTGGAATTTTCAAACGTAAACATTTTAAAATATAAATGCGATATATATGCGCCAACAAAAAAACAAAACCATTTTTAAACAATCTACATTGTAGATATTCTTATTTTTTATTCTCTTAACTTTTGGAGAATATTTCAATCAGACGATAAATGATTTTTTTTATATTTATAACAACCCCGCATGTAATCCCTCATACTTTTTTAAATCACAATTTTTTCTTAACCTTTCAAAATGTTCACTTCACAAAGCAAATTTTTCCAAGAACACGGATCAATCTACGCTAGTACAGTCAGCAACGATCTATTTTAATAGTATTTTTTGTACAGTTAACAATGTTGATCGGTAAAATTTATCTGTGGTCTTCAACATTAAACATATTTAATCTTTATTTTAAAATTTTGAACGTCGAGTTGCTGACTATGCTAATAGGTATAATGCATTAGTTTTAATACTTATTATTAAGTTACAAAAATCATTGTACATTATTCAGGTATCTGTTATTGCGATGCGATAAACATTTTGGTTTCACAATAATTACAATAGAATAGAAAATAATAAAAAAATAACAGAGACGGCTTGAAAACTCACGTAATACCATAAATTGTTACAATAAAAAGTGGTTTAAATAAATATTTATAACACAACCTCGAGTGAACTCGCGAATACCATTGCTTAGGGCGTTTCCTGTCACGCAGGCTTATGTCCGCGTGCGATTTTGGTCTACATGCGTGGCACTTTCATCCAATCGTTTTACAGATAAATTTCTTGTCATTTCGAAGAGATTGTGATTGTGAGAAGTCACGCATGCGAGTAAGACATGCATGCGGACGAAAGCCCGCGTGACAGTAAACAGCCCGTAGTCACGTTATATTATATAGCATCAAACAAAATACGTTAACTATACTAGTATTACATTTCTAGGGTACATTTTGAACATTTCACTTGTCAAAACTGTACGACATTGTCCCAAAAGCGGTAACGTCAACTCGTTTAAATGCTTTACTTATTATTTACGTGGGATAATTGCTATGGTTTATAATATATAGTATAATTAAATTAAAGAGTTTCCTGAAAAATTGCATTACACTTTTAAACTACGCTGCCAGCTTGAAAATGAAAAGTACATATAATAATTAAAGCGATAAACTTAAGTAGTGTGTAAAAAAACAGGATACTCTTAATGACGATCGCTAAGCCATATTTTATTTGTAGAATGAATAAAATGTTAAAACTGAATGCAAAATCTTAGTTCACAACACCTTTGAGACAACACCGTAACAATTTATATATATGGTGCTTTGTAATATCATAGGTTTTGGCTGTAATTGGTCCGTGGGACTTTAACATCCAGTAATCAATATAACATACTTATATAGACAACAGCGAAATTCTTCACGCTTTAACTGATGTAAAATGTATTTTTATTATGTACTTTAAAATTATTTTAGGGAAAAAACCACCAGCTCGATACGTCGTGCCCTTGATGTCAATCGAAACATTAGACCCTGTGATAAAACCTAGCGTCGAAGATAAAATTCTAGACTTTAAGATCTAACACTACACCTAAGTTATCTTAGTGTAATTGAAGTTTCAGGTACATAGTCGGCGATTTTTCCTTTAATTATAAAATTTTAAACTGAGTTTTTACTTCATTACTATATTATATTTACACGTGTTTCGAGAGCGTTTTAAAAAGTTATACGGTGTTACAATAAAACAGACGTGGTAATGATTTAAACGTTATTCCACGTAAAGGCTGTACAGACAACAAAAACAAAAAGCAAAAAATTGTGATGTTCTTTTTACAAAATAAAAATAAATTAGAAAAAAAGACCGTCTCAACAAAAGAAGTCTTTTGTTCTACAACTAAAAGATAAACTTACGATACCTATATTTTAACTTTTCAAAACACTCAGTCTATATAATTACACTTACAATTTATACAAAATAATATAAATTGTACCTAGGTGCTTCTAAAACAAGAACGTTAAACTTATACGTTGGATTCAAGAAGCGGTAGCGTGGCGCCATCTACTGAATGTGGAATAACCAAGAATAAATTCGACTAAATTAAAGTTGAATTTTCAATCTCCTAATGGTTCTATGTTACTAAATTTCAAGATATATTATTAATTTTATATATTTTTGTAGTAGTATTCGTAAAATTAGTAAGTCAAGTTAAATATAGAAACAGGCATAGAAACATATATTTTGACGTGTAATTATTCTTTTTTCAACGTTAACAAAAAATGATAAATATATATTTAGTGTATGAGTAAATAAAGAGAGACAAACGTTTTTTTTTTAATTCATAATTGTTTCTTTTTTTATTTTCGAAAATTCACTATGTTATATACGACTGAATTCAATTCAAATCTTGAACTCGACACTGCAGTACAGTCAGCATCATAGGTAAAATAAAAATTCGGATACAACCAAATATCAATTAATCATGATTATATTTTAAGTATTCTTATAAACATAATATATAAGAATGAATTCAATTCAAATTTTGAACTCGACACTGCAGTACAGTCAGCAACATAAGTAAAATATAAATTCGGATACAACCAAATATTAATTCATCTTGATTCTATTTTACGTGTTCTTAAAAACAAATTAGCATTACAAGATTGAAAATTCATTTCCCTAACCGGATAATCTACAAGCGCTATTGTGAAAAGCCAAAGGAATTACGTCTTACGTATCTAAAATAAATAAATAAAAAATATTTCCTACCTTGCCTTCCGCTCGGAACCATCGATGGGCAATATTACGAAATATTAAAAACTTAATCGAACAACATTTATCATCTAAATAAGCTTACAACGAAGAAAATGAGGTAGACAAAATTGTGATATGGAATAACGAACGTGTTTAACGTAACGATAAAATAACGACTGGTACCGTTGTCGGGTTATTTATAACGAGGATTGTTATTTATAACGATAGACGTGCACGATATTTCAATTGGCGTTTTGCTAACGTTTTTTTTTGGAGACAAACATAAGTATAAGGTAAGTTCGACCGGGAAGATACCGTACATATATGTGCCGGTAGCGAAATCGGATATATGTCTGATTTTAATCAAATTAGATTTTTTTTTCTTCTTTATGTGTAATATTCGTTGGGAAAAGTATATCGATAAATTCATAGATTTTTTACAGGTTGGTATTAAGAAAACGTTTTCATCAGACTTATATCCATTATATTTCTAGCGTGGTCGTTGCCGGCTCCTTTATTAATGATCCGACCATTTTAGTCCACCGAAGTGCCAACGTCTGCGATTGACTTTAGTTAAAACTTGTTCTGTATGCAGTTGGGTACAAATGACCATGGGTGGCAACGACCACTTACCGAGTGGATAACACATTGGCTACTTATATAAAAGTTACGATTCATACAGAAATCAACAGACAGGAATTTTTTAGGTCCCAACTACATTGAGTGCGTTCCATTAGACGTTCACAAAGCTCACGACCGCAGTTTTTCCCGTTCCACTAGCGTGTGAGCGTTCCTGACATAATCTCTAGTGGAACGATCACTTCGACCCACCTTATTAGACGGATCGTCGTGAGCTTCGCGTGGGTGTAAGTCATGATGTCATGAGACGTATTCGCCGCGGCCACAACGACCGCGGTCGTCTTGTGGAACGAGGGTTTTGGCGTTTGGGGCTTTGTGAGTGTCTTCTGGAACGCGCCCATTAGAGTGTTATATTTAAATCAAACGTTAATGCTTTATAGAATACAAATCGCATGTCTAAAAAAAATATTTTTATTGCGACTAATTTGCAACAAAAATGGTATGTAGCAGCCATTAAAATCACTAGAAAATATCAAATTTTGGTCCAATGCACAATTGAAACGTCCGTACGCCCGTCTATAGACTTATCTTTATGCTAAAACGTATTAACTTTCATTATATTATATCATAATATATTATAATTATAACGATAACGCGCACTATAACTATTTCAAATTACATAATATCCGTAGTTCGTTGTAACTTTTTTTATTTTAATAATATCTTTTCCATTTATACTTTATCTTTATACTATCTAAATCTTTTTTCTTAGGTTTTTAGATTAAAGAAACAACTTCGTGTGAATGTAAAACAGTTTAAACTATAACAGGACAATATAATATATAAAAACTGTGCGTTTAATAAATAGTAAGTGGAATAGACAGCTGCAATTAGAAATAAGTATATTCAGTACTGGAATGTAACATGAAGGCATCCGATAGCGTCTGAGGCTGTACGAGAAAAAAATATCAGAAAAAAATAATAAATACTTTCTCAACATCAATAAATATTCACGTTATATACATGCGAATTTAAAACTGTTTGGATATTATTTTGGTCTATATTTTGTACGCTCGAGTTTCAATTATAGCGTTCTATTTCGTAGGTTGTTCTGAGGCACTGGTCAATGCTTACATACTATACACGCGAAATCGTCACTTCGTGGCGTTAATCGTTAACGTCACCTACTTTATTGTCTTGACGCTAATCTCAGGCCGATCGACAACGCTATGTACAACGTCCAAACGGACATATTTACACTCAAAACTGAAAAAAACGTTACCACGGAGAGCGAGGGTATCTGTGTATCAAACGTTCGCTCGACGAACAAAATTGAGCAAAAATTACGTTTCAAACTTTTGCGTCCGTCATTAGCGGGACCCCCATCGAGAACGTTTCTTTAAGCGAGAATATCTTCGCGCGGCACACGAGGACACTTTCGACCGACCTACGTATTTACAACTACAATAATAATTACGTATAACGTACCCGTACTGTTACCGAAATCAGCCTTAATCGAAAATAAGTGTACGTTAGGAACGAAACACGCGAAGGTATCCTCGCTAAACTACCAAATCTCATTGTGTGCTTACGGCCTAACTGTACATCACCTGCCGGTGTCGGGGCCGCCTACCCCAGTGTAGTTCTGTGTGTGAGTGCGGGTGGTTTTCAACCGTTCGGTTGGAGCGTGGGTTGAATTTTGCTGTTGTCGATTTCCGTGCTCCTATTCAGTTCGGAGTTCATGTTGTCGTCGGGCAGCTTGTTGTAGGAGGAGTGTTCGGGGCGGCGGGAGGTGTCGAGTAGACTGCACGCGGTGGTGTCGAGAGCGCTGTCGCCGCTCTCGCTGTCGTGTCGCGACACGTCGAACGCTTCGTAGCGACGCGCGCGGCGGGTGCGACCGTTCGGTGTTTTGGACTGAAATTTTAACATTAATATATTAGTGCATACATAGTAATAGTCAGTTTGAAATATATTACTAGGATCAAGTGTCGTTTAAAGTCCCGATGATCGTATTTATCTATATTTTTTTACGAGAGGAAAAAAAGGTTTGGTGGAATTAGCAAATGGGTATGCAACAGAATTAAATCATAGCTTGCTCTAGTATAGAATATTAATAATCAATAAATAAAGACACAAACAAGAACAACAATCCAATCCAACTTTAGCAGCGCGATAAAGCTCGCGGACTAACACGATGAACGATAGTTTAAAAATGAAAATGAAGAAAAAAAAATGAGTGAGAACCCAAAAACATAAGCAGTATCGACTCACTCCGGGGTTCTCAGTGATGTGCACGTGTCCGTTGAGGAGCGGTTCGCCCGCTTCCCGCACGCCCCCGTTCGCGAGACGCACGCTCGATGTGCCAACATTCTAAAAACATAATATGATCAAAATTAATATAATAAAAAAACAATGATCTGAATTAATAAATAGTAAGGAAAAAAGTACAAATTTGAAAATAAGGGTAAAATGATTACGCCCTAATTCCCTAGGCGTTTGCTAGATGAACTAGAGTTCTAAAAACCAAAATATGATCAAAATTATTATACAATAAATAATAATGAATAAAATAGAAATGGCACGAAATTTTGGAAATATGGGATAAAAAATAAAATAAATGATTACGCCCTAATTAGTGAGCCATTCGGTTGATGTACCAAAAAAACGTAATTTCATGATCATAATTAATGTCCAAAAATAAAAACGAATGAATAAAAAAACCGACGAATATCGCATTTTCTATCGTGACATATTTTCGTTTTATTGAATTTCAAATAAAACGATTCTAAAGAAGTTTTTCCTTAAAAAGACGAAAATTAAAAAAAAAACAATAAACGGTTTTATTCTGAACTATGTCAGCTATAAACAGGTAGTTTTGTACATACGATGACATAGATTTGTAATATGGGACAAAAAACTAAGCCAAATAAGCCATTTAAGCAATATATTTTATATTACTTAAGTCCCCTAACACAAGACTGTACAAAATGCATGCCCATTTGCAAATTCCTTTTTTAACAAGTACGTTGTATTTAAAAATATACATTGGACTTAAATTATTTAATTCAATAAACATTTCTTTACTGAAATGTAGAGATCTGTTCATGAGATGCAATAATCATGGTAAATATTGCTGATAAAACATTTTAAACTTATTAAGTTTAAATTATAATCAGTCGCGGGAAAAAACCTCAAGTGCGGCTACTTGTATTTGTTTTCTTGTATCATAAACTCACATAATTAAAAAAAGTGCGGCACTCGAGGACTGCCGCGGTAAAGCTATTGCATAGCATTTTTATCAACTTACGCAATCATAATTATATATTTATTTATGCAGTATTTTTTCTTTGATATGAGTTCAAGTTTTTTTCTTTGATACTATATACTTTCTCACAAACAGCTGCTTACATATTCGTCTGATTTCCGAGCAGTTAGCCTCGATCCGTGCGAGCTTTATACTGTCGTACCATATACATACACGTTATGCGAACGCTAGGCCGCGCTACATGGCAGGCGAAGTGGGGATGATAGGTTTATTTCGTTACGGAATTTCTTGATTCGGTCGCCGCGCTCACAGCCGCGATAAAAGCTATGCAATGGCTTAAAATCCACTGCTGCTTAACCCTAGTGCGGCCGAGGCCTTATCCAGATCGCAGTGAAATATTTGAAATTTATATAGCCTATGTCGCTTGTTACAAACTGAGTAGATTTCAACCTTATGTTAAATGTTACAATCTGTGAAGCTGCCTGTTAGCCAATATAATGTCCATACTCATACATACAAACGTACATACTAGTGATGTAACGAATTACGTTTACGTTCACGTTCAAGAATGCGAATGCTAATTTTTTTTTTCAGTTCTACATATTTTTTATAGTTAGGCCAAACGATAAGGCAGACGAGCCACCTGATGGAAAGCAGTCACTGTCGCCTATGGACATTTGCAACACCAAGGGAGTCGCCAATGCATCGCCGGCTAGATGTAGGCAATACAAACATCATTTGACGCCATTTTACTTCGTTGATATTTCAGTTCTATTTAAATTTGGATAGACTTAGCGAACTTTCTTTTGCAAAGGAATTTCATATTTGCAAAATTCTTGCGAATATTTAGAAACGAGCGAATATTCGTTACATTACTAATACATACAAGAAAAGCGTTACCGTTTGAAATAGTAGGATAAACACAGTAAACAAATAATAATCTCGTAATACATATTGTAATAATTAACAATACCTTCAATTCTGCACCTTCTTCTTCAATGGTGTCATTTCCTGCCGTTCTCCGTCTTGCCCTAAAAGGTAAAAAACTCATAATAACACTGTATTCTGCAAAACTCAACATACACGCACGTTTTTCTATTTATTATTGGCCATAGTTTGTAATGTATTCTGATAATAGTCAGAAACGAAGTACTTCTCTATACATATAATTTTTCGTCCACCTATTCGCACTTGGCCAACGCGGTAGACTATGGCCTAAACTCTCTCATTCTGAGAGAAGACCCGTGCCCAGCAGTGGGGCAAGAATGGGGTTAATGAAACATTTAATTTGAGTTTAATATTGTCGTAGAATTGAAACATTTTAATATTTAACGGGTACTTACCTGTTAATACCCGTTATACATTCAAATGTAATTGATTATTTCGTTGAATCGTAATAAACTCGTATTAAGTGCACAACTATTAAAATAAACGTGTGAAAGAATTCTACTTAACTCAATAATCTGTTATTTATATGTACATTTTTGTACATATTGCTTCTTTACTATATTCTACTGTATTTCCGTTGTCTCTGTCTTTTCTATGTTACCTCTATCCTTTCACTAGTCTGTATTGAGTTATATTCTACTACCTATTATATAATATTAGTTGCTGACATACGAAAATTGTTATGCTTTTAGTTTGTACACCCTACCCTGTTTTGCGTCTGAGATATTTCCTTCAACCGCACTAAGGTTGTCTGGAAGAGATCGTTATTTTAGTGATAAGACCGCCTCTTGTACCTTTCTTTATGTGTCCTATTTATTGTTTTAAATCTGATTTTGGCGTACGATAAAGTTGTTTGTATTGTATTGTGTACAGTTACCTCACAGGCGTGTTACTCCTCTTCCGACGTCGCCACACGCACACAGCGGCAATCGCGAGTACGCACAGTGCACACAACCCACCGCCTACACCCACACCTGGGTACAAAATAAAACTTTAACACCCAGAAACAAATAACATGATAAACCATCAAAGGAAAAAGTAACATCACATAGTATAAAACAAAGTCGCTTTCCGCTGTCTGTCCCTATGTACGCTTAGATCATCATTAATTAATATTCCTCCTGTATTTTTTGTAAAATGTGCAGAAGTGTTGTGTGCCCCGATTTCATCTATTTTTAATAGATTATTTAAAAATGGCTACTTCCCCAGTGTCTGGAAGGAAGCGCATATAGTACCAATACATAAGAATGGTCTAAAGTCATCGGTACAAAATTATCGACCAATCTCTATCTTAAATTTTCTTAGCAAACTTTGTGAAAGGGTAGTTCATAATCATTTTTATCCTATTATTGCCAAATCTATCTCGACGGAACAGCATGGATTCATAGAGGGTCGATCAGCAGTTACAAACCTGGGTGTGTTTATTGACAACGTATCGAATGGAATGGATGGTGGATCCCAGGTGGATGTGATCTACACGGACTTTGAAAAAGCGTTTGACCGTGTGGATCACATCATACTTTTGCGAAAGCTATACGAACTTGGAATACGTGGCAACCTATTGAGATGGATGGAATCGTATCTCAGCAAACGCTCTCAGGCTGTAGTAGTAGGGGGTTCTCGTTCAGACTTTGTCGATGTTTCTTCTGGAGTTCCCCAGGGCTCCATTTTGGGTCCCCTTCTATATGCATCTTATTTGTATGACATAACTAAATACATTAATAACGCAAGTCTACTCATGTATGCGGATGATACTAAAATTTTTATGAAGATAAATAGTATCACAGACTGTATGTTACTGCAGGAAGATATTGATAGATTGGGGTATTATTATGCTAAGAACAGAATTGGTATAAATTTAACTAAATGTTCAATTGTAACTTTTACCCGAAAAAAACTACCTATAAATTACAATTATACAATTAATAGTATCGTATTAAATAAAATTAATACCGTTAAGGATCTTGGAGTATTGATAGATTCCAAATTAAGTTTTTCCGATCATATCGATGCAATAACAAACAAAGCTTTCAAAAGCCTTGGTTTCATAATGAGAGTGACTCGACCATTCTCGGACTTAGGTTGCTTAAAGATTTTATATTACTCGTACGTTAGAAGTATTCTTGAATACTGTAGCCCTATCTGGAGCCCACATTATATTACATACATTCAAAAAATAGAAAACATACAGAGCAAGTTTGTAAAACATCTAAATTACCGATATTCTCATAGTTTTCTAGATTATTCTGATTCTTGTTCTTATTACAAACTCATGTCACTTGAAGACAGACGAAACTTGTCTGACATGTCTTTTCCCCATGGTTTATGTAATGGGTATATAGATTGTACGGCACTGGCAAGTAAAATCTTATGTCTTTATGTGCCAAATAAGCGCACTAGACACGCATCAAAATCGCTGTTCGCAGTTACAAAAGCAAAATGTAATTATGCGCAGAATTCTTTGGTTAGCAGACTACAAACAAGCTATAATAAAAAATTTAATACTTTGGATATTTTTTATACTAGCAAGCACAGTTTTAAAAAAGATGTATGCAAAATTTTAAAAGACAGTAACCACATAAATAACAATGACCTTTTATCTCTAAAATAAAATAGATTAACAAATACACTTTATTACTGTTTCTTATTTACATACATTATAATTACTATATATGTTTATGATAATTACTATATATATATATGTATTTATATAATATACATAGAACACTTTATATTTACATAATATAAAGAATATTACAATTTTTTAAAATGATAAAATATATACTACATATTTAATTACGTAAAGGACTAGCAACTGCAAAACACACATTAATACACACACACACGCACCACACACACACACACACACACACACACACACACACACACACACACACACGCGCGCACGCACAAACACACACGCACACGCACGCCTGCACTAGTAATGTTTTTTTGTAAACCTCAGTGGCAGTTTAACAGTGCTACTTAAAAAATGTAAGTCCGTAATTGGCTATAAGTTTTATACATAAGCTATGTAATCTTTACAACTAAGAGCTGTGGATTTTGTTAAAATAAATAAATAAATAAATAAAATAAATAAACTAGTGTTTTATAAGATTTAATTAGCAATCGCGATATAAGATTTAATGAGCAAAACATACATTTTTTCACAAGCAATTATTACAATTTAATGGATATTACAATTGTACCTATATAAAAGTTCAAGTAGTTAGGCGGACGGGGTGGGATGGTCAACATCTGGTTGTGCTTGCTGCGAGTGGTCACCGTCACCATCACATACACTGGTAGGCTAGGATCCAAGTCCATTAGCTGGAAACCAAAAAGTTGATGGTTAATTTATATCATAATATAAATATAATTAGATAATTTGATCGTACTTGAAATCATCTATCAGGCATTTGAGGTTACTGCTGCGTCTAAAAATCTTATCAATATCACAATATTTTTGAAATATAAAGAGAAAAGAGCACTTCGCCTTTTGACTTTAATTTAAAGTGGATGAAACATAAAAACTTCAAAGTTTATTTAGGGGGAAAAGCGTTTTTTAAAACCTTTTTTTTTTAATTTTTTTTCCTAATAGAATTTCATTCATCCGACACTTTTTTCTGGGACGCCATAAAATCTGTAGGAAAATATATGTTTAGGTATTAAATATCTACAAATAAACAATTGAAATATATTGTCTCCAACCATGTGAAAAAATGTGGTCCAGACAACCTGACGTCAGAATGTCTGACCACTTTCTTTTCATGTTTTTTCACTGCTCGTCGATGTACTAAATAATTTAATTTAGGTATCAAATAGTATCAAAAAGGTATTAAATCTTAATAGTCTGCAAACCAAAAATATCGCACCTGGTCCAGGGGTCCTGACGCTAAGAGTAAGGTAAGAGTAAGAGTAAGAGTAAGAGTAAGAGTAAGAGTAAGAGTAAGAGTAAGAGTAAGAGTAAGAGTAAGAGTAAGAGTAAGAGTAAGAGTAAGAGTAAGAGTAAGAGTAAGAGTAAGAGTAAGAGTAAGAGTAAGAGTAAGAGTAAGAGTAAGAGTAAAAGAGTAAGAGTAAGGTAAGAGTCCGGCATAACCCAGCTGCCGCCCCGGGTGGCTGGGTATCCATGAGGATTACCCACTATAAAAAAAGGGGTTCTGACGCTAACTACATATTAAACGTAACATACCTCGATGCTAGACGTGTCGACGGCGCGCCGCGTCCAGCCCTCGAGCGGGCGCGTGATGTTCTGCGCGTAGCGCACCACGCGCGCGCCCGCCGCGCCCCACCACACGCGCACGCCGCGCAGCGTGTACGCGTACTGGAGCTCCGACGTGTCTGTCCGATAACACCAGGTGTAAGAGAATAATAATAGTAATAATGATGATATTTACATTTATAAATTACTAGCAGTTCCCGCGGTTTTTTTTTTATCTGACTGAAGTAGCAAACGAGCACGCAGTCCAACTGATGGTGAGTGGTAACTGCCGCTCATGGACATCCGTAATCGACTACATACAGAATATGGGTTCCATCTGAAGTCAATCACAGATGCGTTGGTACTCCTGAGGACTATGATGGTCGCCTCTTGTGAAAGTGTGCCGCCAACCACACCCTTCTATCGAAACGCAAGAAATGCTTCACGCTAGAAATAGATGTGGCGGTGGTACTTCCCCGGTCGAACTGTTATATGTTATGCTGTTATAATAGCATATGTTATGCTAAAGAAGAATTTAAAGAATTATACCTAAGTCCTTCATCTGAGCTGGAATGTTGAGGATCTGACTGTGTTCCAGAGGATGGTAGCCGGTCACCATGACGAAGGTCTGCTCCGTAGGGTCTATGCCGTGAATCTGTAACAAAAGCAAGTCAATAATTTATTTTTTTATAATAAATATGAAACTAAATAGCATACTGACTAATTCAGAATTCAGTAGGACAACTTTCTTGTACCAGTGTTTTTCGACCAGGGAAGTACCACCGCTACACCTATTTCTAGCGTGAAGCATTTCTTGCGTTTAGATAGAAGGCTGTGGTTACCGGCACACTTTAACATGGGGTGACCATCATAGTCCTAGGGAATAGCAATGCACCTGTGATTGACTTAAGATGGAACCCATGTTCTGTATGAAGATGATTACATACGTCCATGTGCGGCAGTTACCACTTACCATCAGGTGGACTACATACTCATTTGCTACTTCAGTTAGATAAAAAAAAGATAAAAGCGACTAGTGCTAAGATTTCTATAGATATCAGTGGCCATCAATCTAAGAGTAAGAAACATCTCTCGTCAAACCATTATTGTCCCACTGCTAGGCAGGGGTCTTTTCTCAGAATGAGAGAGTTTAGGCCATAGTCCACCGCGCTGGCCAATGCGAATTGGTGTACAAGAGTAAGAAAAGTAAGAAACATACATTGTAAGAAATATGACGCAAAGCCTGCGTGACAGGAAATTATTCCGAAGTGGTAACATACCAAAACGGTGTTTTCCTCCGTCTCAATAGCGGGCCAGTTCTCAACAGGCAGCTTGAGCTGTGACCGGTAGTAGACGGTGTACCGTCCCGCCTCGCCGTTCCAGGATACTTGCAGCG